>CM042331.1:16306196-16873696 GCA_023566125.1 Zingel zingel | reverse complement strand
CTTCTTCAGGTTAAGAGTCAGTCAACAGTTTCCCGCCTGGCATTTAAACTTATTACGACAGGTGTTACAAATTAGGGCAATCAACTTGAGAGGCCACGCCAAGAAAGACCTGAAAAAACATGTCTATGTAATCAAGAAAGTGAGTTTTTTTTTTGGTACATTTTGAAACAAGAACAATGTATGAATGCATAAATGACACATTAATGACGTATTGATGCATATATAGCTAATACATTTTAGGTTTCTACTACATTGATGACAGTGACCTGTGACCTCTGTAACCACATTGTAGTTGATATTTGTATTCATTGAATGTATATAGGATTGATTTTGGTTGTATAGCTTCATGCCCTGCCAGCAGCACCTGTCTTGTTTCCATTTGTGTCAGTATACGCCTCTTGAGAACCACATAAAGAACGAGGAGCACATGTTGACCTTTTTGAAGAAATGTAAATCTGAAAAAAATCTTTGTGAATGACTTTTAATTTCCTTCAAAGTGGAAAGAGACGCAACAATTTCAAATAAAGTATATATGTCTTATTTTTTTAATAAAAGAAACGTGTGCCAGCAACTGTCCAAACAGCCAGTGCAATCCAGAAAACAACTTCAAGAGCCAGAAAACAGATTTTCATTGAAAAATAAAGCTTGCCAAGCTCCACATTGCTGTTATAAATCAGCCTCAGCATACATGTCTTGTGTGGATAATATCCCAACTATCTTTGCAGCGGCTCCCCTGCCCCTGTTTTCTCTGCTCAGAGTCTTGGTCGACCTCCAACCCTTTTCACTGGCTCCCTTCACATTTCCATCACTATCACTTCGCCATTTGGATCTGCTGCGGGCCTCATTTCTCTCTTTCCCATCCAAGAGGTCAATATGTGGTCATACAGTGATAATTGAAAAAATGTGGGATGAAATGAAGGCAAATCATATAAATATTGTGAAAACACAGGGGAAGAGCGGCCTCTTTTGATGACAAATTGACCAGCTGAGCGTTTTTTTTTTTTTACTCACATTGCTAAAAACAAAACAAATGATGTTGTTCCCCTTTTTTAATAAAGCAGCCAAGCTCTATTGGTTATTACATCAGCAGCATTGTACTGCAATTGAAATTACTTCACTCACTTTGAAGGTTTCCCTAAGCCAACTTGGACGCCAAAAGAAAAAAGCCTAGTTTTCTTCATCTGTGACCCAGGTCTGATGTCTTTTCCATGTTTAGCCTTTAATGCATATATCACATAAAGTTCATTACTGCTTCTGTAGAAAGCCAGACATCAAGGCATGGCACAGTCATTTTCATTTTCTTCCATTGATTAAATTAACCATCAGTGCTGGTTCCTTTGCTGACAGAGAGGCCTAGGTCTCTCTAAGTGCCTCTTTAATGACTTGGTAGACTCTAAATTACTACCTCATTTATGCTGTAATCTTCCATCACTATTCTTTCTTTTTATTGTGTACCTTGACTACAAACAAAAGTGCAGTACGATCTTAAAGGGCCATTAACTAAGATTGTATTCCCCTGTATAAAGGACCATAATATATGTAGAAGTACGTTAAGTTCATTAATCATTGCCAGGATCTCAAGCATTATTTTTCCAGGTGCTGCTGGCTATGTGCTGCTTTTAAAAATGTACGAGTACAGTCTGTTCTCTCCGTTTACGAACTAAATAACCCCACCCACAGGGACACACCCAATCAACCATCCAGGCAAAACATTTACGATAAAAGCATAATGAGTCTCGATCTCAAACCTGAAATAATACGAAGAGAAAGTATTGTGGAAGTGTAGCTTTTCTGTTTTTGTCAGTTAATGTACTTAAGTATTTCCATTTCCATTCTGCTACCTTAAAACTACTACTACTACTACTACTACTACTAATTCTTCTACTTCACTACATTTCAGACGGCAGTAGTTCTCCACTACATTTGTTTGACGCCTACTGTTGTTAGTTACGTTGCAGGTTAAACTTTTACAAAAAACATACGATTCATTTATAGAATGTTTAAGTTTTATAAATTCAACTAAATGAGAGTATATAAAGTAGTTTAAATTAGCTCAACCTTGACCAGCAACAACATTGAAATGTTTCTTACACATTTATGCATCAGCAAATAATGTTAGAAATGTTAGAATAAAGCATAATGTTATGATATATAGGCCTAATAATGTAACAGCCGTTCAGCTGCATAATTAATACTTGTGATATTAGTACATTTAGGAGATAATACTTCTGTATTGGAGTAGTTTTGCCTTAAAGTATTACTGCTTTTACTTACACTAAGTAAAGGATCTGAATACTTCTTCCACCACTGGTAACAGATTACTTATCTTAGATTATTATTTAGAAAACGTGTTATGTAAGTGTGGGCAGCTCATTCTAATGGGAAAACAGATACCCTTATTATACTATCTTGTTACATCATTACAGTAACATCGTCAAAAATGTAAATCTAGCATGAAAAGGTGGCCTGAAGTGTTCTGGCATGCAGCCCTTAGCATCAGCTTTACCATCTGTCATGGTTGTGTATGTTCTGTTTCCTGTTTTATTTTGAAGTCTGTCTTTTCTGTCTTGTCTTGTCTGTTTTACTTCCTGTCTTGCGTTTTCCAGCCTGTTCTGATTGTTCTGCCCCGCCCTGATGTGTTTCACCTGTTGTATCACCTGTCCCTCGTTAGTCCTCGTTACCTGGTGTATTTAGTCCCTGTTCTGTCTTTGTCTCTTGTCAGATCATTGTTTATTCTGTTTTTTTGTTGCTTGCTGTTCTGTTGTGTCGAGTACTATCGTGTCGTGGTTTCTCTGGTCTGGTATGTTATGTTCGGTGTTCCTGTTTGTTCCGTGTTTCCTGTTTTTTGTATCCTCAGTATTGCTGGAGATATTTTTCCTGTTTCTTCAGGCCACTTTTTGTTGTACCCATTGCCTAATTAAATCTTTGAACTAAAGCACTGCTCTGTCTTGACTGCATTTGGGTCCAAGCCTCGCCACACACTTGACAGATCGTGACACCATAACGATGAGATAATCAAATAAACTTCATCTACAGCATTCTTCTGTGGTGATTAATGTGCCCTTCTGACGTTCACCTGCTGCTGTTAATTTACTGACAGTGCATATGATACATTTTTCATTGTTGGGTGTGGATGATATGAACTCTACTTACCAACTTATGTTTACTATTAACACAGACAAAACACCACCACAATACAAATCAAACTAATCTGAGTTATGTCTTGCAAAACAACACATTAAAACAAAGCCAATGCATGTTGTTGTCTTGTCAAACAAGAGTCATGTTGTGTGGCAATGATACAGTAGATTAATGTAATGCAGGTGTGTGCACAACACACACCCATCTCTTTCTGTCAGTGTACAAGAGCAACACACCTTCTTCTAACATATGTTTAATCCCATAATGATCTCTTATGGGAACTACAAATGTTTGCTCACGCAATCTTTATAAGTACCAGAATATTCTTTTTCCACTTTAGGCCTGCATACAGAGTGTGCAGCCAGCGTTGGAAAAGCCTTCAAATGGAATTATATTAGCCACCTGTTCCTGATCCGGAGGCATTAATAGACGAGTGGAAGTCGCGTGTGTTGCCTGCGGTTCAGACATGGTAAAGACATAGACAGAGACGTATACTCCTCTCCTCGGGCACATAAAACAGAGACAAGTCTTGGCACGACAGAGAGGGGGAGAGGGGAGGAGGGGAGGATGTGTGTGATGGTGAGTCTTGAAGTAAAAGAAAGCATATAGAATAAGTATAGATAATGAGTGAGGGAGGAAGGTTTTTTTTTTTAAATCTGTTGAGGTCATTCAGACAAAACAGAGAAGAAGTTTGTCAGCCTAGTAGTAGATGACTTTGATCAATACTTGAATACAAAAAATGTAGGTAATATTCCCTTGCATCCCTTCCTTTTGACTGTGTCAAAAGTGTATTAACTAGGTGTGGTAAAGTCCTTCTCCTTACCTCTCCCTCCATCTCTGTCCCTTTGTGTGTTCTCAGTGAGTAGTAATTGTTTTTTCAAATGTCCAGCTTGAGAGTTGTTAGCCAAAGATCACTGCAAGACATGGTATGAATAGTTGCCTAACTTAAATGATAAAGTTATTCTATACTTCCTTATTGTCAGCAAATGCCATGAAAACATGAAGTGAACACATTAGTCTGCATTCTTTTAATACTTACTGACTTCTCTCACCTGACACAGAGCCCATTTATTCCCAACATGTAAGTCTTCAAAAACAGGTCATAAAAAAGGCTCAGTAAATTCCTAAAACAGCTGGGCACTGCACGTTTTAGCAAACATAACTCAGACAAGAGTACATTTTGCATTTGGTGGGGACTATTTTCAGCTGCGGATTAATACACATGTAATGCTTTAGTGAGTATTTACGAAGGTTTGTGGGACTGAAAAAATAAACTCCATGTCCATGCTTATTGTAATGACGGAACATGTCACCCAGTGCAACAGTGTGGCTCATTGATGTGTTTTTAACAGTTTTTGGACAACAATGGAGTTCTATGAGCACAGAGGAATACACTATATTAAGCTTCTGCTACTTGTTGGTAGGATCAATTCATTGGTTTAATTAGATTTGCTGACAAGAAAAATACAGAATATTAGCAGACTATACTTTAACCCTAGGGTTACAGTGTTACAGCTATACTGTCAAAGCTGTTCTGTTCTCTTGTACATCAGCAACACTGTAGCCACAAGTGATAAAACTACTTTAACTGTGCTTTCTCATCTCTGTTAATTGCTTTTTGGTAAAAAACAAACAAACAGGACAAAGGCTCTTGCTTAAAACCTCTGCTACTCCACCCAGTGGATTATACAGTCAAGAAGCCACGGACGGGTATAATAACAAATGACAGGCCTTGTCCAAAATGGCTTCCTCAGCTCACCTCTCCTTTGTAATTATCTGGACTGAAATGAAGTAATACAAATTAAATTAAATTATTTCGAAGTCTGGCATATATTTTTTTTACGAGATTTGAGTATGTCTTTATTGTTTATTTATTGTACACATACAGTTTCAAGTAACAAAGGTATGGCTCTTATCCTAGGCTGGATATATGTTGTGGCTTCAGCTGCTAACTGGCCACTTCCTCCTTATGTATGACAAACTAACCACTGTTGCGATTTTCAGGAAAAACCAACCTGACACCAGAAATTAAAGACGATGTTGTCAAGCTTTATTATATGGGTAAAGGTAGAATTGCTGAAGCTTCAAATAATAATAAAAAAGAAGAAGATAAATGAGCCCAGATGAGTCAGAATTCAAAGAGGAGTGTTTTCTTTACCTGATGACCTCACCACAGCATAGTAGGCAAAGAGGGCGCAGATCTGTGTGTGGACAGTGTTTACTCACGGTTATTTCTTCAAGCTGAGTTTCGGTGACATCATTTATCAAACAGGACTTTTGCTTGCTCAGTCTGCAGAACCGAGATACACCAAGTCTTGTGTTTGGTTAGTTTATCGCCTGCTGGTTGGTATTTGCAACAGGATGAGTTCTCTTCCCATCTTAAGTTAAATGCTGCAGGCTAACAGACCTATGACTTGTGTTTGTGTGTGTGTGTGTGTGTGTGTGTGTGTGTGTGTGTGTGTGTGTGTGTGTGTGTGTGTGTGTGTGTGTGTGTGTGTGTGTGTGTGTGTGTGTGTGTGTGTGTGTGTGTGTGTGTGTGCACGCATTTATTTAAGCTGTTCTAGAGTTATGGTTACCTTTAGCGTTTTCTGTGACTACGCTTTTACCCTTTTTTTGGCATATTTTGGTTCAGTAAAGGATTTCTTGTCATTTTTTATTTTCATGCATAGTTACAAGTTTTTTATCCTTCTATTTTACCTTTTTAATTTCAATTTATTTAATTATCAATTATTGGAGTCACATGGTGTATGGTCAGATTTGTCAGAACTGTCTGAAATGTATGTATAGAGTATGACAATGTATAGGCCATTGTATACAATGATGATCAATGGTAAAATTAATTGAATCATCATTAGTTGAATAACTGTTACAATTATTGTATAATTATAACACTACTACACATGCACAACAGGAACATTATTTTCTGAAGCCCTAGGCTCTGTATGGGAACTAATTGGAATTTGACCCAGGGTACGAAGTGTAGTCCAGGTACATGTGCACAGCTGGGGGTGTATAAATGGTGCAAGTATCTATTATCATATTACATTATCAGTGGGTGTGTTAAGTGTTGCTGACAGTCATGGCTAATCATATTGGCTCCTATGATACCCTTTAACAATAGTGCTCTCGCCACCCTGAAGGTTTTGTAATGAAGGAGTTATTGTGTGAGATACATCTGCAAATGTACAAAACAGAAGCACAAATATAGTGCCATGGTCAAATGATTATTCTTTTCTATTCACATTTTTAAATTCCTGGGGGGTCAACATGTTTTTTCATGAGCAGTTTAATGACCCATTAAATAATATATTGTAGATTGTAAATAACAATGTTGTACATTAATAAAATAAAAGGGTGCAGTGTTTTGCAGGTGTTTTTTTTAACTTCATTGTGCTGGACCGACAGAAAGAGCGGCATTTATTCTGGTCTACTACATCATGTGTAGTGCATGCTGAGTCACTGGACTACCAAAGAGGCATAGGTGAGAAAAAAAAACCCACTCAGAAAAAGTTGCACTAAACACCTATGAAAATAAACCCTAAATAATTAGTTTTAAAATGTATGTGCAGAATAAACATAAATGTTTATCTACGGACGTCTCTGTGGAGAAAAACTAGAAAAAAACATTATGTGCTTTTCTCAGCTTTCTCAGCTCAGTTTTGATTACAGTGCAAACATGAATTACTACAGGTTTGTGAATTTTGCAACATAACCCGCCTCTTCAAAAAACGTGTGCTAAAAATCAGCTGGACCAGTTGAAAAGGGCAACAGTGGAAAGGCAAACCCTATATAATATTTTACAGAATTTCCTCTTTTTTTTACCTACATGCAGAGTGCGGCAGGTGTTGGGCAGCGGTGCAGGCCACCCTGGCTGCAGAATACAAAGTGTGAAGTGTAAACTCGCTCTCTTGGGAAAAGCTGCTGCATATTCCTGGAGTATGTGTGAGAGCAATTGAGCCTGTGCGTGTGTGTGCAACCTCATCAGCGCTGATGAGTGATTGAGTACATAAGCCTGCTCACAAGCCACATCTCAAACAAGCCTGCACATATACATGTGTACATGAGTGAGACGCCATTCATTCTGAGTAACTCTGGTGGAAACCAAACAATGCAGTCCTGCTCACATCCTATTGAGCTGTCACGGTGCAACCATTGAAGTTACACTCAATGCCATCCACCAAATATACCCACGTGCGCTGTTCTTTCCTGTGACCTCAGCTGTGAGTTCATTCTTCCTCTCGCACACATGGAGCCCTGGCACCGTCTCAGCTCTCGGCTGCTGCCCTGCTACTATCAGCACATTTTTAATTGCCTGGCTTTAGAATATAACAGCCTCTGTGATGATAGCACGCTTGTTTATTTTTATATGCAACCATAAAGGTCCCAATAGCCCGGACCATATAAGGCATATATATGATGTCTTTCCCCCACAAGCCCATTTTTATATTTAGCAGTGTGCAAACAAAGTGTACTTTGGAGTAACTAAGGAGTTTTCTTGGGGAAAGTGACTGTCAAAAGCAGGGGAAATCATGTTATGTAGAATGGCAAACTTGACCTCTGATCATATATGCGATGTCAGTGGACTCAAGTTACTGAATAAAGGTTAATGTGCTCTCACTGTCGGGTTTTTGCGTTTCTGTTTGGCTTGAATAAACAGAATATACCACAATATTGTGAATATTACCATGGAAGCAGAGCTCAGTGAGACAAATGGGATGAGATGAATAAATGCCTCAGTCTCACATTATCCACAGTTATGGACATTTAATATCATAAAGATTAAAAAAATCTAGAGAAAAAATGTGCAAAGGGTAAGAGAGGTGTAATAGCCTGAATACATACAATACTGCCTGTGGACACTCTTGTCATCACAACTTACTGGGTTCAAACAATAGATTAATGTGATTAACCAACTAAACTACATCCTCCTTATTACCACTGCACAGTTTTACAACAACCCGGTCACACAAGTAGAGTCTCATCAGAGTGGTAAAGGTTATAAAGGCAAATCCTCACCCTATTTTGTTCCATTGTCATGAATTAATTGTTGATCTTGACATGTCTCATAATGAAACTTAAAGGAGAACTCCGGGCAATTTTTACGTTAATCCTGATCGCTATAAGTATGTGAGTACTGTCGATAGGAAAAAAAACGAGCCGAATCGGTGCTAGCATCATGGAGCTACTGCAGCTAATGCCGAGAGCTCCCAGTTAGCTAAAACGGCAGTTTTGGGGGCATATCATAAAGAGTGCCTTTGTTCCTCTTAACAGACACAAAATGCAACTAAAATGTCTGTGCAACATGAACAGGGCCCTTACATGAAAACAAGATGCGTTTTCAACTCAGACATTGTTTAAATTCACCTACCCTGTTAGCTGCCGTCTGGGATGAGTGAGTGTGTTCAGCCAGGCTTTGGTAATAATCATCAAGCAGCAGTTCTGTGTGTATTTGTAACATATATATATCCATTTTGTGTGCAATCCATCTGGCGTTGGTGAATAGTAGTCTCTGCAGTGGCAAACTGTGTGTTAGTTGCCTTAGCCAGGCTAGCAGGTTCGACCGGCATATCCTTTTACCTCCTCCCCGCCTTCCCCGCCTGCCGCGGCCGACAACAATCCACGGGCGCCCGCTGGTCTGGTGGATGTCCTCCAGAGGACAGTTCATGCTTTCGCGGCAAAAAAAGTTTATTTCCCCCTCAAAAATAGGTAATTGAGCACTGTAGTGGTTATGATCATATCAGTGACTATGTAACTACATGGAAACGGGCCAAATGATGCATGTTTCTTGTAAAGTAACAGCGTTATAAAAGGCTGGCTGTAGTCTTGCGCTGAAGTCCCGCGGGAATTCAGTTGTAGCAGGAAAAGGTAAACAGCAGATCGTAGCGTAGAAGAGTGGAGGTGTTCACAAGGGAAGAAGCTTGGAGTAACGTAACTATGGAGCTAGAGCCAGCCTTCAGTAACGCTATTACTGTACAAGAAACTGGCATCATTTGGCCCGTTTCCATGTAGTTACATAGTCACTGATATGATCATAACCACTACAGTGCTCAATTACCTATTTTTGAGGGGGAAATAAACTTTTTTCGCCGCAAAAATTTCGCCGCGAAAGCATGAACTGTCCTCTGGAGGACATCCACCAGACCAGCGGGCGCCCGTGGATTGTTGTCGGCAGCGGCAGGCGGGGAAGGCGGGGAGGAGGTAGAAGGATATGCCGGTCGAACCTGCTAGCCTGGCTAAGGCAACTAACAAACAGTACGCCACTGCAGAGACTACTATTCACCAACGGCAGATGGATTGCACACAAAATGGATATATATATATATATATATATGCTACAAATACACACAGAACTGCTGCTTGATGATTATTACCGAAGCCTGGCTGAACACACTCACTCATCCCAGACGGCAGCTAACAGGGTAGGTGAATTTAAACAATGTCTGAGTTGAAAACACATCTTGTTGTCATGTAAGGGCCCTGTTCATGTTGCACAGACATTTTAGTTGCATTTTGTGTCTGTTAAGAGGCACAAAGGCACTCTTTATGATATGCCCCCAAAACTGCAGTTTTAGCTAAGTGGGAGCTCTCGGCATTAGCTGCAGTAGCTCCATGTGGCTAGCACCGATTCAGCTCGTTTTTTTTCCTATCGACAGTACTCACATACTTATAGCGATCAGGATTAACGTAAAAATTGCCCGGAGTTCTCTTTTAACAAGATGTCACATTGCATTGCAGAATAATCTCACTGCCCTGTCTGGTACAACTAGATAAGCCTGCACCCCATTAAACTTTTGTACAGTGCTTAGTAATGTTACAAACATAGCAACCAAAGCTGATGCCAACATGGCCTTTGCAAATAGTAGTGTTGGGTTGTGTTTGCAGCTTATTTCTGATTCCCTCAAGTGGCCAAACAAATTAGGTCATGCAAGTTTAAGGTTAGGGATCGCAGTTGGAGTAAAGAAAATAAAAGGGCACACCACTTTCGGCACTGGCACTGAATGTTGGCACTGAACATTGGCTTTGCATGTAAATCATGAGTTACAGAATCATACTAATATGGGCTTACTGGGCTGCTTTTAAGCCTCCTAAGCCTACATAGACAAAGCAACCTGGACACACAGTTTTATATTTTTGCCAATTCTGAGCTTATTCCTTCAGTCAGTATCAATATCACATGATTCAGAGAACCTACCCTTTCTTTCTGGTGCAGTGCAAAGTCACCATCATACTTTGGAAAGTGTCAGTGAAAAATTGTGAAACAATTGTGTTATATTGAATAACTCTATAGTCAACCCGGACATTTTAGTTTTTTAAATGTGAAAAGTTGTACTTAGGTGTTTTGGAGCTCCATGTGATGTTTAGTGCAAGTACACCTATTTTGGTCAATATCGACAATAGATATATAACAGTGGTTTACCCCTTTAAAAAAATATTTTTTTTATTCTTCACTGCAAAAACTAAAAACGCACAAATCAAACGTAGCATCGATGCTGGGCTTTTGCACAATTGCTGGATGTGCTGGTTTTCCTGATGTTACGAGATCTACACACAAGTTTCAGTGGTAAAATCAACAGAAATCAACCTACTGACATCTAGTAAGATGGCCATTTAAGTCATGTGTTAGAAATTAAACCTGTTCATAGCTACTTGTGCCCAAGAGGTGTGGACGGCAGAGGGTGTTTTCAGCTGATGGCTGGAAAATGAAAAATAGCCGTCACACCGTTTATGACAAAGAAAATGCAGAAGTTCTTGTCTGTCACGTTGGCTCTGTAACTTGACAAGTGTTTTTTTTATTTCCTCTTATACCCCTCCCTTTCCCTTCCTCTCACGATATCAGAAGTTTTCATCTAGAAAAGTCCCTTGGCCCAGCCCTAAAAAGAAATTCCTCTCTTCTATTAATCATCATACTTAAAATAGCTGTGTCATCCCAATGTGTGTGACAGCAATGTAGCACATTTACGGTAATTCAGACCCACCCTTATTCTTGATTCTGTATAAATAACACACTATTCTGTACACAGCACAATTTGAAGAGTTTAAAAAGAGTGAATCAGTGTCACCAAAATGTTCTTTGCGCAGACAATCATGTATATAAACAGATATTTTCCCACAACACAGCTGAGACGCATCCACACCTTAAGTTTCAAGAGGTATGAATAATGTTTGATGTACTCTGAAAGGGAAGATCCTTTGGCAAGCAGCAATATGACAAATAATCAGAGATACATTTTAAGAACTTGTCTAGTTTATTCCTGTTCATACTGCACTGGGCCAAGAACGGTTTAGCCAAAGGGTAATGTGAGCAAAGTTCGCTGCTCTAGTTTCTAGCGTGTGGTGGCATGCCGCCTCAAGCTCTGAGGTAATCTTTGACCATTATCTTGCATCTGTTTACAAGCACAGTATACACACTATAGTACGTCACTTCATGTGTTATCAGTGTGCATTCAATCATACCTCAAACACACACACACACACACACACACATATATATATATATATATATATATATATATATATATATATATATATATATATATATATATATATATATATATATATATATATACACAAGATATATAAAATGGTATAGGCTGGTATGGGGTGCCGAATGTAAAAGTTCGGTTACAATTTTTTAGCTGATACATTTTCAACATTTTGCTCACTTTCCTCACATTTAGCTCATTTTCCTCACATTTGAGACAGAAATTATATATTATATCTAAATGTTAAATCTAAATGTTATATCTAAATCTAAATGTTATATCTAAATCTAAATGTTAAATCTAAATTAAATGTTAAATATATATCTAAATCTAAATGTTAAATCTAAATCTAAATGGTAAATCTAAATCTAAATGGTAAATATATATCTAAATGTTAAATGTTAAATCCAAATGTTATATCCAAATCTAAATATTAAATGTATATCTAAATGTTATATCTAAATCTAAATGTTAAATTTATATCTAAATGTTAAATGTTAAATCTAAATGTTATATCTAAATCTAAATGTTAAATTTATATCTAAATGTTAAATGTTAAATCTAAATCTTAAATGTATATCTAAATCTTAAATATATATCTAAATGTTAAATGTTGAATCTAAATGTTATATCTAAATGTGTCGCCAAGTGTAAAGCTAAATATTTAGAAAATATTCAAATCCCCAAGGAAACCACGCCCACTGCAGTGGCTTCAAATCGCGCTGCACCGCCCCCACCCCACACTAAAGGGACAAAAGTCACGCCCACTGCCAACTCGGAACTTGCAGACAGAGCAACAACCAACAGCAGGACATTTTTAACAATTTTCACCATCTTATTCATCATTAAATTCACTTCTGACAACGTTTTAGGCGAGAAATTAACTGTTTAGATTTCGAATATAGGCAGTCTTGCGAAAATTGATGCCGGATTGACAGTTGAGGAGCTCCATGAAGTGAGGCGACAGCCAGCAAGCGCCTGCCCCGGCCTCTAGCTCGTCGCTCGGTCAGTCATGCTCAGACACCTCGCTGTAAGTTGGAGGTCTCTCAGACCGCTCTCGTAAATAAGAGGCTTTTATTTCGCCGTTGACGGTTCGTTTGTTTAAATATCACAACACATGTCCATCATAAGATTAACGGGAACCTGTGGTTAACTGTCTTTTCGGAGTTAAAGTACACAAGCGTGTCCTGTGGCTCTCTGCGTGCGTCACACACACACACACGTCCACAGCGCAGCAGGCAGAGGCGGGGTCTGTTCTGAGTATAATAAAGTATAATAAAGCCCCCTCTGTGTTGAGCAAAACATTACGTGAATTACTACGAGAATGGACAGAATGCGGAACTCGGAAAAGTGGACTGATGCGGAGGTGCATGCACTGCTGGCCATGTACGCATTTGTTGTTGTTGTTGTTGATGATGCTATAAAGACCGGACAAAATAAAACACCCGTGGCCTGTTTCACAAAACCAAGATAAGGGATTAAGCTGGGATTTCCCCGTTATCCTGGATGAATTTAGCCTTGATTCGGTTTCACGAAAGCGGAGGCACATAAATCACCATGGAGATTTATTCTGTGCAGCTAGCCTGCTCCCGACCAGGCTAACAGCCAGGCTAACAGCTAGCCTGCTACCGAGCAGGTTAACAGCCAGGCTAACAGCAAGCCTGCTACCGACCAGGCTAACAGCCAGGATTTATTTAATCTTGGAGCCTTTTCTGATCACCCAGCAGTGGTTTTACCCTATCAGCCTTGATTAAAATACAACAGGTGCATATTGCTGTTCATTTAAGTACTGCTATTATTTAAAGTTGGGACCATTATTCTTTTTTTAACAGTCATTGTTACTGTTATATTGCTGTATGAAGACTGCTGTTCATATTGTTGTTAGAAGTTTGATGAATATATTATGACAGTTGTTGAGAAAAGGCTGATACGAATTCAAATGTGTTTTAAATGAAGTCTGTTACTAAGGGCAATACATACAATGCTGTACATTTCTATAGTTGACCAATGCACCTTGAATTATTTTAGTTGATTTTTTTAAATTCTTTAACAATAAGCATCATGTTTGTTCAGCTTCCATGTGCACTGTATTTGGCATTCTTAGCACACAATTTGTGTTGTTCAGTAAACTGGGACTATCATTTGGGAGGACTGTACAATTTAAAGAACATATCCTAATTGTACAATCCTCCCAAATTATAGTCTTAGTTTACTGGACCAGTAACTATCTAGTGATGCAGGCTACATTGATGTAACAACAGGGAGAGGACACCTCAATGGTTATATGGACCTTATATTTTGCTGGGGGGGGGGGGATAACTGATGAATATACTCTATTCCATTCATGTTTACAGTGTGCATGGGATTTATCACTTAATTATCTTCATAGTTTCTAGATTTTAGAGTCAAATTTCTTCGGTGTCATTATTTTCTCTATGTCCATATATACAAAGGAGCAAGGCATATACTATGTAGAGAAGGAAACTCGTCTTTCCATAAAAAAATAAAAAATAAAAGAAACGCGAGAAAAAGTGTGGCAGATAATAGGCTAGCGGACAGACTGAATGATAGTCTAAAAATATACATTTATGAACTACTGCTCTTAACTGAAACCATTCAATGAGTCACTGTCATTTGCAAAAACAAACAGTTGTACACTTTGCATTAAAAGCGAGAAGTGGAAGTTAATATCCATCCATCCATCTTCGTCCGCTTATCCGGTATCGGGTCGCGGGGGTAGCAGCTCCAGCAGGGGACCCCAAACTTCCCTTTCCCGAGCCACATTAACCAGCTCCGACTGGGGGATCCCGAGGCGTTCCCAGGCGAGGTTAGAGATATAATCCCTCCACCTAGTCCTGGGTCTTCCCCGAGGCCTCCTCCCAGCTGGACGTGCCTGGAACACCTCCCTAGGGAGGCGCCCAGGGGGCATCCTTACCAGATGCCCGAACCACCTCAACTGGCTCCTTTCAATGCAAAGGAGCAGCGGCTCTACTCTGAGCTCCTCACGGATGACTGAGCTTCTCACCCTATCTCTAAGGGAGACGCCAGCCACCCTCCTGAGGAAACCCATTTCGGCCGCTTGTACCCTGGATCTTGTTCTTTCGGTCATGACCCAGCCTTCATGACCATAGGTGAGGGTAGGAAGGAAAACTGACCGGTAGATTGAGAGCTTTGCCTTCTGGCTCAGCTCTCTTTTCGTCACAACGGTGCGATAAATTGAATGCAATACCGCACCCGCTGCGCCGATTCTCCGGCCAATCTCCCGCTCCATTGTCCCCTCACTCGCGAACAAGACCCCAAGGTACTTGAACTCCTTCACTTGGGGTAAGGACTCATTCCCTACCTGGAGAAGGCACTCCATCGGTTTCCTGCTGAGAACCATGGCCTCCGATTTAGAGGTGCTGATCCTCATCCCAGCCGCTTCACACTCGGCTGCGAACCGATCCAGTGAGTGCTGAAGGTCACAGGCCGATGATGCCATCAGGACCACATCATCTGCAAAAAGCAGCGATGAGATCCCCAGCCCACCGAACTGCAACCCCCCTCCACCCCGACTACGCCTCGTTATCCTGTCCATAAATACTACGAACAGAATTGGTGACAAAGCGCAGCCCTGGCGGAGGCCAACTTTCACTTGAAACGAGTCCGACTTACTGCCGAGAACCCGGACACAGCTCTCGCTTTGGTCGTACAGAGATTGGATGGCCCTGAGAAGGGACCCCCTCACCCCATACTCCCCCAGCACCTCCCACAGTATCTCCCGGGGTACCCGGTCATACGCCTTCTCCAGATCCACAAAGCACATGTAGACCGGTTGGGCATACTCCCAGGCTCCCTCCAGGATCCTTGCGAGAGTAAAGAGCTGGTCCGTTGTTCCACGACCAGGACGGAATCCGCATTGTTCCTCTTCAACCTGAGGTTCGACTATCGACCAAACCCTCCTTTCCAGCACCTTGGAGTAGACTTTACCGGGGAGGCTGAGAAGTGTGATACCCCTGTAATTGGCACACACCCTCTGGTCCCCCTTTTTGAAAAGGGGAACCACCACCCCGGTCTGCCACTCCTAAGGCACCGTCCCAGACTTCCACGCAATGTTGAAGAGGTGTGTCAACCAAGACAACCCCTCCACACCTAGAGCTTTAAGCATTTCCGGACGGATCTCATCAATCCCTGGAGCTTTGCCACTATGGAGTTGTTTAACCACCTCAGCAACTTCCACCAGGGAAATTGACGACAATCCCCCATCATCCTCCAGCTCTGCCTCTACCATAGAGGGCGTATTAGTCGGATTTAGGAGTTCCTCAAAGTGCTCCTTCCACCGCCCTATTACCTCCTCAGTTGAGGTCAACAGCGTCCCATCCTTACTGTACACAGCTTGGATGGTTCCCCGCTTCCCCCTCCTGAGGTGGCGAACGGTTTTCCAGAAGCACCTTGGTGCCGACCGAAAGTCCTTCTCCATGTCTTCTCCGAACTTCTCCCACACCCGCTGCTTTGCCTCTTTCACGGCAGAGGCTGCAGCCCTTCGGGCCCTTCGGTACCTTGCAACTGCCTCCGGAGCCCTCCGGGATAACATATCCCGGAAAGACTCCTTCTTCAGTCGGATGGCTTCCCTGACCACCGGTGTCCACCACGGTGTTCGTGGGTTACCGCCCCTTGAGGCACCCAAGACCCTAAGACCACAGCTCTTCGCCGCAGCTTCAGCAATGGAAACTTTGAACATTGTCCACTCGGGTTCAATGCCCCCAGCCTCCACAGGGATGCACGAAAAAGCTCCGCCGGAGGTGTGAGTTGAAAGTCTGTCGGACAGGGGCCTCCTCCAGACGTTCCCAATTTACCCGCACTACCCGTTTGGGCTTACCAGGTCTGTCCAGAGTCTTCCCCACCCTCTGACCCAACTCACCACCAGATGGTGATCGGTTGACAGCTCCGCCCCTCTCTTCACTCGAGTGTCCAAAACATACAGCCTCAGATCAGATGAAACGATTATAAAATCGATCATTGACCTTTGGCCTAGGGTGCTCTGGTACCAGGTACACTTATGAGCATCCCTATGTTCGAACATGGTGTTCGTTATAGACAATCCATGACTAGCACAGAAGTCCAACAACAAACAACCACTCTGGTTTAGATCAGGGAGGCCGTTCCTCCCAATCACGCCTCTCCATGTGTCTCCATCATTGCCCACGTGCGCGTTGAAGTCCCCCAGCAGAACGATGGAGTCTCCCACTGAAGCCCCATACAGGACTCCATTCAAGGTCTCCAAGAAGGCCGAATACTCCGAACTCTTGTTTGGTGCATATGCACAAACAAGAGTCAGAGTTTTCCCCCCCACCAGCCGCAGGCGTAGGGAGGCGACCCTCTCGTCCACCGGGGTAAACTCCAACATAGCGGCGCTCAACCGGGGGCTTGTGAGTATCCCCACACCCGCCCGGCGCCTCACACCCTGGGCAACTCCGGAGAAGAAAAGAGTCCAACCCCTATCCAGGAGTACAGTTCCAGAACCGAGACTGTGCGTAGAGGTAAGCCCCACCAGATCTAACCGGTAGCGCTCCACCTCCCGCACCAGTTCCGGTTCCTTCCCCCACAGAGAGGTGACATTCCACGTCCCCAGAGCCAGCGTCTGCTGCCCGGGTCTGGTCCGTCGAGGCCCCTGACCTTCACTGCCACCCATGTGGCAATGCACCCGACCCCAGCGGTTCCTCCCACAGGTGGTGGGCCCATGGGCTGGAGAGATGGATGCCACGTAGCTTTTTCGGGCTGTGCCCGACCGGGCTCCGTGGCAAACCCGGCCACCAGACGCTCGCCAACGAGCCCTCCGTCTGGGCCTGGCTCCAGACGTGGGCCCCGGGCTTCCTCCGGGCAGGGTCACTCCATCCCTTCCTCGATCTCTCATAGGGTTTTTGAACCATTCTTTGTCTGGCCCCTCACCTGAGACCACTTTGCCTTGGGAGACCCTACCAGGAGCACAAGGCTCCAGACAACACAGCCCTCAAGTTCATAGTGACACACAAACCTCTCCACCACGATAAGGTGATGGTTCCCGGAGAGGGGAAGTTAATATGACTTAGGAAATTTATATTTTAACCCATGAGAGAGAGGGAGGAACAGAGTGTAAGAGATATTTACGCATCATAGCCTAGAAAATTGATCTTCATGGTAAATTTCCTGAGTAACACTATCTTCTGCTTACTTTTAAGGCAAAGAGTACAACTGTTAATTTGTGCAAATGATTAGTAGCCTAATCTTTGAATAGAATGATTATGATGGTTTCAATTCAGAGCAGTGGACAGTTAATGTATATATTTAGGCTACTTACGCATTCAGTCGGTCCGTGATCGTCTGCTACGCTTTCTCGCTGTTTCATCACAGCGGCGAGTGGCCGTGTTTCTTTTCTTTTTATACAAATAATGTGTTTCACGTCATCATACTTCCACAAGAAGCTGCTGCTCACTCTGTGTAAAGTATGTACAATGCGTATTCTCCATTTTGGCATCAGTAAATCTGTGATCGACCTCACGGCCGTGGACGCACATCTATCTGAATTACTTCAGCCTGGCTCAACCTAGTTGCTCCTCCTTAGCCTGGCTTGGCCTTCGTGAAACGCACCAAGCCAGGATGTACAGATTAGACTAGGTCAAGCCTCGCTTTATCAGTTATCCTGGATTTTTAAATTCTGCTTTGGTGAAACAGGCCCCAGCATATTACAACATGAGAAACATCACATTCATAGCCTTAATTATTACAAGCCACTTCCAAAAACTAATATAGGCTACATAATGTGATTGTGGACATTAAGCTATTAGCCTACATTTAAAAAGTGTTGATAGAGAAATCGCAACAGATATGTCGGGTATTTTTCTAAGATACACCGAAGGGAGGCTACAATATTACAATAGACGCGAGGAAATTATATAGGCCTATTATTGTTTCAGATCAACCCAAAACAAAATGTTGCTTTGATGTTAGCAATCACTGTGAGGCGATTAAGGCATATACAGATCAACTTTATTTTTCGCCTTTCTTGTAATTGTACTGATTCGTTATGAATGCGTTTTTGGGCTTGGCTTGTAATGTTTAAGGCTATGAATGTGATGTTTCTCATGTTGTAATATGCTGGTGTTTTATTTTGTCCGGTCTTTATAGCATCATCACTAGACTTTAGCGCCACATACAACAACAACAACAACAACAACAACAACAACAACAACAACAACAAATGCGTACATGGCCAGCAGTGCCTGCACCTCCGCATCAGTCCACTTTTCCGAGTTCCGCATTCCGTCCATTCTCGTAGTAATTCACGTAATGTTTTGCTCAACACAGACGGGGCTTTATTATACTTTATTATACTCAGAACAGACCCCGCCTCTGCCTGCCGCGCTGTGGACGTGTGTGTGTGTGTGACGGCGGGAGAGCTGCAGGACACGCTTGTGGAGTTTAACTCCGAAAAGACAGTTAACCACAGGTTCATAAGATTAACATCTTATGATGGGCATGTGTTGTGATATTTAAACAAACGAACCGTCAACGGCGAAATAAAAGCCTCTTATTTACGAGAGCGGTCTGAGAGACCTCCAACTTACAGCGAGGT
The DNA here is from genome assembly GCA_023566125.1 of Zingel zingel. Taxonomy (NCBI): domain Eukaryota; kingdom Metazoa; phylum Chordata; class Actinopteri; order Perciformes; family Percidae; genus Zingel; species Zingel zingel. The sequence goes on along the minus strand of CM042331.1, from coordinate 16,854,481 downwards.
GTCTGAGCATGACTGACCGAGCGACGAGCTAGAGGCCGGGGCAGGCGCTTGCTGGCTGTCGCCTCACTTCATGGAGCTCCTCAACTGTCAATTCGGCATCAATTTTCACAAGACTGCCTATATTCAAAATCTAAACAGTTAATTTCTTGCCTAAAACGTCAGAATTTAATGATGAATAAGATGGTGAAAATTGTTAAAAATGTCCCGCTGTTGGTTGTTGCTGTCTGCAAGTTCCGAGTTGGCAGTGGGCGTGACTTTTGTCCCTTTAGTGTGGGGTGGGGGCGGTGCAGCGCGATTTGAAGCCACTGCAGTGGGCGTGGTTTCCTTGGGGATTTGAATATTTTCTAAATATTTAGCTTTACACTTGGCGACACATTTAGATAAAACATTTAGATTTAACATTTAAGATTTAGATATATATATTTAAGATTTAGATTTAGATATAATATTTAGATATATATTTAAGATTTAGATTTAGATATAATATTTAGATTTAACATTTAACATTTAGATATAAATTTAACATTTAGATATAACATTTAGATATAAATTTAACATTTAGATTTAGATATAACATTTAGATTTAACATTTAGATATACATTTTACATTTAGATTTAGATATAACATTTAGATTTAACATTTAACATTTAGATTTAGATATAACATTTAGATATAAATTTAACAGTTAGATTTAGATATAACATTTAGATTTAACATTTAACATTTAGATATATATTTAACATTTAGATTTAGATATAACATTTAGATTTAGATATAACATTTAGATTTAGATATAACATTTAGATTTAACATTTAGATATAACATATAATTTCTGTCTCAAATGTGAGGAAAATGCGCTAAATGTGAGGAAAGTGAGCTAAATGTTGAAAATGTATCAGCTAAAAAATTGTAACCGAACTTTTACATTCGGCACCCCATAGGCTGGTATGACCAGCTGAAACAAAATGCCATTAGTGAAAACAGAACCAGTATGATGGCCACGTCATACCTGTAGACATTAAACCTGTTCACTGGTGTGACCCTCCCAGAGGATTGTCAAAGGGTGTGTTACATCAGCTGATGGTGTTTTAAAAATAATACAGCTGTCACACCTTTTTAACAAAGGAAATATGCCAGGGAGTAGTTTCTTGTCCGTCCCACTGCACCTGTCATTTAGCAAAGTTAGTTTTCCTTTCCTTTCCTTTGGTATCAATCCTTTTGTGATAAACTTGCAAGTTGTGTGTGCGTGTAAATGTTTCTATGATAAGATATGATGCTGTGATAATGTTGGTGTAAGTCAAAGGAAAATTACCACTTATGCAACAATAAATACAAAAAATAAGATTCCTAAACAGAAGTTGCAGTAGTCTTGTAATAAGGTCATACTCTCTAGATGAGAATCTGTTTATCTTGTCTATTTCCAGCTTTAAAGTTTGTACTGGATAGGTTGAACATCTGAAAATTCAAATCTGTGCAGCTTTTATGACACATATTCTAGCTGGAGTCACAGGCCACTGCTGAATAATTGAGGAAAGAGCCTCTTGAAATGAGTGTTACACAGATGTGGCTTCGACATCCCACAGCACACACAACCATGTTTTTATCATAGAATAGGCAACTCCTCAGTGCACAAAACACTCAGCCATGATAGCTTGAGTATCGCTGTTGGTTTTAAATTTTAAAGTGTAGACTAGTGGTAAGGCTGACTCCCTACGACCCACTACTGTGTAGTGCACTGTGGCAGGGTCAGGGAATCCTACTCCTTTATGTAATTTTACTGGCCTCCATGTATGTAAAAAGGGTGTGGGTCGAAATACCAACTTTTTCCTCTGCATTGTTATCCTTGTGGCTTGTGTAAAATATATATAGCATAACAAATTGAGTCATGGTGTTAGGGGAAACTGTGGCTCAAAATGCTTACTTTTTGTCTGTTTCCTGGCCTATGCATACAAGTACACATATTTTACAGTACCATTAAACCTGCACAATATTGATGATTATTGGTATTGGTTTTCCCATTCTGCATCATTCCTATACTGTGTGGAGTATTAGTGGTTCCAGGCACCCTGTGTCTAAAATGCACTCACAGCACAGCAGTGAAGCAGAAGCAGGACAGCTAGTCAGGCTAAATGCAGACCACAAAATAATGGATAGATAGTTTGGGAGCAGTGGAAGGATGGTCTACCAACTGAATGACAGTCAATTTATATTATCACACTAAACTCTCTGCCTCCTGTTGACTTGACAAATTAGCCTGGACTTCATAACTACCACTCACACTGGAAGAGAGAGAAAAAGAAAATGAGAGAGAGAGAGAGAGAGAGAGGGAGAGAGAGAGAGAGAGAGAGAGAGAGAGAGAGAGAGAGAGAGAGAGAGAGAGAGAGAGAGAGAGAGAGAGATAGAAACGCGTGCGACGTGAGGAGTGCTCCCTATACTTAGTGAGCTTCTGGCGTTTTAATGGGCCTGACGTAGTTCCATGCTGCGGTCTGAGGTCTCTCCACCAGCATCTATTTTCCCTTACAAACTAAGAGTTGGAAAAAAGCATGAAGCATTTAAGCAGGCTAAAAATGTATCTGATGGCAACCACCACTGGCTGAAAATAGCCCTAGAAGGGTATTATTATCATTAATGAGGGATAAATTTGTCGGCTGACTTACCCCGGAGTCATGAGCACTTAAAATTTATTCTGGAGTTTGCCCTTTTTTTGGCCGTTTTGGCAAAGATGAGCTACCAAGTCTGTCTGAGGAATGGATGGTCTCCGGCTGATTTATACTCATAAAGTCAGCTTCTCCTGTAGAGCAGAAAAGATCTTGCAGATTAAAGATCAACTATAGCTCCTTTTAGATTTAGCTGACACAGAATAAGAGTCTCAGTGTGTTGCTTTAATGACCATGGGGACTGTGTTGCATGTTTAACCTATTAACTTCAAATCACCTATGTTCCACATTTCTCCTGACCTTTTTCCAATGCAAACAATGTGTTTTTTATTGGTTTCCAGGCTGCCATTGTTTTCAGTTTATGCAAGTATACTATGAATGACACTATGTTTGTGAAAGTCAATTCATCACAGAACACTTCTTGAAGACTTCTTTTAAAAGAAAGTATTTGCATCTCTTTCTTCTTTTTTTCTTGTCATAAAAACGCATGTGAAAAAGACAAAAATTCTACATGCTAGCAGGTATAGCGGTGCTTTGTGCAAAATGCTAACATCAGCATGCTAACATGCTCAAAATGACAGTTTACATGCTAACATGTTTAGCCGGTATAATGTTCTTCATGTTCATCATCTTACTTTAGCATGTTAGCATGCGGACATTTAGCACTAACCACAAAGGACAGCTGAGGTTAATGAGAATGTCATTAGTTTTACAGGTATTTGATCATCAACCAAAATAAATTAATATCGTGAACCTGGTTACACTAAAGAAAAAGTCAGGGGCTCACCAAGTCATTAGGATACATTGTCTAAGAAAATTTGCACCAAATGTGCCAATCCATCTTGTAGATGCTCCTGCTATTGGTGCTATAGGAAATGTCTGTAGTGGAGATAATTCAGTCTGCACCAAAGCGGTTGACCAACTGACATTGCCATCCACGATGCGGTTAGCGTATCTAAAAAGTTTAGCATAAAAGATAGACTGACCCTCTGGTTTTCTCCTAACTTGGCAGTACTCTTTAAGGAGAGGAATACAGCCTGGGTGGTGACCACACAGGGGATCCAACCCACTGGTTAGCATTTAGGCATTTAAGGAACAAATGTACAACTGCAGTCAAAGCTGCCAAGTCAGGATACGACTTGAACTTACTCACTTGTTCCCTCTCAGACCGGCCAAATTCTGGAAAGCAGTCAATTTCAATAGAAATAAATCCACCATCCCTTTACCTCCAAGTAATCTAATTGCAGTTTAGCATTAAGTCAGAGGGATATTGGCTTTCAACAGACATACATAATGTGGAAATTAGCTCATTTGGTTCCTCTGAATAAAGGTGGTTGTAGAAGTGACCAAAACAATTTCTAAGTTGTTCTGTCAATCTAAAGTCTCTCCACTAATTTTACCACACCAGCTGTTACAAAAAAAAACTACTGGTTTAGACAATAAGAAACATTTATTCTGCCTCATTCATAGATTTATCAAAATCTTTGCTGATCATTATTTACTTTAAAAAGAGTATACGCTATCAACTACTTAAGTGATTGCTGACATTCAGTACGTTTACATGCACACCAATATTCCACTATTATTCCGAATATGACAATATTCCGAATTTGATACAAGTCGTGCAAACAGCATATTCCGTTTGGATATTCCGAATAAGGCCATTTTCTGAATATAGCATTTTCCGATTAAGACATGTGGGATATTGCGTTATTATTCGGGTTTTAGAAGCATTCTTTGGACATGTATACAGCGCATTCGGAATCTTTTTGCAGATTCCATCACATGCTCTCTTAAATGTTGTGGATATTAGAGCACACAAATGCACAAATCTAATATAGTGTTAGTACAATTCAGTAACACACCTTTATTCTGCACAGGATATCCATGTTCATGTGTTCCTTAAATTGAGCCATGGGGTTCATGATGAGGCATTAACCCTGTATGAACCAGGCTGAGAGAGATAAAGAAGGTGTGACGAGAGAGTAAGAACAGAAAGATAGAGATAAAGAGAAGTATGATGAGGTATCGTGTTCCTAATGACCAGGCGTGGAGTAGTGGAGTACTCTGCAGTTCATGTTCAGAAAGGGAGGGATGGTGTATGTGTGTGCGTACGGGGGAGTTACAGTAGAGGTAGTTGGGTGAGGTATACAGAGAGAATGGGGGAGGAAGGCAGAGTAAAGTGCAGAGGAGCAAGGGAGGACAGACAGAGAGTGTGAGGGAATAATCTTATCTTGGCTTGTGTATCGCAGTGGCGTGCTATGCACACGGGGGAGGTGGAGTTTTTTTATCGTAAGCCAGAAATAGTCAAGCTGACTCCTATGCTGTGTTTTATATCTGAAGTAAACAGCTTTTTTTTTAAACTGGTGTTTGTATGACACAGGTTTAGATGGATACCTTTCCATCAGCTGTGGAGAAAATTTGACTCTGCTATCAGGTCTTATGCAAGTCTTAATGAGAAATTAAAGCAGCAATACTTTTATTGGCCACTTGGGGGCAGTGTAACAAGCCATAAACACTATATTAACATATCGCCTCATTAAGTTGTTGTGGCGAAAATGTTAGCAAACAGAGCAACATTGTCATTCATTTGTAGTCATGTTACTGGCCCCCTATATCCTTGACGTTCCACTTCCAGGATTGCTTCATTGCCGACGGAAATTCCGTCAGATTTCACTCATTTAGGCCGGATATCTGTTGCCTTGGGCTTCCTCTGTGTTGGCATTTTAAACTCTGTTCGATTTATGAGGACTATGGTTAACCTTTTCTCAGATCTCTGCAGGGTAAATCCAGACAGCTAGCTAGACTGTCAGATCTGAGTTTTCTGTTGCACGACTAAAACAACCTTTGAACGTGCACGTTCCACCAAAACAAGTTCCTTCCTGAGGCTATTTTGCAGCGGCACCGTTGCTCCGTGCGCAGCCCAAGACGATTGTGATTGGTTTAAAGAAATGCCAATAAACCAGATAATGCTTTTCTCCCATCGTGGAATGCTGTGTGGACTAGTCAGACCCTCCTCCGCAGCGCCGTGGAGGAAGGTCTGGCAATGCGAGACTAGGTAACCACCAACTCCTGAGGAAAATATCAATCTCTTTAGCTACTAAATGCTCCACCATGTTTACCAGCTAGTTGCTCATTTTGTATGTCTGTCCTCGCTACAATGGGTTTATTTAAGGTTTTTTTCCCCCACTGAAAACAGGCTGGAAACTATACTGATGAGGGCAGTGAGAGTGAACCAAAACAGTGAGCGGAAAGATGCAAAAAAACTGCCCAGAGCAGAAGGGGAACTGCAGAGTATAATCATTTTCTGTGGGCTCTTTACTACAAGCGACTACTTTCACATTGTTGATAAAAAATATTGATTGGTACATGATGTCACTGACACAATTCTGTACACTTTTAATTGTCTTGCATTAAGCAAGTATACAGCGAAATCTCATTTTGTTTAAAGTAATCCCACTAGTAGGTTTACTTCCCTAATTTTTTAAAACACGAGTTTAACATTTGAAGTGATTTATTGCACATGATGTGTTGTAGAATCTATGTCTTGGATTGGTTCACAGGAGCTTGAGCATCACCATGGGACATCGGCAATAATGTAGAAAGGACAACTGATGTTTCCATTTGAGCCATTTATTTACTTTGCACACATTCAGGGCAAAAGCAGATGATGAGGCTTGATGGTTAGGTTTTTTTTTATTTTTTTTATCACAAACAGGTGAGAATAGATGAGTCCTGCCATAAAAGTGGGCAGAGGGTCAGTTAATAGTATGGCTCTATTCTACAAGTGTTGTGCTGCACAGTATAAAATGATGTAGTGATTACTCTAAGTATTTTGAGAATTTTGACTGTTTCAGAAAATACCTAAACAAACACGAAAAAGAGAAGATGCCATTAAAAGGAACCACATTTAAATGAACACTACAGGGAAGTTGTACTTCCACCCAGTTCAAGGGTTATTGTAAAACAGTTATCTATTTTGTTCCTCCATCTTTAACTCTCTAAATACTAGCTGGGAGGAGACTGGCATTTTTAAAGCAGATCAACCTTGGATCAAAAAATTCATAAAATATATAAATAAGTAATAAGGTCATCTGTGTACATGATATCTCTGACAGAGGAACATTGCTACTGAGGGTTGAACACACCCCAAACGTTTGACTGTAATGCAGATTTGATTACCATCTGCATGTCTTGATTTATGGGTATTACTGTAAACTTTACAACTATAGTCTGCACGCAAGCACAGGTAAATACATATTTTTATGTAGCGTATACCTCATGGTCACAGCTTTGTCACAAGCTTTACGCACATTCAAATGAGCAAATAGTATATGCTAAGAAGCAATGGCACACCTGTCTCCGTCTGTCTCATACTTTTATTTATTTATTTCTATTTGCATCATGTCAGGCTATGATTAAACCTCTGAAGAACTGTTTTTCAGTATTGTCTCTCTGCTACAACTTATCTATAACATACATCTTCTTGAGGCATGCAAAGAAAAACACTGGCACAGATTCCAGTAGTGGTTTACCCTCCCAGACAGACTTTTACAGGTTGGAAAAGTACATCTATCTGTTTTGAAATGTCCCCTGTCTGCAGAGCAGAGCAGGCAACATGCCACCAACATGCCACCTTTGCACCTGTGTCTCCGCCCAGCAGTTTTGAAGCGGAATAGTTCCAGTTGAGTTGCTGGTTGGACCAGTTTGTTAGTACTAGTAGTAGAATATGTTCCTCTAATGTGTTTGTGTGCATGTTTTCTCTCATTTTAAGTTACAAAATTCTAGATTATTGATTCCACATATGCAAAGATAAAAATAAAGTTAATAATACTTTATTTGTCATGAGCAGGCTGAAAAATGCATAAAAATGACATGCTGATACACTTATATAACCCCATTATAACAAAAAGTACACTGATTCAATATATTTCAATAGTTGGATTAGAATACTTTGATGCAGCAAGCAGGAGTTTTGGAAGAAACTATTTGAACCGATGACCTATGTCTTTGTGTTGATTCCACAGAGGTTAATAAAAATAATGTAGTAATTGTGAAATAGGTCGCCAGTTGCTACACAGAGGGAAGAGGAGGACAAAACAGGATCAGCAATAGTGAGTTCCACATTTTAATGACTAGACTGGCACAGCATTTTTGTGAGTGTGTGTGTGTGTGTGTGTGTGTGTGTGTGTGTGTGTGTGTGCGCGTGTGTGTGCATGTGTGGTGAAGTTAAGCACAGCCCCACCCTTGTCGTAGTAAAATCACACATCATTATGCAGCAACCCAAACAAAAACCCAACTGCTGCAGCAAAGCTGCGGTGGCAAGATGACAATGTGTGCTACATTATCAGCTTTCACATCTTGTCAAGCTTTTACCCAAGAAAATGTTGACTACTGTTACATTTTTATACTTTCTGTCACTTTGTAATTTAATAGCTGACACCGTTTAGATACAGAGAAGGGCTTTGAATAAAGAGTGACAAGAAGACAGTGGTAAGAGTGATAGAGAAAATGCCTGAATGTTGAACATATTGTGTGGAGCGTATGTGAGTGCCAGCACTTTCTCTATTATTAATCAGCCATATGTGGCTGCTCAGTATGGAAAATATCCTGGCGTTTGTTTGGCAGGAAATCAAATACCTCTCATGTCTCCCATGTGTAAAACCCACTGTATACTGTCCATCCAAAGAATCGCAAGAAACTTGAAAGTTTGTGTTAATTTCAGGTTGAAGTGTGCATCTCAATGAGATGCACACTTCAACCTGAAACTTGTTTCAACTCTCACATCAGCGAGTGCCTTTTGTCATGTGCCTGTGCGATCACCTTAAATTACTTTTATCGTGCACCTTTGGGAAACCTAGAGCGAAGAAAATCTTGTCCTCATGTCTGAGCAGCTGTCAAACAGCAAAGACGAGAGGTGAGAGAAGAATTAATGACAGAAAGAAAAATCCCCACTTCACTCTCAAAGCTGGATATTTTCTAAACCAGTCCCACCTTACTTTGTGGCACTCTCTCCACATTAGGCTCCATTTAATCTCTTTAAGAAGGCCCTAATTCGATTAGTGGACTTTATTAGTTGCCCTAAAAAACAGATGGGGAAAGGTAGATAAACAAATATATATAGAGAGAACAACATGTTATCACTCGTTGATCTGTCTCGCCTGTGAAATATGCTGCCTGTTCCCTCCAAATGCCCTTCATCACCCAACATTAATTCTTACACACACACACACACACACACACACACACACACACACACACACACACACAGAGTGCATTTCACTATCTTCGTGGGGACCCGTCATTGACACAATGCATTCCCTAGCCCCTTACCCTAACCTTAACCATCACAACTAAATGCCTAACCTTAACCCTTACCCTCACCCTAAATTCTATCCCTAATCCTAAAACCAAGTCTTAACCCTCAAACAGCCCTTTAAAGTTGTGGGGTCCAGCATTTTGGCCCCACAAAGCTGTCCAGACCCCACAAGTATACTGGACTCCTGGTTTTTGGACCCCACGAATATAGTTAAACAAGAAAACACACACACACACACACACACACACACACACACACACACACACACACACACACACACACACACACTTTTGCCCTCAGGGTTCAGTGCAGTGAGCAAGCGAACCAGCGCCTGTCTTTCATATTGCCTTTCCAAAAGCAAATGAGAGAAGTGGAGGCCAAGAGAGACATAGGGAGAAATTACAAGACCAGCTCCCGACATTCCTTCCAATTTAATGGCCGCTGTAGTATGTCCTGTTTTGACAAGGAATGAATTTGGGCCCCAATACTCTCCACAATTTCCTTCCAGCAGATGACTTATGGTGGTTGGAGCGTATGAGGGGTTCACTTCCAAAAATGTGAGGTTGTCAGTTTTGGGGTTCAAACATTACCTGAAGCTCATCAGTCATCTCTAGAATTTCTGATCCAGTGCTCATTTTGTCAAGCAATCATCAACATGTGGTAAATTAGTTTCAATGACTATTTGTTCAATTGATGAATAACATGGTCATTTCAGCGTGAATCTCATCACAGGCTGATAAACAGTCCAGTTCCACTGTTGTTTGAGTTGTAAGTTAAAAATAGGTGGAAAATAAAGAAAATTCATTATTCACTGTTTGTTCATTTAGTGCACGGCATGTTCCATCTGTTGTTGTTCATTTTTCCTTGTTTGACCCTGGATGAATATTCTTGTCAGTTTAGGATAGAGGCCTTGTTTGTGTTCTTATCCCTGTTTTCTGCATTTAGCTTAGTTTAATTAAGTCCCCAAAATACAAAAGTCCTGAATAAAAACTATGTATTTTACATAACAAACAGAGCACACGTGGATTTAATAGTAAAGCCAATGTGAAATGTATGAATTACGACATCTACATGGCTTGTAAAACTTGGATACTACAAGTTATCTGTAGGGCTGTCAAACAATTACATTTTCTTAATCGCGATTAATCGCATGTTTTATCACATGATTAGAATTCTATTATTTTGCATTTCAGAAGTGTTTTTAAGTACATATTAACAATGAAAAGCAAGTCTTACCAGTGTGTCTTGATTGGGAATTAAATGAATGCAAAGACAATGACTTTATGAACTTGATTTTAAGATTTGTATTTGTTTATTATATATTTAATCTAGTCACACATTTTAATCTAGAGTCAATATTAGGGTTGGGTATTGTTTGGTTTGGATACCGGTGCTAAAGCGGTACTTTTAAAACGGTACCAGTGCCTTAACGGTGCCTGAACCGATACTTTTTAAGAAAGTTAAAAAAAGAAGGGTACTAAACAGTTGGCGACATTAAAGAACGGCTTGTTTATTGCTAAGGACATATCGTCAAAATTAAATGATTAATAATAATGTAATCACTATAATAATAACTTATTTCACTAGTAAATACCTGTTGAATGACAACAACAACCACCAGATGGGGAAAGGGCATTTAACAATAACTTTGAATGCACCACAAGGATGTAAATTACCAGTTTCATTGAACGCACCGTCTGTGTTTTTCCGACAACAGCAGCTGCAGGTTGTTACATCCCGGTGTCAGAGTCCTCTACAGTGAAATACAGACAAAGTTTACACCGTTTAGTGTTAGCTATCAGCATTGTAACTGTGTTTAATCCAGCTACGAGCTAGCGGTAGGCTAACGTTAGCTGCTGTCGAGTATAGTGTTAACTAGCGTCATGTGGTGCAGCAATGTTTCTGTTGGAGAGAACAGGCAGGTAGGATCAGAGAGAAGCGCAGGCATATCAGTGGCACCAGAATGAGGCACCGAAATCCGCGTTGCTATCCCTGCAGCAGCAGGATGTGTTACGAGGAAGTACGGCAAAATAGTAGCCTGTTAGGCACGACGCAAAGCCGAGTGAAGTGAAAATAAATTAATAAATAGCGGCATGCGATTAATACGATTAAAAAAAATGAACGCATTATGCTCGATCCTTAATCGCATCGTGATTAACACGTTAATGCTGACAGCCCTAGTTATCTGATTTATTTGACATAAAGCAGCTATAATCAATATTTTCACAATAACAATGGATCAAACGACTATGTATAATGTGAAAGGGGTTGCTTGTAGTGATGAACCCAATGAGGGAAAACCATCCATGCGGTTCTGCGGCTCTTCGGACCTCTATGGATTTTCCAGCCTGCAACGTCACTGTTTTGATTCATTCTCACGGCTCTCATAGTGTCGTTTTCAGCCGCAGGAGGCAGCTGTTTTCAGTCAAAAAGTTCCAAAAACCCGCTGTACACTACCTACTTAGTATCAAACAGCAGACATACAAAGTTAGTGAGCTGGTGAACTTAGTGGAGCATATAGCAGCTATAAAGCCAAATATTTCCCTCAGGAGATGAAGGAGACCAAAATAGTCTAAAGGAGAGTGAACATTGGACTTCAAATTAAATGCTAATGTTGTGTTATGTCGTGTCTGCTCAATGGGTTAGCCAGCTGTTTGCTAACACCTTTGCCACAACAACTTTGTGAAGTGATACTATGTCCTGTTTAGAGCTTCTTCCGCTGCCCAAGCGTAGCCAAAGAAATCCGTTATTGCTGCTTTAATTTTAAGGGAAAGATGCCCTGTGGAGTTTTCTTGTAAACAAACAAAAGTGTTTACACACGTGTTAAATGCATTTCCTTCCTCATAAGACATTTGCAAAACCCCTTTTTATAAGTATTTCACAGGCATGTTTGTTTGCTGGCAGTGTTTTTTTGTCTCTTTACTGGCGCATTGCTGCATATGTTGGCGTGTTACCACCACCGGTTGATCAGTGGAATAGTGAAATTATCATATTGTTGAAAATGTCACATCTTTTCCCCTTCTAACAGGAACCCAACAACTAAGCTAGTCACTTTTTAATAATGTAATACATACAGGTTACAGACGTCACATACACATAGAAAGATTATCCATCACACAATCTCTTTTTTTCTACAGAGATGTGATCATTGCTACCATACAGATTACTCTTCAATCTGACACTTTTGCTCAAGTGCCATAACATCTCTGCAGTGTTCACATGTGACAGTCTGGATTGAGTTTCCTGTTTATAAAGCATGCACAGCCCTGATTAGATCTCCACTTATCTCTCTCTCCAGCTACCTTCACTACGGCTCACTGACTGCACTCCTGATGGGAGGAAGAAAAACAGTTTGACTGCTGACCTTGCGCTACTCCAATACCTTTGAAGTGGACCAGTCATCCGCCCAGAGGTAGATAGGTTTTTTAACAACACTGGACATTAGAGAGAGAGCAGTGATAAAACCACTCCCTCCCTTTATGGATTTGCCTAGATGAGAAAATGGCCTCCCTCAGGGCTAATAACATGAGGAAAAGGGGGTTTCATGAGAAATGTCCCAGATGACTGACCATCAGTTACCTAAAAGGCATTTGTGCTCCTGCATTCTGGAGTGTTCACATTTTGCGGCTTGTTTCAGTAAAATCTTGGACTACATTTTAAATACACCTTTCAAATTATTCCTGAAAGAAATGTCAAATCGAGGGAATGCCATTTAATACATTTAATGTAGATATGGCCAGTCTCATGGGGTAAATGCCAGTTAATTATTTACTATTACATTGGGCGATTGACGCACAGGCCTTACCTGCAACTGATTAGATGTTTCTAGTCAGGAAAGATGTCTTATGTCACCTTTGTGTTTTATGGCTTGCGTGCATTATCACATGCATTAATCTACAGTTAGCAGGAATGTGTGTGTGCGTCTCTGGGCACATGCTAGGAGAGGATTGGTATCCAATAATTACAGAGTGCCCTTTGGTGTGATGGCAAAATGCAGGAAAACACAAATTACAGAAACAGATGGTTCAGTTAATCACACATAAACATGACAAGACAAACTATGATTATTTGTTCTTCTAAGGATATTTGGTGCAAGTACAAATGTGGTTGAGAGTTCAGAGTGTTCTGTGGTGTCAGCTTGCTATAGGTTTTTCGTGAGGAGGGGCGTGGCTGCTGTGTAAATCTGCGTGTGTGCTGTGGTGGTAAATGATGATGTGGGCCGTATGGTTTTATCAGACTCTAGAGAAGTGTGTAAATGTAAGATAACTGCACGAGGCACAGAAACTCCAGTAGTGGAGCACAATAACATAAGAGAGCTGAAACCGATAACAGCAAAATCAAATTCATGGTTTCCTTGCAGTGGTTCGCTCATGTGTTTGATTTAGAGGCTGCTGCTGCTGCCAAACACACCAGTCATCCCTCTCTTTCTGTAGTAATGGCACAAGTTGTGTGTGAAAGCCCAGACATTCCTGCAGTTGTGTGTTAGGATTTCTCTATTTCTTTTGCTGCCTTTTCTTTCTGTCTCTGTGTCTAACTCCTCTCCATTTATCTCCCTTTCTCTGACCAGTAAAAACCGGTGGTTTCAGCCATTTGCTCTGTTAGCTCTCCTTTCTTTCCCTTTCCTCCTTCTATCCATTTGTGGGCCAGAGAGAGAAAACTGCCAGCACTGTGTGTGTGTGTGTGTGTGTGTGTGTGTGTGTGTGTGTGTGTGTGTGTGTGTGTGTGTGTGTGTGTGTGTGTGTGTGTGTGTGTTTGCCCTTGGGATGTGACTCAGTGTGCAATCTAAGACAGCCCCCTATCATAATGACTGCTCATTACCTACCATGCTCTCATATAAAGATATATTTATACACCCGAGGACATAACCTCATCGCTCATCTACATAACAATTATGGCTGATTTTATAGGCCTCTTTGGAGCCATAAAGGAAGCTCAGAATTCACTCAGTTGCAGAAATGGCCTGGGTGAGAGACAAGATGGGAAATTAACAACAGCCACTAGTTATATTGTTGTTGTGGCCTGTGAGTTTGTGAGTTTGTGTGCCAATATTTTTGGTAGATAGATACATAGATCAGTCATTGGTCCTGGTGTATTTTGTGCGGTTAGTTGGTAGAATAGCAGTAAAACTTTAAAGTCCCCCTCCACTCAAAAAGGTTTTTTTCTTAGGATTATGTCCCCTAAAATGTCTGAACTTGACTATACTGATTTGTATCTGTGCAAGGTTTGTCACTAGATGAATGTTTTCACATTCCTCTCCTGAAGAGGGAGTTGTTTGTGCAATTCCCTGAAATCTGAGATTCAAACTTGAATATCCTTAATCCGTAAACCACCAACCATCACTGTCTATTAGTCTGTCTATTAGGCGAAAGCCAGCAAAGAAACGTGAAACCTCCAGCGCAGAGCGGACTGTCAGTACAGAGTGCAAAAACACACTGTCATCTAACAAGCTATCAAACAACATAAACAAATAAAAGCTCACGGGCGCCTCAAGACGGCTGCCCCGCCATTCTTCTGTCTGATCCCGGCGTGAGGCTCAAACATGTTGGTCCATGTTTCTAGCTATCTTGATGTAAAACCCCTAACCCTAAACACCAACACCGAAATCTAGCATGTGAAATAACCCAAACAGATAATCAACTATAACTGGTTAACACAATCTACCCTTTGGGTTCCTCTAGCCAACAGTTAACTAGCTAGGACGACAACTCCCCTGATATCAAGAGATTTACTTCCCAAGACTTCACTGCAGTGGAAATGAGGTTCTTATACATCTATCAAAATAAAAAAAACACATCAGTGAGCCACACTGTTGCACTGGGATCTGACATGTTTTTTAATGACCATGAACATGGGCACTGTAGTTTATTTTGAGCCAGTCTCACATGGAAATATTCACAAACTCATCAAAACCGTAGCTGAAAATAGTACCCAACAAATGCATTATTTTTTTAGTTTACTAGTTTGCTAGTAGCCAAGGAGGACACAGAGGATTAAAAAAACATAATGGAGTCTTCAGAAGAGGTCATTATCTTCACTTGAGTTTCTGCGCGGGAAAGTCGCCGGATGACACAAATTTCTAAACATAGCCATGCTGAGAAACACAAAGAGTTTTGTGGAGCTGATAGTCTTAATTAGCTTTGTATCAACTCATTTGGCAATGGCTTGAATGTAGCGGACATTCATTAATATAAAGTAGTTACGCACTAAAGCTTTCATTTTTAAATGATAGTAAATATTTGGAACCCGTTTTAAAGATGTATGTCTTCTGTAGGAGTGAATGGGCTTGGAGGTGAGAACCACAGACAGGCTGGGTAAGTCTGAGAGTAAGGATTACAGACTATCAAATTGTTGGTTTTGGTCTTTTGGTGAGATATGTTGACAATACAAAAATAAAGAATATTGCCAGCCTTATCCTTTAAGCAAGGAAAAGTTGTCTATAATCATTGTGCCCACCACACATTAGGTGAGTGACAGCTGCAACCGCATATGACCGGCTTACTTATAGTATAGTAGTAAGTAAGCCTTCCTCTAGACAAAAAAACAACAACAGGCCCTTTGCGCAAATCTTGGACACACTAAATACAGAAAAGAGAGAGCAGTTCTTCTGAACAGTGAGAAGTGTAAATATAATTTAAAAGACTGTAAAACATCATCAGTGTTGCTTTAATCTTGACCAGTATAAACACAGCTCAGGTTACGATTACAAAAATACATATGCAAGTTTGCACACATCACTTATGCTGTGATCCAAAGCCATTTTAAATGCAAAAGATAGCTTCAAATGTTTGCAACTACTTGACTGACTATCACAGGTGTTCAACAAACAATGCAAGCCAAACAGCTGAAACACTTTTACCTTAACGTTTATTCAAGACTGAAAAATTCACCCTAAAACATAAAATTGAACTAAAACAATTATTGAAAGTAGCACACCTTTCTTTTACTGTAGATGCAAGTAAAATTATTGCATGTAGACTATTTATAGAATTTAATTAGACTAAGAATTGTCATTGTTACTAATATGCACACAAGCTTTCTTTTGCAGAAGGGTTCTGTTTAAACCTTGGTAGCTGAAAGTAGAAGGAAAAACAGAGGTCTAATAAATTGCATGATAAGTCAACATTGCACAGATGTGATACTGTGATGCAGAATGTGTAAATAGTACAATGACATTAAGGAAATGAAGATATGGGGCGTTTCACTCAAAACTGAGCCTAAATTTGTTTTATAGAGTTTATTTGATTTAGGATAAATGAAAAGGCGTACTTGCTTAAATAGTTTGCTGCCATTTATACCTGAACTTTAAACTTGCCAAAAATAGCATGGAGTTAGATTTTTCGTCCATCTGTCAGTTGATTGTGCACCGCAGACTGCCCTTTGTGCCAGTGCACTTGACGCAAACCCAAAGTACGTTTGCTTACGTGTGATAGCTAGAGCTTAATTACAGTTAATGATTGACCAATACAGCTACATTACAGCTTATCACAGCCTAAATGCATTATCATCAATCATAAAAAGGAGGGCCATGCTTTTGTATCAGGCTCAAATGCACACAGGTATGTCTTGTTGATTTCACTGTGTTGACAGATGGTTAATGTCCAGAAGGGAGATAGGCAGCTGGTGCTGACCATGCTGATTTGCTTCCCCTGACAGTGATATAATATCATACAATTTTTACTGAAAACATCTGTTTTTTAAACTTTTTTTTCCTTCAAGGAACCAGCCAAATGTAAAGTCTCAAATACATAGTTAACTCTTTAACTGTATTAAAAGATTAGAAATGAGATAAAATGAGAAAAAATATTTGTTTATTTGTGAGAAAAAATATTTGTTTATTTGTGAGAAAAAGTTCTTGGTTCAGTGGTTTTTCTTTCAACAGTGATGTACTGGATGTGACATTTGACTTGTGGTTTAGCAGGAGACAGACATGTTTTCTGTTCAAACTCGCCGCTCTCGCCTCTCTCACACACGCACACACACGCACATACACACACACACACACACACACACACTCGCGCGCTTCACCAGTGTGTGGGTGCAGGTTTTGCTCTCGTTTGATCTGATGTATGCCAAAATTTGTCGGATGGAACCCTTTGCATGTGTTGCATGGTTCCAAATGTTAGTCTCTAACTACAAACCAGATAAAATAGTTGCTTCAAGAGTGAAAGTGTGTGGGAAGTAATAGCTTTAGGTCATGTGTGTGTGTATGTGAAAGTGCATGGGCCTGGTAAATGTGTGGGCCATCAGTGACCCTGCTACCACAGAAATTATGAAAAAAACATCTATGAGTGTGCAGACATCTGTCTTCATTCTTTCTCTCTGTATTTCTCTCACACCCTCAGAAAACTTTATATCTGTCTGTCCATCTCTCAACATGCAGTAATGCTTCTCATGGCACACAGTGAGGAACAAGGGTTGCCAAGATTGTGCTATAGCTCAAATGTTGCAAGTTTAATTCCTGCAACAGCCAGACTCACTTATCAAAAAAAAACACACCTCTGACTCCCACTTCACTAGCAAGGACCACGCCACAACATTATGTTGTTTAAAGATTTAATAAATTCTTGATTATGTTGAATGTGAACACAGGAATAGATGGGGGTGAGATTGAAAAGGGGATGTCGTTTGCTTGGTTGGTCCAGGAGGATGTACTGGAACCCGTGTGGAGTGAGACTCAGTGTGGTGTTCCGTCTCAGGTGCTTTCACCCGAGCAGATTTTGGACACCCGGTGTCTAGAATGAGAAATGAGAGCGGTATGTACCGGGGTGAGTAGGAAGGGATGATGGAAGAGGGGATGAAGGAATGAGGTAGGGGGAAGGTTGAGGTATTGAAGTGAAAGTGTGGGTGAGTCGAGAAGTCGGGAACAAACAGCACTGAGTGGGTTGGCGAGGAATATAAAGGCTCGTCAGGTGATTAGAGGTGTGTTTGAGGCGTGGCCCTGCTCCTGAACCTAAGTTAATTCATTAACTTCATCTCTCACCTGCTGAGTAATTATTCATATTTGTATTATTATCGAAAGAATAGCCTACAATACCTATTTTCAACTAATGCTCAAGGACTAATGCTCATCTTCTCCCTCAGCAAAATGCTGACACAAATCAATAGCAGCATGGAGCTGAAGCTGCAGATGTGATTTTTTAACATCTGTAAATCATCTATCTTTGTAAACTGAGACTGCTAGGATAAATGTGGGCAGTGGAAGTGAACGGGATGCGCTTCCCTCTTGCTGAACTGGACTCCCAACTGTGGTTGTGGTTGCACTGGGCAGCTCCCAGGCCTGAGTGTGGGTTGTGTTTGTGCATGTTTAACTACTCCTCCAAACTGAAAGTTGGAGAGTATTCTTGGGTCGGTTTTACTGTTCAAGGGAGTGACAAAGACTTCCAAAAACAAAAGAGGCCAAAAAGGGGGTAAAGTAGCTTAGCATCAACATTTTTTTTTGAGATATGGTCTGGTTTTTAGAGATAAATCCACCTTACCATCATGTTTACAGTGTAGTTTAACTACTGTGGATAATATGTGGTCAAAGATTATGGTCAAAGTTTGCCCTTATTCAGTAAAATATCTCAACAACTATTGAATGGCTTGGCACAAAATTGGCTAGCTCCCCCATGAGGTTCACATTTGTGGTTTTAAATAAACAACTATTGGATGGATTGCCACGAAATTGTGCACAAACATTCATGTCCTCAGGATTAATTCATCTCAATGTTGGTGATCCCTGACTCTTCATCTAGCACCATCATCAAAGTTTCAATTTTTCCAATATTTTGGTTTATGACATTAAGTGCTGTGACTAAGTACAGCCTTACAGAGCTGCTAGCATGGCTGTTAGCCTTGAAATGATATGGTGAAGGTTAAGAGTGTTACAATATGTGGTTAAGTTCCACAGCTACAAATACAGAGCGGAGGTGAATTCAAAAACTGTTTTTCATTAAGTTCCAGCTGCTTCTAAGAGTTTATGGCCTTCTCCCACTAGGGTTTCAGTAGATTTGTTGGTCAGCTAGGGTCATGCATTTATATCCACAGTAAAAAAAACACACACACACACACACACACACACACACACACACACACACACACACACACACTGGTGTCAACTGCAGGGCTGTGTCTCAAACCGCCTACTTGCACACTTCAAACGCTTAGTTGTAAGTATATAGTGTAGATAACGCAAAAAGTCAGTGCACTGAAAGTACCCGGATGACCCCCTAAAAACGGTCAAAAAGTTCAATGTGGAACGATGGACCCTAAACGGGCGCCATCTTGACTACAAAGTGGAAGGGAGCCCTTGACCTGCAGCTGATTGGACGAACGCGTCACGTGGGTCTGGCTGCTCGAGAATTTCAAACAGATGGCGGCTATCCTGTCATGGCATCTCAGACGGAATACGATCTTGTATTTTACGAAAATAGTTCACCGAAACATCTTTCTGAAAACATTTAATTTTAGAATAGGCCATACCGTTGCTGAATCTGTCTTCATTTTAGATCAACAAAGGTCAGTTTAAAAGATTTTCGTCAGATTTTGAGAGGCGGCAAGCCGAGGCGGCCGCTCCTCATTTGCATACAGGAAAGCGGGCTGGAAAAATCACATTCACATGTGTTGCGTTCGTCACATTCATCCCGCTCGTCATTTCTGGTAAGTGTTTTAACATAGAGTAAGTGTTCATTTTGGGACAATACTAACCATCGAAAGTGGGCACTACAGCAGTAAGTGGTCAGTGCACATTAGCAGTATACTGACGGAAGTATGCGGAATGAGACACAGCCCACAGCCAGTAGTTCAGATTCAGAACACCCCCCACCCTGAAACTACAGCCTTTCACCTACCCTGCCCTTGAGTGAAAACCTTAATATGTTTGCATGTATAAAAACCAACTGTATGGTGTATGGTGTCCTGCCCCTGGTGAGCCACAGCATCTCTCTCAACCTTTTTCTTGCTCATTCACGCCAATCTAAGTCATATGAGCCTTGACATTCAGCATAGACGCTCTAATATCCAGTCTCTGCCATACCACCTTATACCACCTCGGCAGATGCTTTGATGACGGTCACATGCTAAACGTCTCTGTTAATACAATGTGCTATACATTAGGCACAGCAGGGCGGCCCAGTAAAACCTGTTCTATCTGCAGGTTTCATCCCATCAACAGCAGTGTGTTCCAGGAAAATGGAAGGGGTAAAGGTTACATGCAAGGCCATGGTTATGGTCTGCTAAGCCTAACAAAGAAGTCTGAATTTGTATGCAGTCAGAGGAAGTTCTTCATGGAAGACTGAACTCATGTAAAGATGATCAAACTTTAAAGTCGATAGTTTTATCCTATCGACAACAGTAAGGAAGTGCAGTCTACTTTTTCATTTCTGTAGAACACTTTCCAAAGCATACTACATACGATTACTGTAGCACAGTAATGTAATCTAAATCTAATATAAAATCACCACTGTAGCCTCACCGGATGCTAGCATAGCAGCTAGCATTGCAGTTATGTGAGAAATAATCTAAACAGATATCTGCATGGGAGTGCAGATTCTGTAGGCAACAGGACAAGATTTTGGAATTGGAAGCGCTCTAGTTTCCGTTTGTAGACACATTTGGACTCTGTGTGGAGCAAGAGGCAAGAAGCAGAGGCAATGGCCGAAATACAGACTCAAGACTCATTGGCTATTGTCTGACGATAGCATTTTATTTATCTGCATTCATATGCAGATCTGCTTATAGAGATGTCATTTCTCAATTCCAACTCCATTCTTGCGTCTCAAGTTGCTAACCTGACCTGGCGCACGGAAGAGAATGTCTTGGCTAAACCAGAACCCCCCGAAATATTGGCCGTTGACCACAGAGACTAAATCATCATCAGACCAATATGCACAGAGTTCAGAGATTTTGTGAGAAATTACTAAATTCAAATGATTATTTTTACATTCTTGTTCATTGTTTCACCTCTGGGTTTGGTTTTATGACATCAATTGTGACTAAAGGCGCTGACACACCAACCCGATTATCGGCCGTCAGGCAGTCTGGCGAGATCGGTGACTCGAGTCTGGTGTGTTCCGTGCCATCGTCAGTCGGAGGAGCCGTCGGCATTCATTTGGGCCGATTTGAATCGGCCAGTGGGCAGTCGGACTCAACAATTACCGGAAATGACGAGCGGGATGAGTGTGACGAACGCCTCTCAAAATCTGACGAAAATCTTTTATGGTCGGTTTTGAAATTCCGGAGAAGCCAGACCCGCGTGACACCTTCATCCAATCAGCTGCCGGTTTTCATTTTTTGGGCGACAATAGAGATTAGCGCCGCCTGCTGTTATGGAGACGTATTACGTCAAGTCAGTGTCGCTTCGGTGTGTTCCGAGGCACTTTTTTGACCTCGGGAAGGCAGTCAGTCCGACGTTCGTCCGTCGGGTTGGTGTGTCAGACGCTTAAGATGTTTTCAGCAGTCGACTGTCAAGTCTTGGAGGTTGGAAAGTTGTTGAACACACCAACAAGGAGAAGCTTCAAACTAGTCCCTTTTACCAACTGCAATTTAATATAAAATTGTCTAGAAAGTAAAATAAAAACGGAATGCACATTGTGATGGATTTTCTGTCTCAAGTTAGTTCTACGTTGCAGTAATTTGATTTTCACATTATGCTGATGTGAAACTAAAGGCTTTGGACTTAATATGATAAGAATAGTAATATGAAAGAAAATTTGAAGTGACACCAAAAAAAAACACACAAAACACAAAAAGCCTATAGTCAAAAAGTTTTTTTAAAGCTGTTGAGATGACTCAACTATGAAATGATGAACTGAATAAAATATGACAACTTTTGTGAAAAGAGAAGCAAACTGTTCATATGTCCTGATATTTTTGACTCAAAAAAACATGCCACATTTGTTGCCAAATTTGTGAGCCTCCCTGACCCTCTTTTAGAAGAAAACAATCTCCCTGCAGCCTTCAAAGATTCAGTCTTTAACATTTGCCCCCACAGTGGGTTGTGACCCAAACTCACCCAATCACAGCAACAATCACACACATTAGAGGAGTTTGCTCTGCCCTCACCCTGACCTGTGAATGCTGATACTTCCTATAGCCACACATCTGTCCTCAGGTCAAACATTACTCACCACCAAACAACCCTCAGTTATGGGTCAACTGTTCAGAGATCATCCACGGTCAGATTTAATTTCAAAGCTGTTTATTTTTTTGCAAGTTGCAAACACTCTGCCTGTCAACAATAGCCTGTCAAATAGGCCTACAGTTATATCTTACCTAAGCCAGTGTGGAGGTCAGTGAATCACACTTTTTACTTAGACAAATACATGCTCACATACACTAATCTACATGAAATATTTGCACACACAACAGCATGCAAACACACATGTACAATTAGATAATCTAGGTAATGATTAGAGGAAAATTCTCCCTTATTGCATTCCAGAATGGATTTCGCAACGCTATAGGTGAGGGCAATTTTTTTTTTAAATCCTATCACTGCCTCAGCACACACACAATAAATTCAAACACACACTTGGGAGTAACGTTGTGGCTGTCTGGCTGTCTGAGGCTCGCGTGCCATCTCCCAGCTGCCTCATGTATACGGGGGGAAAGACATGGCCCCGGGTTATTAGTTAGAGCAAGAGTCACCTCAGCAGCTGATTGTTGCCGTATTTCAACAGAGTTGTTGTTCCTCCCTCCTCACAGACACACATGTCATCGAACCCTCAGGGCCAGATGAAATAAATCAAAGGCATGTGACCTGCAAAAGGGATGGAAGAGGGGCTGCGATGGTGTGTTAGTGTGTGTGTGTGTGTGTGTGTGTGTGTGTGTGTGTGTGTGTGTGTGTGTGTGTGTGTGTGGGTGGGGGGGGCTTGAGGACATTAATACAGTGGATTCATCATTCAACAGATACACCATTTCTTGTATTTCTAAGTAGTTGCTCAGAGTTTGCAGTCATATAGTCTATATTCACAACGTTCCACATCTGGGATTTCGCGAAATTTCCGTTTCCTTCCGCTTTCTTTTTTGTAGCATTTTGAACTCCGATGAATTTATGAGGACTATGGTTAACTGCTCCTCAGATCTCTGCATGGCAAATTGAAACAGCTAGCTAGACTATCTGTCCAATCTGAGTTTTCTCTCGCACAACTATGTTGCAGCGCCACCCATGACGATTGTGATTGGTTTAAAGAAAAGCCAATAAACCAGAGCACGTTTTTCTCCCATCCTGGGATCATTGACATATATAAAATGGACCCACAGATCCCGTTGCTCTGGACTGAGACCAGTGAAGGATATTAGAAGCACTTTTCCGGTGATGGCTGAGCGTTACTGAGCAGCCTCCAACTGAGTGAGACAACGTAAATGTGACGTGAGCAACCTGAAAGTCTAAAAGTTGTAAGTCTTCTGGTAGCTGTGCCAAGAGAAATCTCAATCATTTCGAATCTTGCAGAGACGGAGAGCGTAGGTATATGTAAGGAGATAACATAGGCACAGGCTAATTATTGCTAACTAAAATGCTATTTAACATTAGTAATTCAACTTAAACAGCTAACGTGAGTCGAAACTGCCTGCGAGCTTCTCCTGTACTGTACGGTAATTTCTCTACTGTGCGACAGTAAGTCCCGTGGTTATGACACAATCGTTAGCCTATTTTTACAAAAACGCCTGCTACGGAGCCATAACGTGAGATACAAGGTAATGGAACCTTTCATACATTGTCATGTTTCTTTAGAAATAAACAATGGACAAATACAGTCTTTAAATGCTTCAGATGTAAAGTTATTCGCTGTCAAAGTGGCGCCAAAATGAATGGCGGTCAATGGAATGCTAACAGGAGGTGATGGCTGCTTAGCATCAAAATGGCGCCATAGGAGGTATGCGTTCCGAGGAGAAGCTTACCCCCTTGCCTGGAATGCTGTGTGGACTAGCCAGATCCTCCTACGCAGGATGGTCTAGCAAAGTGAGACTAGCAGTCGTATCAACCCACACTTGCGGTTACCTCCTCTAACCACAGGCGTCGCCAAATCAACCAGAACTGAAATCTTCAGGATGACCAATTTAATTTCGCTAAACACTATCAGTCTGCACAGAAAACTCACAGTACTTTTAATTTCTATAAAGACATCAGTTTTTTGCTTCTCTTCACTTTATCAAAGGGTATTTGTATGCATTGGTAGAGAAGCTAGCAGGCCTGCACCGTGTTGGTGACCCCTGCTGCAAGGAAAACTAAACACTCCAGTGCTGTAGCAGCAGGCTAGCCAGCATCTGAGGCCACACAGCCTGGCCGCATGAGTCACACAGTCCCAAGCAAAAACCTAAAAGTGTAAAAACTTCACATTGGCAGATTAGTTTGTTTACATCCTGCACTGGACGTGATTTGACCAGGCTACAAGAGCCAAGACAGCCAAAAAGGCAGACTTCTTTTTCCTCCCTTTAACTTAATCCTTCACTGCCTCTTTCCTTCTTTTTCTTTCTTCCCTCCAAACTATCTCCACTTCATCTCTCCCTCTCTCACTGCTGCCAAGAGCACATGACCATGAGGCAGAGTGAAGCGGAAAAATAAAGCAGCCCTGCCCTTGTAAAAATTTAAATTAAGAAAAAAAATAAAAAAAATCAGACAAATTATTAACAACACCAAACAGATGGGGAAGTTGTATTTCCAGAATAAAAACAAGACATTCGTGAAAAGAAAAAAAAAAAACACTCCTTTTCCCTCCAACAGTTTGCCAAATATGAGCTCATTTTTTGTAGGCCCTCTGCTGAATATCTATTCATAGCGTCAGCTCCAAGATGTCAGACTTTTATGACCCATTTCTCCTCTCGTTATCTGCAGCAATATTTAGAGGCCTGCTTATTTAACGCTGGAAATATGGAAGTGTTTTCCTGACTTGGAAGCAAACTTAGGACGGCTCACAGTGAACCAGCGTGTACGGGGAACTGATTAAACTCTTCATACTTCTCAAAAAGTAGAAGTAGTTAAAGCCAACATGTGGCTGCAGCTTTGTGTACATGTCTTTTTCACACCAAGCTAGAGCATAAAGATGAACAGGGTCAGTCTAGGGTAACAACCCACACACTTTATCTGGAGTGGTTTTGAGGTCATGCCTGGCTCAGCTCTCTGAAAGTGCTAATGTCATATCTGCATCATGGTATACTACAAGAGCTACTGCCTCTCTTCCTGCACCACCTTGAGGTCAAAGGTGAAAAACCTTTCTCTCTGAAAGGTTTCTCCCTCTCTAAATCAAGAGCTGCGATCTACTACTGTTTGTGAAACCTTTATATCCTCCCACAATGTCAGTGGTTCATCTTAACATTCATGTATCATGGCAGAACTCCCCAAACAGGTTCATGAGATGACAGTACCTAACAAAGCACGTGATACCCCCTTTTAAAAACTCTGCACATGTGATTTGAGTTTTTGCCAAATACAGACATTTCACATAGTGAGAAGTTATAATTTGTTTTCCACACAGCCTTTGTTCTTCAATCTTGTTAACACTCTCAGTTACCGCAAAAATATCTTCTGAGCTCTGATTCTGCTTGGACTGTTGATGTTTGCCTTCACGTGGACACCAATCAGCACAGTGTGATTGTAACCACCTGAAATTCCTGGGCCCCATCAGGCCCAAACAACCTGATCCTAATCTGAGAAGCTGGACCTCATGATCACATTATGTTTTCGAAAAGATAATTTATACAAACATACGTTGGTGCTACCAAACAAAAAAATATTAACTTTTAGTAATATTACTCCTCTATGCTAGTTGCATCTTTCTGGGCAGTCGGCTGTTTTGACTTTATAATACTGCTTTTTGCTTCATGTATTGTTTTCATTATACTGTAGAGGAAATTGGCATTTCAATGATCAGAACTTACCATCACTTACAACAAACATAAGCTAAATGTCACGAGTCAGTTAAACGCATAAAGGACTTTTCCTAACGTGAAAGGCTTATTTCACTAGATAAATGAGGGTCATAATTTGTTCATTGAATGTACTCTACATGCCATGTTGTATGTATCTTGACTGGGGTGATAGAATGGAAATGTATTTGGAAGCTTTCCATTTAACATTTAGTTTATTTGGTTCTCAGGGTTAGTGTACATGCTGTAAATGTAGTATTAGGCTTGTTTTAATCACTTTTTGAATAAAGTTAGACATTTAAATAAAAAATAAAGATTTTTTACAGTGATTGAAATTGGCATATGCATAATTCTAAATGCATATCAATGTTGTGCTATGTGTATGAGTAATTTCGTACATAGGTTATGATTTATTTGCATGACTGTTGGCTTCAGTGTAGTGTGCTTACATTACCTTTGCTTTTGAAACAATAAATCATGTATGAGATGATTACTGCACATGTAGGCCTGTAGCTTTTTTTGCATCTGAAATAGTCTTGACTGAATTTGACTGAATTTAGACTTTTTATGGCATGAAAGAGAGGTTGGAGTCGATCAAAATTATAACTATCTGAAGGAATAGACATTTTGGGAAGTATGCTCAAAGTTTTTTGAGAGGATTGATACCACTCTTATGTCTGTGCTTAAATATGAAGTTACTGCCTGCAGGATTTTAGCTTAGCTTAGCATAAAGACATGGGGCAACCTGGGTCCATTCAAAGGTAACAAGATCTGCCTACCAACACCTCTAATGGTCTAATTGATGTGGTCACAAATGATCTAAATTTGGTTGGAGTTGCATTTTTAATTCGGGAATTATGTTAATGCCGAACAGGCTACGCCTTTAATTGCAGATGAAACGAGGCATAAGAAAAATGCTCAGCTCATTCATATGTTATTCAACGCATTTGGAGAATGATGAATTAGTGGTGAAAAATTGTTTGGCAAAAAATTTAAAAGGTCATAACTATGTTGGGTTGGAATGGGCATGGTCTACAGTGATCAGTTTTTCTTGAACCAAGGTTTCCTTGAAAAAAGAATTGTGCTTCGTCTTTTCCCAGATCAGTTATGACACAAATGTGCTTTAAAAAATGCCACATGGTGGCGCTATTGTGTCCAAATCAGCACAAAAAAAACGAATGATTTGTTTCCACTAAATTTGATTGAAATCTATTAAGCAGTACACAAAACAAAGACACAGGACCAAGTTCAGACAGACACACAAACGAACAGGATTCAAGTGGAAATGATAAGATACTTAATGGATTTTCTTTGTGACAACACATATTTGCACTATTTTTCAAGACATTATGTCAGTGCTTACTTTTAAACAATTTTAAAGGTTCTATATTGTAAAAAGTGATATTTCCATGTCCTTCTGATTATAAAGCTGGTCGCAGTGCTTTATAAATACTTCAATCAAAGCGCTCAACCGACAGAGAAATGCATACAGGCCATATTCAGAAACGGTGCCTTTAAACCAGCACTTTGGTAGGGTTGTGATGTCACAACTATACTATATATATATATATATATATATATATATATATATATATATATATATATATGGTAGGAAGTGCCACTACAGTGCCGTTACCATCATTCCCCGGCTGAAATGATGGTGAGAGCCAGATGCAGAAGATCCAGAAACACTACAGTAAATAATCAGAGCAGACTGGACTTTTTGGGAGTGGGCCTTAAAGAGACAGGCGCTAAAACCGATCGTTTCAGACAGAGGATGAATACAGGTATATTTAGACAGATGGTATGAGAAAAATGTTTTTTCAAAATTAAAACATGTTCTAGTGGAAACCCAAAAATATAGTAGTAACCTGAAAATGAGCATAATGTGGGACCTTTCTTTTGAACACAAGAAATGTCAAATGACAGCATAATGTTATGCTTTCATTTGACATTTCTTGTGTTCAAAAGTAACAAATGTATGTTGTCAAAAAAGAGAACACCAATGTGTTAAAAGTGTTGCAATCCTCTCTCGAAGGCCATGAGCTCACTAGTAATTACTGCAGACGCACACACAGCCAGTATGAGATATTATAGAAATAGCTTTCTCTCTCACTCACTCACTCTGCATTTGACTCCTACACGCTGGTATCAACAGGAAAGAGGCAGCCAATGAAACTAATTGGGTGGTGTGTGTTTTATGAAAAGAACAGCCTGTACTGTCCCAGGCTCCCTCCCACAACTCTCTGACTGGCTGGCTCCTAAGTGGTCTGCTTTTCTTCTCTCTGCTGTGATTGGAGCCAGGGAAAGCCAATAACTAAAAACTTTTTTCCCCTTTTTTTCCTGAGGACGTACTTGTTGTTTTCAACTTTGGAGGCAGAGCTGGGCTGAGACGATCCAGCACAGTCACAGCCTGCACTCACAAACACAGCCTGCTCTCTGGTGTTGTGTCTGCACTCAAAATGTAGCCTGCATGGTGTGCTGGATAATAGTCCAATAACACAAATTATATCATTTGATTATACCAAATACTACTGGTCCAGCTGCAACTCCATAGCAAATATGGAGAATATGGAGAGATTATATTTGCAAATTATGGGACGGTTATAGAAATGCTTAGGTAGTTAGTGTCCTACAGAAATAATCTCTTAATATTTTCAAAACTTTTACATATTATAAAAGGTCAGTAAAACCGTATGTTATTTATTAATGGTTATACTGTTGATAAGTTATGGTATAATTACTGATCCTATCGCTGCTGTGTGCTGTGTCATTCCTCAGACTAAAGAACTCATTAACCCTTTGAAATAACAGGTTGTATCTCCATCAGGTCATGGTGTAACTATCACTGAGATCAGTCTGCCAGTTTACATGGGCGGATCACTTAAAAACTTAAGTGTTTAAGGGTGGAGTGGTTGTGTGCTTTGGAATTAAATATAGTAAGCACGTGCATTTATTACACCAGCGTTGCTTTTTAATCAATCAAACTGCAGATTGAAGAAGAGAAAAAAAAAAATACAAAACACACAGGATATGAAATCGATTATTAGGCTCAGTTTTGCAACAGTTTATTTATCTTAAAAATTAAAATATATATTTACAAAAATTGTCGCTTTTAATTGTCGTATACACCCACAACAAAAAGCTCAACATAAATAAGTTAGTATAATTTTTTCAGTGTTTTTGAAAAAAAAAAAAAAGGTACACTACAAAGTTTTACACCAAACGAGGCAGTGTCACTTTGTTTTTCTGCCCTCAAAAAATGAGAAATCAACAATAGTGCAATTACATGTTCTACATGAATTCAACACCACAAAGACAAATCTTTGATTCACATATTTGCATAATAAGTAGCCCAGTGCAATAACATATTTTATCTATGTTAACCTGGACTACACCGATTATTACAAGGGGCGGATTATGTGACCTAAAAGCCACTAAAATATAAACTCACCTAATTTAAAAAATAAAAGCTAACTCTTAGGATTATTAGCAAATACTGTTACAATTTGGTTGGATATTGCTCAGCAGTTTAGCTCCCACCCTCCCCTCACCCAGAGAACAAAAAGGTTCAAACTTTGGCAAAAACAAAATGAAAAATAAAATTATAAAAAAATTACATTATAAGAAAAAAAAAAAAATGGGGGAAAGAAGGAGACTATATTTGCATGTAAACTTTATCTGTCATGGTGGTTCCCAGTTAGATGGACCCTCATCTTACAGTGTGGCCATCAGGGCCTTCAAAAACAAGATTTATAACACTGGAACAAATAAAGCCAAAGAAAAAGTTATGACATTTTGTTTCCACACAACCCTGACTTTTGATATCTGCATTTTTTTAAACTTACATCAATTACCTGAATAATGACACAATATGACCACTTTAACAAAATAATATTTCTGTTGGAAATTGCACTGCAACTTCCTGAGTCAAAGTCACACACTTATTCAAAAACATTTAACAAAAGGTATGAAAAGCATAATATGCTTTTTTTATGTGCTACATCTGAAACATAGGTAGTAGATAAAAAAATGAGCAAATATCCATTTGCACAATGCTACATTGTCTGCTGCTTCTGAGGCAATTTAATTGAAATGAGTGCCAAAACTTGATAGTGTATATAATCAGTGCTTGTGCAGCCTCTCCTCCTCCCTTCTTTATGAAAAGGCTGCTTTTTTACATTTTCTCTCCCATCTGTCAGGTGATGAGAAAGGCTACAGTATTCCACCAGCAACAGGTCTCCCCGCTCTGTGGGACACGAAGAGGAAACAGGCTGTTGAATGGTGCAATTGAAAAAGCAGTTGATCATGCTTGATATGCACATGCACACACACACACACACACACACACAGAACAGTCATAGTAGGAAGGGTTGTCAAAGATAAAAGGAAAAACAACATGCAAGTTTGAAGGGCTGATGACGTGTTGCTGTGTGCATGACAGAAATGTGTGTTTACAACTGTTACTGATGCTGATGATACACAAGTAGCCTACACAACTCTATTGGCGCCCAATAGGCCTTTAAAAGCCGATTGTTAGTATTTTACACATTGAACACCTTTACGTTATTACCAATTCAAATAACAATGAAATAGTGAGATGATGATTTCTAACCTGGCACTGCTTTTCACTGCACCTCCGCGCTCTTCTCTGACCTGCTGGGTGTCTCCTCCGCGGCTTTTACCGCCTGACTTCCTGCACCGTCCGACTGGTCTTCATCATCATCATCATCATCTTCGTCGGTATGCGACCTTTTCCTCTGACACTCGCTGGAGCAGGGACCTGGCAGATAAAAACAAGTTGTCAGGGTGTTGGTGTGTAGAGCTGCACGTCCACTTTAAAAAAAAAAAAAAAAAAAAAGGCACCTGACATCCTCGGCAGCCTGGAGATTTATTTTACTACCGAGAATAGCCCGAGTTAGAAACAAATGTGCAAACTAAAATCGAATTAATAAGCGCGAGTTTGATCCCATAAACACGCGCATTACATTGCCACACTCATTAATAAGATATTACATTACTTTAACATCTGTAGGCCTACAGAAAGATTTTTCCAGCACACTTTTGTTTGGGGGATCAACCGGTCGCGGCCAAGGTTGATCCCCCGGACACAACTGTTGCTTAGCGCCTCTGCATTGCGGCACAGCGAAACAAAACTACGTGGCAGCCTTAATAAGTCTAGGTAAATCACCTGAAGTGTCTGATCGTCTTTTTCTCGAACCATCTCTGTGTGGTTGATCCGACTGGTGCTCACTCCTCGTCTCGGCATCCTGCCGGTTGTTATCGCCGGGGAAGTCCTCATCTCGCTGGGGCCGCTGGCTCCCGTGAGGCTGTCGGACATAAAACTCCGGTGCGTTGCGGTCCTCCTGCCAGTCGTAATTGAGCGGAGCGAGCGGTCTCTCGTTGACGGGATCGAAATTGTACTTCTCCGTGAAATCCTGCACATCTTCCTGTATCGAAGCCGTCACATTCCTTTGTATCTCCGCTGGGTCAGGTCTGCCGAAAAGGTTTCTGCGGACCGAAGGTCTGACGTTGTCTGGCTGCCGCGCATCCACCCTCTCCAATGTCGGGCTCGCATTAGAAAGGCGAACATCTGACATTTTGTTGCACATATGACAAGGGGGAAAAAACAAAACAAACAACAACCAAACCCTTTTAAACTTCTATTTCCAAGTAGTATTCCTTTAAAAATGCAAAGTCACAGGGATGATGCGTGCATGCTCCGCGCGTATCATCCGAAATGCGTACGCGCAAAAATGGAATAAAGCGTCTCCAAGGGCGCAGGAAGGGGGGGGGGGGGGGGGTTAAAAGAGCCACTCCTGTCAAGTCCGTAGTAAAGCTGATGAAAACAAGTCAAGTCATAACAGCCAACATGGCGTTAGTGGGAGCAATGAGTGAAGAAGAAAAGTTGACATCAAGGACTATTTAAACAGAGAAGGCGATTCATTGGTCTGCGCACTAGGACCGCCCATTGCGCTCTCTTAAAGTCGAACAGAGGCAACAACAACACAGAGCTGGAATGGATCAACTCCACACATGAATATGGTCCAATTAATCGGTTTGATTGGTTAAATACATAAAGAGCAAAAGAGGCTGTGGTCATAATGGAGTGTATTATTTAGCTTTATCTTTCCATTAGTGCTTTTTCCCAGCAGGCATCAGGTTAGACATTAACTGAACACCTACAGGTCAAATATATCATTTGATCTCATTAACTGTCATTTGTATCTCTGTGTCCAGGCACTGTAGATGCCCTGAATAAAAAGTGTGATAAGAAAACAAATATATCTATATTTAAATGTATGTCACTGCAGGAGTACTAGGCTTTGTTCTTGCTCCAGGCTGGTAATACTATCACAGGAATCAATCATCAAATGATCATTTGACTGCTGACAGATCTCATTGCTTGATCTGATTTGGTGTCACATAAATGATTTAGGCACCCTTGATTCAATCAGAGTAAAACCATTCAGCTACAGCTTCAAGGCTATTGAAGGACAATGAGACACTAAAATGAGGTTTTATGCAGGAAAACAACAAAAGAAGCCACAAATCTGCCTCCTGGCATCCAATGACATCATGAGCAGAAAGCCTTCCGTCATTGTTGGCACGGTGCTTATCGCTGTCAGACTTTGCCACTGGTGCCACAGAGGTGGTTAGTGTGCTTCACTGGTTGTAATTGCTCTTGTGTGCTTGGAATTTAAATATCAAGGAAACAGCAAGTGGTGCAGCTTTAAAATATAAATTTAAAAAAAGAC
Organism: Zingel zingel; assembly: GCA_023566125.1. Taxonomy (NCBI): domain Eukaryota; kingdom Metazoa; phylum Chordata; class Actinopteri; order Perciformes; family Percidae; genus Zingel; species Zingel zingel. The sequence continues at coordinate 16,821,900 of CM042331.1, read as the reverse complement.
CTTGAAATACAAACAGAAATACAAAAAGCAGGGGGGGGGGGGTTCTGTTTGCATCTTAAAAATTCCTGACTTACAATTTTATTTGATGTTCATGCCAAGACTTAAGTTACTGAATTTATTGTCTGTACATCCCAGGGCTCCATAGGAATCCTGGAGTAATTAAAGTAATGCATCTGCAATAGTAAGCATTCCTTGTGCCCAAAAGGTCACTACGTCCCAACTTAAACCCAAGCGAATGTCGCACTGCATTCCTCTTCAGCATTTGCCAGTAAAAAAAACCAATGGGCCTGCCTTCCTTAAAGGCCATGCTGTTTCAATTAGCCCTCGAAACGTCCAACATCTCGTGATGAATACAGCGAGGCCATCTGTTATATCGATGTTATCGCTGGGAATCACACTTAATCCATAATGTGTTTATGCTGCTGCAAACTGTGCACGATGTTGTACAGAGTGATCCCCAAGATGAAAACATTTTTGATCAAAATGATTAAGAGCAAGTGAGAAAGGGGGCAAGAGAACATTTTGTTTGGGTCAGATACAGTAAAATGTGTATTTTGAAAATGGGAGTAACTGTTTAACACTGCTAAATGTAACCGAGTGGGATGATGCAACTGCAGTAGATTCTGTCACTAAAAAGGAACATTAGTTTAAACAAGATTAAACAGTCGCACAGAGAAAGGTCACTGTATGTATCTTCTTTTTTTTTCGTTTGGAGAAAAGTCCCGCACACTGACCATTACGCAGGCAATAATTTATTTAGAAAAATACAACGTTTCGGTCACAGACCTTCATCAGGTAAATTCTAAATAAATTATTGCTTGCGTAATGGTCAGTGTGCGGGACTTTTCTCCGAGCTTTTGATCTGCTATCATATCCTATGCACCTGCCCGACAAAAGAGGTGTGCAAAAAAGCTTTCTTACGTTTTTAATAGTTTAAAATAACAGAAACATTTTTTTGGACTCCACAGAAGTCAACAGTGCCCCCTCTGACCATAGATGCAGAGATCAGATGGATAACAGTAATGCGTCATGTCAACAATAACGTGTTTATAGTTAGAGATAATTAGTCATAAATGTTAATGTTAACATATTCTGCTGAAAAGTCATAACATGTGTTTTCTTATAATAAAAAAGGGGGTAAAACATTGCAGTTGCAACAGGCATAATTTATCAAGTGCAAGAATACATTGTAGGTAACTTATTAATTTCTTAACATTGCAAGAGCAGTGGAGACATGAATCTGGTTTTTAAATCAGCCCAGCAACTGGTCTTGGGAAATGCTATTACCTCCACATCTTCTTTTGAGTTGTACATACTAATAATAATAATGTTAAAACAGTTGGTAAAAAGCCCAGAATAGTTGCTGAATTGGGCTTAACAAGCAATGGGCAAAAATTGACCATCATGGTTTAAGAATTAAAAATAAGGGGGGCGCCAGGATAGCTCAGTTGGTAGATCAGGTGCCCATATATAGAGGTTTACTCCTCGACGGAGCGGGCCAGGGTTCGACTCCGATCTGCGGCCCTTTGCTGCGTGTCATTCCCCTTCTCTCTCCCCTTTCATGTCTTCAGCTGTCCTGTCAAAAATAAAGGCCTAAAATGCCCCAAAAATAATCTTAAAAAAATAAGAAGTGATAAGATGTTTTTTTTCTAACAGAAAATTCAGAGCAACTGCAGGGCAACTATGCACATATGGTACATGACTTCAGAATTTTAATTGGGAGCCATTTTTAATTGCTGCATACCAGCAGCGTTGATCCTGAGACTGTAAACGCAATCCATCAGGGGTCCAGCAACACTAGTCACACCCGTTCTAGCAAACTCTGGAAACAAAAACAAAACAAATAATACCCTGAAAGCTAATACAACAGCCTGACCTTACTAAGCATAACCTAGTATTTTACTGATGTGTGGAGTAAATTTTCCACCTAAATAAAACGCATTGCTAATTAAGTACAGGATGTTCCAATTTTTTATATGGAGTTTGGTTCAGTAGGGGTTTGATAAAAGAGTGCCGGTAAAGCACCTTGGCACATTTGGGACTCTTTAAATCACCAATCAAACATTTCTCTTCTATTGGTGAGAATGCTATGGACCTCTTGTTTGAGGTCACGAGACGGCAGCCTTGGAGCTCTGCTTCTTCTTGGCCAGCTCGGCCTGAATTTGACGGGGGAACTGGTCCAAGTGCTTGCTCACACACTGCATGCAAAACCTCTTGGTGTAGAAAAGGCTGCAGTCCTGCGTGAAGAGAAAGCAGAGCTCAGCATCAATGCTCTATTTTTACATAAGTACTGGATATGTTTTGTCACAATTATTCCAAGATGGAAAGACTATCTGTTTGTGAAACTGGATCATTGAGTTCTAGGGCATCAGAGTAATAAAGTCCAATCAGCACATATAGAGGCCACATGATGGCAAAGTCATCTGAGGAAAACAGAACAGGAAAAACCACAGATGTTTGTTTTATCGCCAGTGACCAACAGGGTCAAGTCATGTCAAGTCAAATGGAAAACTGTCACAGGAGCACAGCTTGGTTTTCAATGGACATGCAGTTGATGAGCACGCTGCTAAATTACTTTTTATCTGTGTATCTGGCATTAATGGATTTGATAACGTGAATTACATTATCAATTCAATTTAAAGACGTCTTACCGATCCAACACAGACACACATGCTGCACACGCTGCAGGTAGAGCCTAAAACAAGGAACTTTTCCTTGTCCGGACTAAAGGGGTCCTGAGTCACAAAACACTCCTCAAGCAACCTGGTGGACGACAGAAATGCACACATAAATTGATATATAACTGGATATAAGACAGAGGTGTTTTTAAAGACAGTAACGTCACTTGCTATAAATGTAACGTGCATATCACTGTTAATTTCGCTGTGTCTGTGTGGGATGGCATTAACTTTACATGCAGTCACGTAACGTAGCAGCTAACAACATGAGCTTTAGCATAGCTAGCTCCATAGCTCTAACCGAAACACTTTGCTTAATGTTCACTTACACAATGGCTCTGGTGTTTGGTGGTTTCTGGCCGACGTAAGTAAAGGGACTGCTTAAACCACACAACTGGCATGTAAACGTTTTTTGACGGGTCTCGCTCGTAGTTTTCTCCATATTTCAAAGCAGAGGAGCATAATAGTTACTTCCTGGTTTTCATATCGAGTCCAACCATGAAGTTGGTTCGTGAAGGTTTAGCGCCACCTATTGGACTGGGGATGCAGTAGTATTAGGATGCTTCAAACGAATGTACTGTATGTGGAAATATATTTGTATAGAAAATAATAGTTTAGTGAACCAGCCACAATTAGAAACATGGCTTATTTTCATAGTAAAAACTAATCTTTAGATAACGTTTACAGCAGGTAGGCTACTTCAACGTGTAAGCGTAATTAATTACAGTAAGGCTTGCTGGGACAATTAATGTTACATGGAACAAAGCTATCATTAACATTATTAGTTCCACCTGTGCTTTTCCTGCATGACAACTCAAAATATAGGCCTATGCAGCGAAAAGCTATTAGCTTATTTATTTCAACAGTGGGGTCTAAATCAGATGAACAGATATTATTAGGCAGGTAAATAAGTCAGGGTATAACAAATAAAAGTTAAATATATTAGTTTATTTTAAACTTCCACAATACATAATTCCTTTTATTGAAAATGCTTTTTTTTTATTGTACACTACTGTACATGATAAAAAAATATAAACAGTTTCAATAATACAGGTACAGCAAATGAGGCAATCACCTCCTCTTTTTGATGCCCGTTTTACTGCATGCAGATACATACATCCCGTTCACTGTGGTCACCATATTCTATTATATTTACAAAATAAAACATAAACCAGCTTATCATCAGGTAATTGTGTTTGTGATCAAAAAATTAACTGGCCAATAATGTGTCTTAACAGCAGGATTTGTACAAAACAAATTCTGAAAAAATAGGTTAGACAGCTATCATGTTGTGTTGGTATTTATCAGTAGGGTAAAGTACTAAAATTAATATATGACACATGAAATTACAATGATGGCTGCTTACAGCAGAAGTATGGTATTTTTTTAGGTCATTGCCTGTTAAAAATGCACTATTGTTCATGATTTATGATGTGAGAATATTCCCTGATCCAACACTAAAAAGTTAAACTTGTTTCTACTTGGAAAAAAAGTCTAACTAGACTTTGTTATGAGGTGAATGTATAAGGTGTGGTTAAAATATGAGCTGAGGCATTGAAAAGTTATGGCACTTGGTGAATACTAAGTTTCTTCAACCACTAAGCTCAAAAAGGAGATCTGGCACAATTAGTACACACTGAAAGGACATGACAATTATATTAACTAAATCCAAGTGACTTAAATTAACATATCATGTGCACTAAATATCCAAAATATTAGGAATATGCCTGGTCTTTAGTTGTAGTGCCTATATTGCACAACCAACATTTCAGTTGCCTCAAAGATTAAAAATGTTAGAACTTCTATGCTTCTTTTACCACAATTCAACTTGTTTACAGGAAAAAAAATAATATTGAGCATTAGTGCACGCATGACTGCAGCAGTCACGTCCTGGTAGCTTTTATATGTGTGCACCCATTTTAAATGCTAGGCACATTTGCATAGACTTCTCCCTATTCACCTTTTGTTCAGTGTGTAGAGTAAAAGCTGGCATCCAGAACCCACTCCATAGCATGTGGGTGCTCCAAGTTAAAAATCAATGCATTTAAAAAAATATATCTCGACACATCTATGGTGTAAGATCAAAGACTTTGTTCCCCTCTGTGTCCCCTTTCATGGAAGCAGGCACACCACCTACAAGAGCTGCCTTTCCCCCCCAAAATAATTTCATTATGATTGGTTCCAGTAAAAAGACAGAGTCTTAATGCAAACACTGCAGATCACAGCAGTGTGCACCCATAGAACCTGCACATTAAGCAAATTACAGTACATTGATATGCTTGATAGTTTAAGTAAATATGTGTAGACACCCGTTTAGAGTGGCATACATACATATTCTAATACATGTCCCGGTTCATGATCATGTTCCATCTTCTCAGTACATGTCTCTGTATATCTCTTGCAGGAGTGGGTGCAGCGACGTGTCCTCTGATGTCTCGATTTCCTGCACCAACTGAGCGTGCTCGGTGACCAGCTCTCGGAGGTCGGCCAGTTTCTGTAGCAGTCTGGGAAAGAGGAAGGTGTCATCCGGGTGATTGGCCAGCAGGTGGAGCCGTAGTGCCTGAACAATGCTTTCCTGCAGCTGCTCCACTAGAGGCACCTCCACCAGGCCTGGGCGATCTGGAGGGAAGGGGAGGATTCAGTTTCTTGCAAATGTTCTCTTTGTTCACTTTGAATATAATTAAATATAATTGTTGGTTACCTCCGCAGCAGATAATGGCTGCCACAAAAAGGGCCAGGTCACTGTCATCAAGCTCCAGGGAGTTGAAGCGTGTGGCAAACTGGAATTTGGGCTCCATCATGTCGCTAAATGGCCGCCGGAGGCTCTTGAGGAACTCTCGGGTGATGAAGCCTCCCCCACGGGCCACCAGGAGGCCGTCTTTGTTCATGCAGGAGGCCAGGAGCGTGAAGAGGGCTTCATAAACACCGTACTTCAAGAGAGTCACCTAAACGGGCAGGTAAGAAGGCCACAGCATGACTCAGATGTGCTTCTAAACATCAGTGTTTTTGTGTCTGTAACTATTTTTTTCCTTCTTCTTTTTTTCTTACATAGAATCCCAACAGAAACACATCCTCTTTTATTCAAGTTAGGCCAAATCTTTTTTCCCCACTTTTCACATGGACTGACAAAAAGACAAATGACAGATACAGCACCCCTAAACCCACCTGATCATTCAGATTCAGGCTCTGGAAACCCGGCACCGCCTTGGCGAACTCCGTCAGCTCGGTGACAGTCTCCACCGAGGTGCTCTGGCAGCAGTGGAAGAGCCTGGCTTCAGCCTCCCTTTGCTGGAGCTCCCTACACCCCACAGCCGGAACCACCGCCCCTGCTTGAAGGCCGCTTTCGGGCTCCAGACAGTCATCGTTTACCATATGTGCCGCAAACGTCCTTTCTGCCAGCTGGAATGTCTCCATGTCGTGAATGATGAAAGGCTGCGGAGAAAGACAGAGGAGAGGATGCTGGTAGGTGAGGATATTTTTTATTCTGTAGATACAGAATAAAGAATATCATTTTTTTTCTTTACCGGCTTGCTGGTCTTTCCGGTGAGTATGACCCGAGCTTTCGCCTTGTTCATGTTGAAGTTTTTCATGTAGGCTTCGTGGATCTGTCCGACCAGAAACTTGTGGTCGGCCAGCATGGGGCTTGCCACCACTTTCTCCACCATCTTGCTTTCTGCCTTTAGCTTTAGCTTCTCCGCCTGAGGCATCCGACCAAACCGAATAGCTGGTGCATAGAAACAATTATCATTAGCAACCGCTAGATGCGTTTTCAAACGGTTGGTGTGTTATTTTACAATAAAAAAACTACAAACAGAGACATCAGACATATCCTCCACAGGGTTTCTGCAGGTTTCAACAAGTAACATTTAAGACTTTTTAAGACCTTTATGAATGAAATTTAAGACCTATATCACGACATAAAAGTACAACGAAATGCAGAGTCACAAAAGTACTTGCAAAGTAAATAAAATTATTAAAATTGAATAAAAGTGACAGAGTAATAATGTGTACATATACTGCAAATTATATTTGGACGAGCGAAAGAACTACAACACCACAGAATAAAAAAACTTTCAATGAGCATTAGAGGTAGCGTTACATGGACGTAGGAAAATTTAAGTTTATTAATACAAGTAATTATTTAAGACCTAGAACACAATCCTTTTGCAAATTTAAGACTTTTTAAGGCTTAGCATTTTGACTTGAAATTTAAGACTTTTTTGGACTTTTAAGACCCTGCGGAAACCCTGCTCTTACAGCAAACGTTTGTGTGCAGACACACACAAGTATTCGCCCACAACAGATCTGGTGTGTTATGTTCTCTTTCCTCTCTTCTGAGGACATGTCGTCCTCCTCTCAGGTTTCTGACACTGTTCTGTCTGCAGTGGGAGGCCATCGTAACAAACCCAATGACCCCTCAGCAGTCAGTGCAGATGACGGGCCAGATGTGGAGCTATATGGGCCTGTGTTTTCTCAATGTCAAGCAGACTCCGGCAGGACGTTGTTCTATAAAAACCCAGTCAGTGTAAAGCATGTTGATTTGGAGCCAAAACACATTAGGACATTAACTGCTGTTGTTGAGAACACATACCATGGTGTTGACTGAGGACGTGGTGAGCAGAGTTTTATGTAACTGCATTCATGATGCTTACTTGCAAGTTCTGTCATTGCTATTACAGTATTGTATTGGATGCTATGATTTCAGTAATTGAGCTTTAAAGCTGGACTGTTTTGAAAGATGATGCAACACACGTTTGACTCTCGTACAAATGTATTAAAAGTTGAATTCATGCTATAAAGCAATAAAACACACTCTTTCTCAGATTACTGTAGTACAGTCTGCAGTTTTTATGCTACAGCTTAACTGGTCTGGTATGACCATTAGCTTATTGTGGCTAATGCTAGCTAACGTTAACCAACGTTAGCTAGATAATGCTGTTTAACTGATCTTAGCAAGTCTGTTTATTGTCTTTATGACTGTTCTCTGCCTGTACTAATGTTCCACTAGATTTACCATTGTTCTCCGCTGGACAACTATCCTATAGTTGTCACTAGTGGCTGTTATTTAGCAAAAGTTGCAGCTTTAAGCTTTAAACTATGTTGGAGGTTTCAGGCCTTACCGTTGTGGGACATGCCCACAGAGAGGCACTTGTGGAATCGGCAGTACTGGCACTTGTTGCGGTTCTTCTTTTGGATTTTGCAGTTGCGTTCACACTTATCATACTCCAGTTTCAGCCGGATGGTCCTTCTGAAGAAACCCTGGTTGAGACAGAATGGCACATTGCTAGAGCTATCAATTTGATTTGAAGATCATATGATCTGATTTTAGTACACTAAAAGCCCACAAAAACACTTTCCGGGTACTTCAGCCCATATGAAAATCAGTTAACTTTCTTGAACTCTTATTTTACGAAGCATGAGTGCCAAGGCTGTGTTCACACTACTGTATATGTCAGACACCTATATCTGCAGTACCTATTTGCCTTGGTCCAGACCTTTGGCCAAGTACCTTATAATACTCTACATGCATTGTTCATTTTAAGCCCTGGTAGGACCAGTGTTATATTACATTTTGGATTGGACTGTGCAGTAGAACTACATCTATATTTAAGGAGAGATGTGCTTCAAGGTGTATAGTAAACTCTGATCTTTCTAAAGAAGAACCCTGATTGGACAACCCTCTGACACACACTGAGATACAGGGCAGTGAGCCAACACATGCTAACAGATGTCACACATGTGCTGAAACATATGATCCTTTGACACACACTCACACACAACTATGTGCATGACTGAAATTTCAGTCAGGACATTCCTTATCCCTCACTGTCAAAAGGGGAATATGGATTTTCTGGTAATATATCTAGAGCCACGTGGTCACGCAATATGTCAGCCATCATCTTACAAAAGGTCTTGTCTGCCTTTATGTCAAGGACACATTGTTATAAAGGGTTATTATATGTCAGGCATCACTTTTTGTGGTATTTTTAACCAAAACAAGAGATCTAGTTTTATGAGCAAAACTGCGTGCAATCTTCATGAAAACACAGGGTAGAAATGTGAAGTTCCAGGCATATGAGAGTCATCAAAAATACATTTAAAACAACAGAACTGCACAAGGAGGTAAAAACAGATGTGTATGTTTACAGCATGCGTGTCTTTGCATGTCTGTGTACAGACACAACCCGTGCTTTGCGGTGATATTTAGCTGTGAGTAACAAGACTAAAGACGTAAGCAAAGAGATGTATTGTGCAACGCTTCCTTAAGAGCAAATGTCTTGAGTGAAACCGAAATAAAAGTTGATCATCAGCACCTTTGTGGCACACCTATTCAAACTAACATCCACCTACTGGGCAGGTAGAGATGTTGTGATAAACCTTCCCATTGCTGCTCTAAACGTTCCATACAAATGACATACCATCATCACCGCAGACTTAATCCCTCGCACCATAGCATCACAGCACATTCCATTCCCATTCCCACTATTGAGTTCTCCTCTCTTTAAAAGCGAGGCTTGAAAGTGATATGCAAGCCTGTCGAGCATGCAAACCGTAAACTGTGACTGCTACATGTCACAAGTCACATCTTTCCATGATGGCGCAATATCATCAGTCAGAGAATTTAGGAACAGAGTGCTGTCAAAATACACCTCTCACATGTCCAGCGTCCAACAGTTTCATAGTCATCATGTCCCTACTTTAGAATAGCAGCCATCTGACACGAGTGCTGACATGACAAGCCTTAGATATGTGGGTCATAAACCAGTGCCCTGTGGAGAGCTGGCTAGTTTTGCAGCACTCACATACAGATGTGCAGAACAAAAAGGGAAATTAGAGTAAAATTGAAGGCACAGTGCCAGTCCAGAGGAGTGAAAAGCAGGGTAAAAGAAATGATTGTGGAAGCAACAGAAAGAAGAGAACACCTCTAGCAACTCTGTCTAACTTCTAATTGTAACTGGTACCATAACGCTCTGGATTTCTTGATCCTTGTGTAGTTGTTGTTGCATGAGACAAACACAATTTTGAGGTGGAGCTGTTGCTGATTGGAGAAAACTTTAAAGCAGGAAAGGTCAAAAGTTTCAAAAGTAATGCATTAATACCAAACAAAGCTTCAGATAAGCAGCCACACCACCTGAAGGAAGCCAGGGGAGCCCTCTTTCCAGGAATGGACCACGGAGTTGGCAAAAGTTGCTTCATACGAAAACATTTCTTTCAACTTTAAGGATCGGACTGAGAAATATGTGGCGAAATGAAGAGACTACTTGCAATGCATTGCTATTGTGGACAGATCTAGATTAAGATTGTGATGCCTATTATTGTAAGACTATACATTTGATCCATGAGTGTTTTTCTAGTTTTTTTTATTTTTTTATTTTGTTTCATTTTATTATCTGATTGCAATTGTGATTTGTTTTGGTTTAACGTATTTAAAAAAAAAATCATTAACATGGAATATATGTACAGACGTCAGTTGAACTGTTGACTAGAATTTAACAATGTTGTACAGAAACTCAATAAAATACTAACTACAAAAAAGATATGCAGCAACAACACGCCGTCGCCTTAGATAAGAAGGAGACTAGGGCTGCAACTAACGATTATTTTCATAGTCAATTAATCTGTAGATTTTTTTCTCGATTAATCGATTAGTTGTTTAGTCTACAAAATGTCAGAAAATGGTGAAAAAGGTAGATCAGTGTTTCCCAAAAGCCCAAGATGACGTCCTCATATGTCTTGTTTTGTCCACAACTCAAAGATATTCAGTTTACTGTCAGAGGAGAGAAGAAACTAGAACATATTCCCATTTAAGAGGCTGGGATCAGAGAATTTTGACTTTCGACTAATCGATTATCAAAATAGTTCTAACTAATCGATTAATCTTTGCAGCTCTATATGAGACTACAAGCTCACGTGACTTGACAAACAATACAGTGATGATCCTTAATGCTTTTAATACACTCAGTGGTCTCAGTTACAAACTGTTCTCATTGTCACTGTCTTCTAATATTATTGTGCTCTCTAAATCTCAAGAATCTTTAAAATCTCTCCCATAGAGCATACACAGGCCTGACTGATTTACCTTAATGATTATTTGACCTTTTCAAAATGCAAACCAAATTACTCTTATCATCAAATTCCAAAGATGACTCCGTAAGAAGGTGACGTTTAGCATTAATGCCAGCTGTAGCTCCATGTCAGCTGTGTGTGTGTGTGGGTGCGTGTGTGATAAATAGGTACAGATACTGCTTTCCATGTTTGTTGTGTATTACATGTGTGACCGTGCAGGTTCACATGCACAGCGGAGCACTGTTGTTAAGTAATTCTCATGTGTGTATTAACGTCACTCAGTTGGGCTCGGTGCCAAGCGGGGCAGAGGTGACAAGTAAGTCAACGAAGGCCATCATGTCCCCCACCTCACATGACCCGGCTACGTGTCTCAGAAACTTTCCACTGGCCTCCAGGTCAGGCGCCTCTGCATGCCGAGCTTTGTGTGTGTTTGGGTGTGCGTGCGTTATTGCAGGCATGTATGTGTACACGTGTTCTCACACACACACACACACACACACACACTCTTGATGATTGGGATTGTATCTGTCTTTATGTTTACATACATATCTTTGTATGTCCTTGTAGCAGTATGTCAGTACATACAACATGTACTCTTAACTGCACTATGCCTGCGTTTAGTCCCACATCTCTCACCTTGCAGCCCTCACAGGCATGCACCCCGTAATGGAAGCCTGAGGCCTTGTCTGAGCACACCCGGCACTCCAGGTTGAGGGGGCTGAAGCTCTCCTCTGGGCTTGGCGCTGCTCCACACACCCCCGACGACGGGCTGGAGGCCGGGGTCAAGGTGTCTGCAGCAACACAACAAAGCAGAAAAGAGACAACAGCGAGTTAAAGTATTTCACTGGGCTAACCACTGTTTGAACAAAACGAAATTCAGACATCATGTTCTACCCAAGCTTGCTGGTCAGATGACAGACACAGATAGAGACTAGTATTAGGAAAATAATCTATAATGTTCTGTAACAGTTGATACATACATACACACACACACACACATACATATATACATATATATATATATATATATATATATATATATATATATATATATATATATATATATATATATATATATATATATATATATATATATATGCAGTATTTTTTTTAAATTTTCTTACAGCATTATAATGTGGGTTGAAAACTAATCAGAGCAATATTGGTATAAAAACAGATGAACCATCACAGTGATGGTAAAAGCAAGATATCCGTTAAATAAATCTGAATGAATTCATCTGTTTTTCCTTGACAGAAACTTCAAGTTCACATCATACACTCCTGCAGACTTAAAGAATTTCAGTTGATGTGTCTCCAAAAAAATTGACAGGAGACATGGGCCATTTTTTTCAAGTGCTGCTCAGGAATTTGGAGACAGACACATCATGGAGGAGACAGAATTATATCTAATCTTCTGTTATCAGACACACAATGTTTTACACAGGCCTTTGTAGTGAGTGTACATGTGGAACAGTGGAGCCAAAAGGTCAGTGTGTTGTACCTTTTTAACATGACTGTTCATGTACCCTGTGATAATTTCTTCCAACCACAAGGCTAACTCCACTACTCACCCAGTGCGATGGAGCTCTCAGACCCAGAGCCAGTGCTCTGGTACACCGGTAAATCAAATCCCAACGTGTCGTCTTCTATAGACTGGGAGATGTCTTGAAGATCCGCCATCAGGTCTCCACACAGCGGACTGTCCAGCAGGGAATCCCCAAGTGGGGACGGGGGGCTAAAGAGATCCCCTGCCATGGTGGAGATCAAGCTGAACCTGGGAGGAACAACCCCTTACTCACCAGACTATGATAAGAGGGGAGACAATGGGTTATAATGAGACTCGAAATCCTGAGGCAGTTTGGATTGGTTGAGAGTTTCAAAATGCCCAGCTCTGGAAAAACCTCTAGTTAGTTTTTCGATTGGGTAGATTGTGGGTTTTTTTGTGTTGCCAAAACATGTGAAAACTGAGTCTCCAGTGTGGATAAATCTGAAAATACCAGCCTCACATTTTAGTACGGATTAGGGGGGATATGATGATTTATACTGCCAGACAGGTTAAGTTTGTCATCTGATTTAGCCTCACCATTAATCCCATGAATATCACTGACTGTAGACCATTTTGGGCAATGTTTCAAATCAATGAGAAGGACTGCTTTATGGCAATATTGGATGTTGGATTTGATTTTCATGATTTTTGCACCAATGTGATCTACTATCTAGATTTTCTCAGGGATTTCATTTAATGTCTTTTTTTGTATTTTATTTTATTTATTTTTTTAAATAGTTTGTCAATTGATTTTGCTTTTGGAAAATTATAACGTGTCATCTTTATATATATAAATAACTCTTTCGTGAACAAGCCATGTAACTAATAAATATTTTTTTTAATCAAACCTCCACATACTCCTGCTTCTCAATTCGTGAATGCCTGAAGTTTGCTCCTTTGCACACATTTAAAGATCCCAAACCCTTTTTCTTCAGGAGCACCAGGAGTGGGTGCATCCCAAGATTGATCTTTTTGGTTGTAGGTCGACCACGTTTCAGATAAAACATGAACAAACCTCAAATGTCAACAACAACAAAGCCAGATCTGTTACACAGTTGTGACAGATAGTAACTAAGAATAAGAACAAAATAAGAACTAATGCCAGAGGTACGTTTATAACGTCAAAGTGCTTGTTTATTAAGTGAACCATGCCCAGAAAGTCAACAGTGGTGCTTTAATCACAGATTAAATTCCAACCTGTCCAGCCAAAGTACACTTAGCTCACACTGCAGCTTGTTACAAAACTCTGACTCTGATTTATTGACTAACTGTGATGCCTAGGCCTGCACGATTCGGGGAAAAATATGAATCACAATTTTTTTTGCTTAGAATTGATATCACGATTCTCTGCCACGATTTTTTTCTCACAAAGTGTAATGTTTATTGCACACATGGACCATGACAAAACAAAACTAATTGGCAGTACCAAACCTAGATCTTTTGTGGCACCCATAGCACATCACCACAAGCCTGTAAACATAGAGGCTTCAGTGAATAAACAAAATAAAGTACATACTGGTACAGTGGGCTACCAAAAATAGTGACCTATAACACACTGAACTAAATATGGCCCTGATACAGGCTCTATCTGAACTCCTTGAACATGTCTTTACATAATTAAAACATGTCAATGTCAAATGCTTTCAATAAATTAATTGAAGGAGAAAAAAAAAAAAATAATCAAAGTCATTTAAAAATTTGATCGCGAACAGGGGTGAATCGATTTCGCGATTTTATAACGATTTGTCGTGCAGGCCTAGTGATGCCCCAGAGACTTAAGAGAATCAGCGAGTACATACTGGGCATCACAGCTTTAAGTCACTTTCTCTCTGTTCCATTACTAAAAATAAACAGTCTATCTATTCCACTGCCTGTCATTGATCTCACAGTGGATTTTAAAGTATGTGTGGGAGACAGTTTGGTGGAGCTCCCAGCTGCTCCCAGCAGGGTAAAGGAAATCTGTTTGAGCCATCCCACAACATCACAGCAACAATGCTCATGTTCTGTAACGCCCCCGCAAACTTCCAGTAATTCATCACGCCAGATGTTGCTGTTGTTGTTCCATAGATTACAGACTACAGATTACAACTTTACGAAGCATACCGCCTGTAAAACCTCCATGTATTAGTAACGATGTGACACAACACGTAGGATGAAGGCAGAAAAACATAGCCTGGCTCCATCCTCTTACGTATTTCAATTTTCATTTTCCTTCAGTACTACGTCTGGGTTTGCGGTATAGTCTTGGGTTTTCTCCGGCCAAATCTTTACCAGTCCAATCAGCGAACAGAGGGAGTGGCTGAGAACGATGACGTTGAGGTTGTGCGCTAGTTTGAGTTGTAGTTCCGTAATGGCGGCGGAGAAAGATGTGAGCGAAGCCATTGTGTTGTGGCAACGCTGCCGAATATCCAGAAGTTAAAGCCCGAGCAAGAACAATCTTTGTTGTGGCCCTCCTCATCACAGGGTTCGGGAAAAGTTTGATTTTCCAGCTCACTCCGTTAGTGGTGAAGGAGTTAGCTTAGCTAAGGCGAATGCTAGCAATGCTAAGCCGACGTCACGACAAAACATTAGCGATTGGTTCAATTGAGTACCCGCCTTCAAGGAAGTTAACACATATCAATGGAAAGTGGCCAGACTCTCTGTACAAATGAAATGTACCAGTCTGGTAGGACCAGGCTTCCATCTTTATAAAAGATGGAATTTTGTGGCCGGGTTGGCTCAGTGGGTAGAGCAGGCGCACATATAAATAGAGGTTTATGCCTCGACACAGAGGTCCAGGGTTTGAGTCCGACCTGTGACGATTTCCTGCACGTCTTCCCCCTCTCTCTCCCCTTTCTCACCTAGCTGTCCTGTCCATTAAAAGGCGGAAAAGCCCAAAAAAGAATCTTTAAAAAAAAAAAGATGGACTATCTTACATTAGGGGCTTTCCGACCAGATAGTACTTGTACTTTTTAGGGTAAAAGTACACTTCTAACCAGTTCTAAGAACTACTCTCCCCCAAAATCTTTTTTTCCGTATGCATTCCCACAGGCCAAGTGGCCATAGGGACTGGTAGGAGGGGTAAGGGAGTGACGCAAGCACGGCAACGGTCTTTATAGCATCGTCACTAGACCTTAGCGCCACATACAACAACAACAAATGATGCTAATACTTGTGCACTTTTCCTATAATAAATGCACGTCCATTCTCGTAGTAATTCACGTAATGTTTTGCTCAACACAGACGGGGCTTTATTATACTCGGAACAGACCCCGCCTCTGCCTGCTGCGCTGTGGATGTGTGTCTGTGTGTGACTGTGTGTGTGTGTGTGTGTGTGACTGTGTGTGTGTGTGTGTGTGTGTGTGTGTGTGTGTGTGTGTGTGTGTGTGTGTGTGTGTGTGTGTGTGTGACGGCAGGACACGCTTGTGGAGTTTAACTCCGAAAAGACAGTTAACCACAAGTTCCCGTTAATCTTATGATGGACATGTGTTGTGATATTTAAACAAACGAACCGTCAACGGCGAAATAAAAGCCTCTTATTTACGAGAGCGGTCCAGCTCACAGCGAGGTGTCTGAGCATGACTGGCCGAGCGACGAGCTAGAGGCCGGGGCAGGCGCTTGCTGGCTGTCGCCTCACTTCATGGAGCTCCTCAACTCCGAAAACTTTGAAGCAAATTGTCAATTCAGCATCAATTTTCACAAGACTGCCTATATTCAAAATCTAAACAGTTAATTTCTCGCCTAAAACGTTGTCAGAAGTGAATTTAATGATGAATAAGATAATAAAATTGTTAAAAATGTCCCGTTGTTGGTTGTTGCTCTGTCTGCAAGTTCCGAGTTGGCAGTGGGCGTGACTTATAAGTTCGACCAATCAAGTACACCGAGGAAAAGGGAAAAGGGAAAAGATCCTGCTCTGAAGTAGGAGCTAAAAAAGTACGCTACGGCGGCCAGAGGAACTAAAAAATCCCCAAATTTTTTCTGTCGGAACACGACGAAAAATGTGTTCTAGGAACGTTTAGTTCTAAGAACTGCAAAAATCCCTCTGGTCGGAAAGCCCCTATTATTACAATAACATTTGATCTGTGTTCTAATATTAACACAGTTATACCATCTAGGCAGGAATCCTGATCTGATGACATGATTTGATCTAGTTTACAGAGATTTAGCTGTTGGGCTGGGTACTGAACTTCTCAGACTGAATTACCTCCATAGTACAGAGTATCGAAAGATGCCATGTCATTCAATACCAAATATCAATACCTAAGAAATTAATCTTGTCAGTGTCAAGTCAAGTAGAACTTTATTTGTCCCCAAAGGGGTGTCAGTGAGCCAATAAGCATGCTTCTACCTAGATCTAATAATGCTGGTGATTGGCTGTCTACACGTCGTAGAGGCATGCAGGAAAAACTCATTACGCACAGAGACGGTGCTCACATGTGTGTTGTTGTATTTTGAGAGGCTTGACTACGGTGTGCATCACATAGATGTAAAGGGGCTGAAAAAAAAAAAGTATTTGTACCGTAGTGTTGTAATATTTTCTGTTAAAATGATTTCTATAAAATTGGTATCAAAAAAAGTATTGTTCAGGAACCGGTATCAAAGTCACAGTATCAGTTTTTAAACTCAGCGTAAATTCTTTCAGGAAGACTTCTAATAACTTCAATCATCTCTCTCTCTTCCTAAAAATATTCAGCTGTTTAGAGGCAGTAAACCAACCAGAATTGGCCACAAAATTCATGATCCAATCACAGCACGACATCCTGCTTTAAAAGTCTTCTCTCCTTGCTATCAGTTGTCTTTTCAGGCAAACGTGCAACCCTCCTCCTCTCCTTCAACCTCTGGTCATCGTCAACCACGGCACCCTGAGTCCCCTTCCGGCAGTCAGCTCCTCCGTTCGGTCTCCTGGTTCCTTCTCCACCATCACCAGTGTCTAGGCTCCATCAGGGAGGATATGTCTTGGCTTGGCTTCTCTACCCCTTTAAAAAAATATTTTCTAACAATGGAGTCTAATCTCCAAAGACTCTGTACATTTCATATTATGTATATCTACAATAAATCTTTGCATATCTGCAACGAAGTCTCTCCTGAATGAATTGGTACTGTATCAAAAATCTTTCAACGATACCCAGCCCTAGTTGGGCCCATCACAGAGCTCATGTGAGATCAATGTAAAATCTCAGTTTACACAGCTGCATACATCTGTAAGCCCAGCAAGGAAGAAACATCAGCTAATATGATATTGTGCAACTTTTAACTTTCACTGTTGAGAACTCTGACTTTACATAAACTAATGGTTTGACTAATGGTTGAAAGCAAAAATTAGGTAATATGTTCTCTTTATCTGTGCATACAGAGCACGCAGTGAGGACATGACTCATCAAAGCGTGCTTATTCTTGTTTATTTGTGTAGTCTTTGGGTTGCAGCACATCAGGGGACAGGTCCAGACAGCTTGCCAAAGTTGTGTTAAAGGGGAAATCTGTGAGTGAGTGTAAAAAGATGTAGTCTCCTACCTACAGTATATTGTGCACCGTAATAGAGTGTGTATAAAATAGCTGTTATGAACCTCATATGGAGTAATTTATTTAAAATATTTGGGTTGGATCCAAAATAATGTAGCATCTGATCCCAACACACCATTCCCAGATCTAAATTTTGAAGATTTTACAGTTTTTTTTTGTGTGAATTCTGTGTGAATTTGTGTGTCCAGACCTGCACTCTGGCATGACTGAATGTGGAGCTGTAACGATTAGTCCATTAATCAATTTGTTTTTTTCAAAGAAAATTAATCAGCGACTATTTTGATGCTCATTTAAGTAATTTTTTAAGTAAAAATGCCAAACATTTCATTGTTCCAGGGCCTCAAATTAGAGAATTTGCTGGTTTACTTGCAGTAAATTGAATATTTGGGTATTTTGGACTGTTGGTCAGACTAATGGGTATTTTCCCACTGTTTTCTGATGTTTTATACACCAAACAATCAATGGATTAATCTAGAGAATAATCTTAACATTACAGACAATAACTAATGAAAATAATCATCAGTTGTGGCCCTAACTGAATGACAAAACTAGCAGTGACGTAAGTTCTGTTGCCTCTGTTCCCCTTTAGTTATTGAAAAGATTCAACAAGTGAATATGATGATGGTGACAGCTTTCTAATGGTCTGTAAATGAGCCTTTTTCATTCATATAATAGCCTTGCTGCAACCAGGTCCACAACTAACTCTTAACGGAGTTGTTGACTCCCCCCCCCCCCCCCCCCTTTCGTAGATGTCTCGGGCCCAGCCCATGTTTCCCCAATCACCTCAGAGGACATTGTGTCTTAATTCCCAGAGGAACTATAATCCCAGACAGCGGGGCTCTATCTTTAGGTCACAGGAGAAGAGGAAACAGTAACTGCACTGAGAGCAGTCAGCTCTCAGCACTCAACAAAAGCATGTCAACAGTTGGGGATACAACAGACCCACAATCAAAACAAAACATATATCCCCTTAAACCCTCCGTCAGTACCCCTGAATCAGGATCAGCTGTTTCTAAGACCGTTAATGTCTCTGCAACAAGGTCACCCATGTGCCACACTGACCAAAAATCAGGTAGGCTACAGAGGAAACCAACTTCCACATCTTGATCCAGACAGGTTCTGCACTCACAGAAGGTCAGGTTTACTAACACTGTGCTGCACAGACAGACAAGACAGACAATGGAAAATCTATTGTGGGCTGAAAGGGGAAGTTTTTTTGGCCAACATAAAGATATTTCTCCTTTCATTAGAATGAAGCATTTCTCGACACTATGTGGGTGTGTGATGTTTATTAGAAAAGCAGGTGCAGGACTTGTCAGGAAGTGTAAATGGGGCTCACTCGCAACATACAATAAGACTCTCAGAACAATTGCATTCATTCTTCCCTATGCCTGCAGCTATACGACAGTTGTCTTTTAAGAAAGCCCAATCCACTTATGCAACCATTTCTTTCTGCTCAGGTGTCATAAAACTGTAGCCTACTGAACAATACGTTTGTTAAATCTCCGACAGGCAAGTAAGTTTAATGACAATTACATAACAGTTTTTAAATAAAGCTTATGCGTTACCTCAGCGGCTGCTATCCGAAGCATTTCCAGATGCTGCTGCCGGGATGGTCGCCTCGGTCGCGGGACGCTCAGAGCCCGCTCGGCTCTGCTAAAAACCTTGATGGGTCGTCTCTCTGCGTGCTGTCAAGCCTTCGCTCATCCTCTGCAGGAAATAACGTAGCGACTGACGGCGCCACGGCGCGCACACCCCCCTGACACACCTATGGTTTCAACCAATGGGCACGCGTGGATTTGAAAACGGACCGCCCCGCGTTTTTTTTTTTTTGGCCGGATGCAATCACTTCCCGGTGGCGCGGGACGTCATGGGCATCTAGGTCACGGGTCGGTGTGGAACGTGCTTTCACGTCCGTGATCTCATCATTAACTCGTCAATAAAAGACAGAAATGTCAATATAACACAAGTCCCTGGCTTGATTGGCTCTATGTCAAACAGCAGTAAAATCAAGGTCTCCTAAATCATTTATAATGGAGCCACTGTCAATCACTCAATGTAATTAAACGTCACCATCAAATATTAGGATATAGAGTATATTGACGCTCAACGTTTTTCATAATAAAATGTTAAACAAGATGTTGGCCTTTAGGCTGCCTGTTGAATATTAAACATACATATATATGTACTATGTATATGTATGTATGTAGTACATATGCAGTGGTGCAGTACATTCTCTCAAGTAGGCTACTGCACTTACATTTGAGGTATTTGTACTTTACTTGAGTGAATCAATTTTATGCCACTTTATGCTAGTACTTCACAACATTTGATGCACTGTTATACAGTATCTCACAAAAGTGAGTACACCCCTCATATTTTAGTAAATATTTCATTATATCTTTCAATGGAACAACACTGAAGAAATTACACTTTGCTACAATGTAAAGTATTAAGTCTACAGCTTGTATAACAGTGTAAATGTGCTGTCCCCTCAAAATAACCGCTGGCAACAAAAGTGAGTACACCCCTATGTTAAATTCCCATACAGGCAGGCAGATTTTTATTTTTAAAGGCCAGTTAATTCATGGATCCAGGATACTATGCATCCTGATAAAGTTCCCTTGGCCTTTGGAATTAAAATAGCCCCACATCATCACATACCCTTCACCATACCTAGAGATTGGCATGGGGTACTTTCCTTAAAATCATCTCTCAATGCAAATCAAACCAGCTATTAGGCTAACCGACATAAAACCATGCCAATCTCTAGGTATGGTGAAGGATATGTGATGATGTGGGGCTATTTTAATTCCAAAGGCCAAGGGAACTTTATCAGGATGCATAGTATCCTGGATCCATGAAATAACTGGCCTTTAAAAATAAAAATCTGCCTGCCTCTATGGGAATTTGGGGTGTACTCACTTTTGTTGCCAGCAGTTTAGACATTAATGGCTGTGTGTTGAGTTATTTTGAGGGGACAGCACATTTACAGTTATATAAGCTGTACACTTAATACTTTACATTGTAGCAAAGTGTAATTTCGTCAGTGTTGTCCCATTAAAAGATATAATTAAATATTTACTAAAATGTGAGGGGTGTACTCACTTCTGTGAGATACTGTATATGTGTGAGTAATCTTACACATGAATGGATCAGTAATAATAATCTAGTAATATACTAGATACTCAGAAGATACTTTTTTTTTTTTAATTTTGAGTACTTTTAGTTTTGATATTTTAAGTTAATTTTTCTAATACTAATACACTGACATTTTTAACACAGGGTCTTTACCTGTAAGGGAGTATTTTTATATTGCAGTATTCCTACCTTGAGTACTTCCTCCATCATTGCATATACTCGTACATATGTCATGTACTGTATGTTATAGTATATAAATAACAATGAAACTGGTATAAATATATGTAACTGAATCTTGTGCACACATTGAATGGGTTAAATATAAGTGTAAAATTGAAAAGTAGGTTACTGTATTGTTCAGCAATCAAGAGTGTTAGTTGGTCAGGTTACGGTGTGGACCTAGACTTTGCCTGTAACTCCTGATTTCATCAGCATTCAACAAGATAATATTATGTGCATATTAATATGGGAATGCTCTGCACAATGCAATAGCCTATGAGTCATGTTATCCTATTAGTAGACTAAGTATCAGGTGCATTTCCTAACTTTCCTTTTCAGCTAGGCAAAATCAACATCTTAAAAACCTTTCTCCGGCAAATTTGCTTCTCTGCTTTACATTTACCTTTATTATTTGTATAGTTTACCCAAATCAATATGGGATCACAACATAACGGCATTTACCTGTAGCTTTCTTTACAAAATGAGCATGTAACCTCAGAGAATGTATATTATACGACACGTTTTGAATGAGCATTGCCGGTATCGGTATAGGTTAGTAGTTAGTACAGATTGATTTTTCTCTGCTCAATAGTCTTTATAACTTCATATCCTTTTGTAAAATAAAGTGTGGACTGCCAACATCCCAAGTTAAGCACAACGTGGGATATCTAGCGCCACCTACTGTGTGTGGGTGCTCAGCAATGTTTGAATGTGTCCACCCTGAGCTGAGAGACTGTCTGAGGGTATTTAGCCTTAATCTTCTCCTGTTGACTTCCACAGTTAAGCCAGACAACCAAAGTCTTCTGAGGATGCTCAGTGTTTTCACACAGACAAGTGGGAGGGTGATAATTTCTGATTTCTTGTGGGTAGATCAGTACCTGATCTGTGAGGGAAACACACACATGCTAATGTTTTCTGAATTAGAGACAAGTCTCCACACTCCAAAGCTCAATTAAGTGAAATACACTGTGTGAACCAGATATCAACTTCTGGGATGCAACATGAAAACCATCACAACCTATGACTACTCTGAAGTGTGTAACAGAATGCTGGACATTTGTCAGACAGTGTCTAGCTCAAATAAAATGGACTGTATGCTTTGAATTCAGTTGATTCAAATCATTTCTGGGAATTTATTTTCTCTTTGATCCAGTAAATCATCATATTTCATGAAAAAAACTCAAATAATTGTTTTAAAGTACAAACAAAGACACACTTTAGAACATTTTTCTAAATAGATAGAGACAGTACATGTCTACATGTTGAAGCCTAAGCTACAGAGGAGTTTAAGATTCATATTTTGAAATATGAGTTCATTACAAGGTTTACAGAATAAGGCAACATTTCAAGAATCAAGTCCATCAACTAGGTATTTAGTAGTGCACCTCAGTGCTCAGACACTGAAAGGATCAGACTGCAGTCATTTGTTCTTATATTCTTTAGTATCCAGTCTTTATTTATTAATGAAACAGTACAAAGTTAAATTACTCATTTGCTTTCTAATCACAACATTTCTAAAGCCAACTGCCCTTTCCATGCTATCTACACAACACGAGTTACACTTCACAGTTAAAGTAATGAATGTTGCTATGAAATGCATATCGTGATTTGGCATCACTCACCCATTTGAAATCAAATGCTAGCTCTTTGTTGTGCTCAGTGAATGGGAGTCTGTCAGTCAGGTGGCAAAAACGTGTGTGCTCCTATGACGTACTGCTGCCCTCCAGGGAAGGCAGTAGGTTGTATAGTTAGCTCCTGATGGGGTAAAATCACAACCCTGAAACCACACAACCTACTACCTCACCCTGTACGAACACCATTAATCACTTATCACCTAGGTGGGCAGGAAGAACATGTGGATCTGAAGGTGTGTACACATCTGGTCACTGTGTAAATGAAGACACAACTACTGTGTTGCTATTACGTCAATACAGCAAGATAAGTGATGATAACATTAGAGTTAAAATGATACAGTTAGATAAGAGTAAAACCATTATTCAAATATCAGCTAACGGAGGCATTTTGTTAAAGCATTTGCAATTTTAATAAGCATATTTAACGTAACAGACTCCTAAACTTGCATTTCAATAACCAAAAAAAAAACCTACAAAAATTCCAGATATTATCTATATTTCAGAAAAACACTCTAATGGATGTCAGGTAATCAAAGCAGATAGCCTACACACTGACTGTACACTACAAAATATGAGGAAAATCTTCCACACAACAAGATGCAGTACCTATTTTATACCTATATTACACTTATAATATATAACATCTCCACCATTGCTCTCTTATTTAACAGCATCTCATTATATATATATATACACACAATATAATTTGCAGTGGTGAAGTTGTATTTTCCTTGTCAATGGAAAATGCAGATGATGATAATGATGATGCCGCCATCACAGTCGCTTCAGGAAAGACAGTAAGTTGTATAGTCATCTGACAGCTTGGGAATGACCCTAAAACTATACAACCTACTACCTCACCCCAAAGGACAGTTTGTCTCTGCAGGTGTCTCTCATGTCGCACAGTTGATGGTCGACCTGAGGAAACACAAACTCACAACGACAAAAGGCCCTCCTAACACAAGTTAATATAATAAAAAATACCTACTGTTTTGAGGGCTGAAATATGAAATACATATCTGCTGATGAAGACTGTGGGCTGCCGTTGAAAGCTCAGAGAACGCTACTAAGTAGCTCCTTGAGTTGAGATCATCTTGTCAAGAATAAACCTATATGCTTATGCACTATAACTGTATTATTGTATGATATATTTTGTAAGTAGATATGTTATTCATTTTAAACACACATGGGACTCAGGAGAGTTTTAATAACTTTCAAAGTAACTGAAGAAATAAAATAATACATTTGATTTTTTTATTAAAATCATGGTCTTTCTTTTTAGCTAAACAATAAGGCTTTATCAACACAAATCTCTATCACAATGATTTGAGGATGTGATGTGTCCCTGCTAGCATGAAGATCAGAATGAATTAAACTGCTGAAGTATATTTTAATGTAAAACTTCTTTTTAAATGTTCAGTTGTTTTTAAAACCATTTAAGACTGTTTTTCATTGGATAATCTATATACAAAATAACTTTTTTTCATTAGTCTTAACCTGACATCATTTCTTTGTGCCTCAATTGTTGTGAATCAAAGAATGCTTTCAGAATACTTCCTGAATGTTACTTATGCTCGACAGGTCACCTCCTCTCTGCAGCTTCAGGTCTGCGCGGTTTATCGGCTCGCCTCGTCTCAGGTTTCCTCGGCCTGATGGAGACAAATGAGAGGAGAGAGTGAGCTGCTGCTGTCTTGACATGAGAATGAGACATGAGACTCACTTAACAACAGCGCTCCGCTGTGCATGTGAACCTGCACGGTCACACATGTAATACACAACAAACATGGAAAGCAGTATCTGTACCTATGACACACACACACACACACGCACACACACGCACACACACACACACACACAAAACACACAAAACACACACACACACACACACACGCGCGCACACACACACACACACACACAAAACACACAAAACACACACACATTTGATGCTGTGTACCCCACAATGAACCCTGGCTCCTAAGATGAATGGGGTTCCCACGCCTCTCCCAAGGAGTGCCGACAGTGAATAAACTACATCACTAACTTACGTAAAACTGGTCAGATCAATCACAGGAATTCACATGAGCATAAATCTGTATGTCTGTCTGTCTGTCTGTATTTGGCTAAAAGGTCAAACAGACCCGTTGTGCTTGTTTCAGGGAGATTCCTTAGTGAGGCCGCGGCTCTGCTGCGGTTTCCCCTCGAGCTGGAGAGCGACGGGGGAGACGTGAGGAAGCAAGGTGGGGTCGAACTTATAAAAGTGAGTCACTCCCTTAACTCCTCGCACGCACGCACCAGTTTGCGGCTGTTTTATTGCAGGTCGGTTATCCCATAAACGCCACACACATCTCTACACGAGCTACATAATGTCAAAGCCTGTAAAGTATACAACAGACCTGCATCACCTGCTTCACTTACACTGCCAGTGTGTGCCGTGCAAGGTCTCAGGTTTACACGGGGCAAGCAAATCGATCCATGCAAATTACAGAAAACATATTTTCTCGTTCACCTCTGGTGGTATCTCGTCACACAGATAGTTATTTATGCAGATGGAGAAATATTTGGGATTTCTACCTCCATCCTAACACAATGGAGGTGAATTGGATTTCATTTTTGGTGCACAAAGCATTTGAAAAATAACATGTTAAAATAATTTGACAGCAACACATCTTTTTTTCTTTTTACAGAAAGAGTGTCACTGTTCCTCTGGATAATCCACTGACCTCACTGTGAACTGTTTTAATTGGGACGTCTTTCTCCCAAAGAAATAGTCCCAAAAAAAAACTATCGACAGCTCGTTATGTGTATTAAGAGTTATATATGTTACAGGTTTCACTGCTGTGAGCACTACAAACTAAAAAGGCCTTTCTCACAATCGACAGTTTTGACTTATCATCGTAGGAAATGCACAGGTGTTACTAATTTCGAATGATGAAATCAAAACAGCTACATAGAATTGTCAAGAATGATCCTTCAAATCATTTGAGATTAAGCACTCAACTCTTTGAAGTGATGAACCCTGTTTGCCTGGAGGATTGGCATAAAACTGTCAAATCAACAAATATAAATCAAAAGAAATTGGGATTTTTTTCTTGTCATTTTAACTTTTATGTAATGGTGCATTTTATCATGTCACGGGACAAATTAATCAGCACATTTATGTGCGTTTGGAAGAACATCTTATTTTACTGTTCTCAAAATGGAAAAAGTAAAACAATATAAATACATTTGAGCGCCGCCTCTCCCTGTGGAGGTGTCCTGTCCTCTGCCTGCAGTTGACCAGAACCACCAACAGGTGTCATGTCTCCCCAAGTACCCAGGGTGTGCAGAGCCGAGGGCTCCCGTGACAATGAGGCCTTTGTGCAGTTCCGGGTGCCAGCCGGTGTGCCCTCGTGTACTGTTTCTCTCTAATCTTCATTTGACCTTTAGGCTGACGGCTTTTCTTTCCTATTTTTCCCCCGACTAATTTCCTTTGAGGAGATTATCTTTGAACTGCACCAGAGACTTACTGATTCAAATGACATGACACACACAACGCACCAGAGCCGGGTTTTGATGGAACGCGTCACTCGCTGCCACAGTCGCTGTTGTGTGCTGGGAACAATGTGAGTCGGATTGCGTTCAATAAACTAACAACAAACTGTTAATTGTGCCTGCAGGATGCATGATCCCAGCTCCAGACCTGACCGAAATTATTTGGACTTTCACTTTCAGCAGTGTGGTGGCATACATACACACACACACACACACACATTCAAGGACTTTGTGTTGCTGAACCCTTAGATATTGAAATGTTAGATTTTCCCACAAACTTTTGTTCCTGCTTCATTTAAATTCACCCTGCAAAGCTAAACCCTACGAATGACACACACACACACACACACACACACACACACACACACACACACACACACACACACACACACACACACACACACACACACACACACACACACACACAGTTATACGCACCATTGAGTGTATGTATATGTATATATATATATATATATATATATATATATATTTTTTTTACTTACTATAATGTATTTAAAAATATAGAAAGTGAAAAATAAACATTGAAACTAACCTTGACATTGAGGTCTGACCAGGAAAATAGTCATTCTCAGATAATGAGCCTGCAATTGAAAGAGAAAACAGACGTAAATATAGTTATACTTACACATATCCAAATTAACACACACACACACAAAATACTGTGCAGATATATTCACAAAACACACACACACACACACACACACACACACACACACACACACACACACACACACACACACACACACACACACCAAGGTGTCCATGTAGCCCTCAGGTCATAAACCTGCCAAGCAGCTACTTGACTGTATCATTAAGGCTGATGTGACATATGTTAGAGTGATCATGGCTCAGAATACTGCTGCCGAATTTAGACTGGAAAACTTTATTATCATACTGTATACTGGCCAGTGTTGAAGAAGCTTAAGATTAATCTCTCAGAGAAGCATACGCTCCAGAAAGTTACCAGTGGTAATTATATTACTGTATGTTATTTACTACAAATAAAGCATGTATTTAGATTTTCTGTAATTTAAAAAAAATTAAAAAAATAAAATGCTGAAATTTTCAAAAGTGCTTAATATAAAAATAAAAAATAAAAGAGGCAATAATGGAAGGAATAAACAAGCATCAAATCAAGAAAAAAATTATAGCTATAATTTTAACTATACTATGGAACTCACGCACTCACTAACACACACAATGCAATGTTAAAGCGAATATAATTTTATATAAATAAATATATATTGTATATATTACGTACATATTTTTCCACGAAAAAAAAAACAACTAATCTAACAGCGTAGTGTATTGATACAAAAATAAATATTAAAATAGATCCCTTATTTAATTTAACAACACACACTGTTTCTGCTTCATTTAAATTCTCCCTGCAAAGCTAAACCCTACGACTGACACCCCCCACCCCACCCACACCCACACATACAAAAAAAACAGGAAGTGTAACTGAAATTTAACCAAAGTAAAACACCCCAAATACGTCTCATTCCTCACTTACGTTCCTGTTTGCTGCTTAACAAATTAAAAGCTAGCAATAAATATATCTGTGTCTCACTCCATCTTAAAAATCGACATGATCATCATAGCTGTGAGTGCTCTGAATAATAATCTATATTTGTCTGTGTGCCTTTTAAAATGTGTCCTTTTCACTGCAAGTGTGTGTGCCTCTGTATTATACTCAAAAGCACCTATGTGTGTTTGAGTGAGACTGTGTGGCCATCCGTAGTGTGTGCATTGTGCGTGTGTTTGTGTGTGTTTGTGTGTGTGTGAATGCTCAGAGGAGGAGACTGTGCCCTGCACTCCTTGGGAGAGGCGTGGGAACCCCATTCATGTTAGGAGCCAGGGTTCATTGTGGGGTACATAGCATCAAATGTGTCTGGGGGTTTGCCTGTGTGTGTGTGTGTGTGTGTGTGTGTGTGTGTGTGTGTGTGTGTGTGTGTGTGTGTGTGTGTGTGTGTGTGTGTGTGTGCAAATGTGTCTTATTCAAGATGTAGTGTGATGGTCTTTATGTTAGCTTTCACATTCCCTTCAGTTTTGCTGTTCTCTACCATTCTGTAACAACCAATATCAATTCCTATATAAATCTGTCTTGCTGATTAAATATTAAGGCAAAATCAGCAATTGCTACATCACTTTTTTCATTAAAAAACACAATGCAGAGGTCCTTAGTGGTTTATTATTTTCAATTTAAAGGTGAAGCCATTTTAAGCACAGGAAATACTTAAAAAAAAAAAATAGTTGTATAAAATCTATATAAAGATTATAAAAAATGCGTAAAAATATATATTTTGTCAAACCGGGTTTGTTTTTTTGCATCTTCTCCGGAGGGGAATATTCTTTTTTAAGAGAAAATAAACTGTATGTCTTTCCTGTATGACATAAATAGACCTGACAGATCAGAGATTGTAAGTATGCCATGTCAGAAGGAACTTTAAAACATGTTTAATGTTTTTCAAAAGTGAATTAAACGATTGACAGGTTCCAAGTTATTAATAGTGTATTAAAGCATGTTTCTCCCCTTTGCCCTCCAGGGCGTTTGATTGTGAAGAGCAGCACAACTCGCCGCAAATATTATCTTTTATTTTTAAGTATGTGTGTTAGCTAGATGAATAAAGCAGAAAGGAAAGAAATAGAAAAGAAGAGCAGGAAAAATATATATTTTTAAAAACCAATTACATCCTTCATTTGATTCTGCTGCAGTTTTTACTGCTGCATCTTGTTAGTCGATGGGGTTTAGCAATGACGTGTTCCTTCTCCAAATACTGATGTACTAGCTCATAATTTCCCGGTGTTCGGAATGCGGCAAGCAAAGTCGGGGTTTCCTGTTGGCTTTACAGTGATGGCGGAGCTCGCGGCAGGCGCGCCAGGCCCTGTAGTACGAGAGTGGCAGATCTATGTCTGTCAAACGTAGGACGTAGGTGGGATGACTGGAGTTTTCTGTGATGACTCACGCTGCCTCCACTCCTACCTATTGGTCATCGTAGACTCTGATGTGCATTGAGGTGTTCAACATTAAACCATATCAACAGGCAATGTGGAAATGTTTAAATTAGCGCTAATTCAAAAAACTGATTCATGGCCAATAATTAAAAGACGCCTTAGTAGAAGGCATCAGTGAGGGGTGTGGCACATTGAATTTTTTAATTATGTGGAAAATATGATAATACAGACAAAATTAGTGTTGGTATTCTTCCTGAGGGATAAAGCAAGTGTGTTACTAATATTAAAGACAATTAAACTTTTATTAATTCTTACACCACCCAAATACGTGTATGTAGGTTACATAGCTTTGGATTTAATTGCGTCTTCAAACGGCTTAATCGAATCTAAGAGAAATGTCTACAGCTTAATTCCCTGAAGCATTTTTCTTGTTTATGTAAAGGAAATGAAAAAGAAAATGAAAACGTACGCTTCATATTTGAGCCACATTAGTTACAAAGCACAATAACAGGTATGTCTAAAAGGCCTGTTCGAGCTGTATTGAAGCTACATGTGGCCACGTGTCAGCAATGACCCGTTTTCAAATGTTAAACCTATTACAAACAAGGAACCTTGCACATATTCACTAAGATGAGGTTTTAATGAGAAAACTCAATGTGAGAATCGCTGTTAATAGTTTTCTAATAGCTGACCAGGAGAGAAAAGGGGAGAGAGACACAGAGAGAGAGAGAGAGAGAGAGAGAGAGAGAGAGAGAGAGAGAGAGAGAGAGAGAGAGAGAGAGGGGGGGAGCGTTGTGGTAGGGCTCGGCCTTGTGTAGCAGGCCTTGTCTGGCCCTCGGCCCAACATTACAGCACTAGTCCCTCTCTGCTCCCTCCAAAACTGTCTCTCTTTCACATACACAAAAGGCCGACCTGGACTGCAAAACTGCAGGTAAGAACGCACCAGAAGAGAGTGGCTCAGTTCCATCTGAAATTCAAAGCTCATGCCACGTTACCCCCCTGGTTTGCCTATATTTAGTTAAACCTCCTCTCTCTGGATAGTAATGTAGCCCTGAAGGAAACAACACCCAGACTTTACACACAAAAGTCGCTGTGGCATTTGTTATGTTATCGTTATGTCAAAGAAAACCTCTGCATTGTGTGCATGCTTCATATAAACACATACACAGGCATACATGCATACACACACTTACGTCCACACCCACACACACACACTCTCTGACTTACCCACTGAGACTTTGCAGGCAACTGGCACAAACATCAGTCATCAGCTATCTGGGGTAAAGCGCCGAAATCTCCGCCGTTCATTGGGCTGGATCCCTCTGTGGCTGCACACAGTATGTCCACATATCCTCTCTATAGAGAAGGGCAGAGAAGGGGCTCCGTTTTAGTCACACAGCTCTGCACTCCCTGCAAGGAGTAGGCGGGCATGCCAACGAGAGACCCATTCAGAGTCCCAGAAAGTGCCAGCCTCCCTGTCTGCCTCAACGCCTTGTCTATATGTCTGTCTGCCCCTCTGTCTGGGTTTTACCCTGTCAATCTGGCCACCATACCCCAAACCCATCTCTAAGTCTAGGGTAAGCTGCCTATCCTCAGCTAACTGCTTTCTAATATTTACAAACCAGCTCCCGTCGCTCTCTCCTGTCTGCCACCTCCTAGTCTGAGACTGTCAGGGCCCGCCACAATAAGGAGGCCATGTGGGTTTCCCATGGAGTCGCGTGTTCCTCCTGTCTGGCAGTTAACAAGACTTTGAATGAAGAATGTTAGCAAACAGAGCCGCTGAATGTCGAGTGAATGCTAAGCCAGGCAGCCAGTCAGATCGCAGCACTGGCCCGGGCATATGAATAATGCAAAAGACTCGACAGGGAGGAGAGGAGGAAAGGCTCCACCTCCCACTGCCCCTTCCAAACTCCACCCGCCCCTCCCTCTTTTCCCTGCTTGAAACTCAAATGCCTTCACGGGAGCAAGAGAGCAGAGGGGGGAGAGAGAGGATTCAAGATCTCTGTTGCTACTCACTCATGCAATACAAAAAAGAGAGAGAAGAATAGTTACACATGCACACACATGTCATTCCTACAAATCAGTTCTTGAAACATGCCACTTTTTTCCTTTCGTTTGGAACTATCTCACTCTTTTTTGGCTTTTTGTGTCTTTTGTTTGGAATTGGCACCTGTCCCAGAAAAAGCCCCATTCCTGCTCCGCCCTCCTGCTCCCCTTTCACTGGAGACTGCCCACGAGAGAGAGAGAGAGAGAGAGAGAGAGAGAGAGAGAGAGAGAGAGAGAGAGAGAGACTGAGGAAGAGAGGGTGGGGCAGAAAACCCAAAAGAGGGAGAGGTTTAGAGATGGAAAGGGTGAGGAAGGAGGAGGGCAAAGGAGATAAGAACACAGTAAAATACATGAGAAATCATCTGCTGAAATCAAAATACATGCACAGGTAACATCAAATCAAGCAGCAAAAAAACCTGCTGTCTTCGTCCTCAGCTTCAGGGCAGAATCACGAGAAAAGGAAGCATGGCGAGCAACCAAGAAGCACGTGCTCGAAAAAAAACCTTTGCAGCGCGGTAGCGCACAAACCAAAACCACTGATTCTACATAGTCCAGTGTAACTCTATTGACAACAACACAGAAGCAGCAAAAACTGACCAAAGGCATGTGATCAGTGCCTGCGAAGTGAAGAAAACTAGTGTCCCGAAAAAATGTATTTGCAAATGGCGCAGCAATGTCGAAGTACGAGTAAAGCAAAGCCACTTGTTGCATGATATTGAGGAGCTCAGATCTTGCAGAGAGAAGCGAGTGCAGGCAGAGGGTTAAAATCCTGGGACTGGGAGTAGTAAAAAATCCCTCCCTCTTTTGGCACAGACTAGCTAAAGGGGAGGGCCCGCCTGTAGAAATAGCAGCAGAGTGTTTTTCCCCTCTTTTTTTTCCAGAGCTGCAGCGTCCCAGTCTACCCTCTTGCATGTGGCCGAGACCCAGGGAGAGAGAGGAGGAGAGCGATAGATAGAAAAAGAAGCAAGAGCCGAGAGGGGAGGGGGCGAGAGAGGGAGGGGAGAAGAGCTGTGAGTGGAGGAGAAAGGGCTCAGCTGATGATGAAACAGGGACGTGTGGGAGTGTGAGCACACTACGCATTTGCATCACTAGTCCGCCACGACGTGCGCGTGCATGAGGTGGGGGTCGGTGGTGGGGGGGGGGGGCACTTCTCCTTAGGAGGAGAGTAACAGCAAACACACACTCACAAATGATTAAAGGATTCTTGGACAACTTGCAACAGCTAACTTTAAGATTTATTGGAAAGCTTAACGATTTATCTTTTCATTTCAGAGCTGTTGCTGCTTTGAGTTGTATATCAGACATTTGTCTTTAGCATGTCCTTCATTACAAAACATCCAGGGGGCAACAGAAGCAATGGCGTTCCCCTAATAAAGGCCAAAAAAGAAAGTCTGGCATTGTCACTGATGAATATCGTATTGATTATTATGAGTTGAAAAGCTACACTGACTGTTTTGGCACGCAATTATAGTTACCTAGGTGCGCCTGCAATGCCATGATTGCAACAGTGAACCATGCTGTAAAATCCTGGAATATTTACTGCAGTGCGGCCGCCATGTGCCATTACTAGGCCACCCTCGCTTTGCTGCTATCTGCAGCAGCGGTCCTGTGTGCGAATAAGGAAAGGAGAAATGTCGGGCAGTAACCGAACGATAAAATGGACTCTGCTGATGACTCGTGTCCTGCTCACTCCTTCCCCCCCTCCGCCTCCCCTTCAGTGTCCACCCTATTCTGTCTCCCACCCTTTCTTGTCCTTTCAGTAGCACTGTTATAGCCTACAGTAATAAACAGCCCTGTTCTGAACAGCTAGTGTTAATTTAAGCCTGCAAGGAGGATCCTTTTTATATTTTTTGTGCCAGATACCACCCCTGCTGGCTTTCTCTTTCTCCCTGTCTCGTGCACACCTACCAATCTCTGCATCAGCCTGCTGAAGGTTATTCACACCCGTCCGGTTTCCACCCGACTTCCTCCCCGAAAACTCTGTGGCCAAAATGCTGTAATGCCCCTTAGCTGTTTGCAACAGATTCCCCCATGGCAGAAAAACAACTTCCTCTCTTTTGGACTTCATTCCCCTCCCCTCCGGTCTTCTCTTCCCCAAAAGAAACCTAGAACTCAGCACAGGCAAATTTTCCCCCTCCTTTCTCCCTAAAGTAGCAGCCACACAAAAGAGAGAGGAAAAAGGGAAAACTGTCCAAAAAACGACAGATCACACATCATGGAGCACAGCTAGCTGGTCTTGATTTCAATCTGTCTTTATAGCTCACGCAGAGTGTAAAGGGGAACTGCCCACATTAAAACAAATAAAGGTGGGGAAACCCTTTTACATTCCACCGTTTTCACACGTGTGTGTTTTTTACCGTGGAGAAGAAGGCGAAAACGAGCAAGTATGAGCGATAAAACAGCAAACTAATATGGCCGCTTGGTTAGTTGCAGTCTCTCCTTCCTCCTCACTCTCAGTTCTGGAGGCTGACAGAAAAGGCGTTACGCTGCTGTGTCTTTCTACCGGAGAGAGAAAGAGAGAGAGAGAGAGACAGAGAGTGAGTGCACTTGTCTTGCCTAACTCTCCTCAGCCTCAAATGCACCATTCACATATCAAAAACACACAATGTACGAACGCAAAACCTTGAGCAAAATGAGCAAACAATTTGTGAGACAAAAATCTGGTTACTACAGGGGTTTAACACAGGTAACCCATGATTTCACTGCACTTTGTCAAGATATATAAATGACTTGTGTCCCTTCATGAGAAAAATGGATCGAGCACCAAACATTCATTAGATTGACCCTGTGACGTCACATCTCGCCACGTCTTTGAACCAATTGCACTGGCTGCAGGCATAAAACACCACCACAACTGCATGCTGAATATTAATCAAACAATAGTGTAAACAAATACATGTTTCATCAGATTTCAAGAGACCCTTAGTCCTCCTTATCAATCTAAGACACTGTTTCTCCTAGTCAGTTGTTTACCATCTAACATGTGGCAGGAATTCAAAAAACTTGGCAGAGCCTGTTGCACCGTACGTCGCAGAGAGTTCACTTGAGGATACAACTCTGGTTTTGGCTCAGCTGCCAACTTCTGACACTGTAGCCCTCTGCGCGGCCTCGCCCCTGCAGGAGCGGCCTGCGTAATGCTGCCATTGATGAAACTCCAATATTAACAACCTCATTTATGGCACCTCCAAGAGTCCACAACCACAATTTTTTCATCAACCCCCATCACCCCCAGGTTAAATCCAAGCAGTGCTCTGCCTTTACATTTATTGTAAGTGTGTAAAAGCATATTGCCTTGTTGATATCTGATATGCATGCTGCATGCATATTTGGAACACAGTAGGTAAAGAAAGAGAAGCTGCAGTAAAGTGATTAGGGTTTAACGACAATCTTTTTTTTAAAAAAAGGGGGGGGAGGGGGGGAGGGGGAGATTAAATACAAAACAATATCAAATAAACCGACCGCAGTAAATGTGTCAGTGATGCACAACTCATGTTGCACAGTGGCAACACAGCACAGAATGTCTCAGAATCAAAATGAGTTATGATTATGAGCTGAAACAATGGAGTTGTTGATTCAGTGCTCCTATCAGACCCCAGGCGTCTTCACATCCTTATGAATCATCCCATGGATCCACTGCAACAAACAGGACCAATTAACATATACAGATCACATTAATCGCACGCACGCACGCACGCACGCACACACACACACACACACACACACACACACACACACACACACACACACACACACACACACACACACACACACACACACACACACACACACACACACACACACACACACACACACACACACACACACACACACACACACACACACACACACAGCTCAGTGCAGTACTGCCCTGGGACAAACAGTACTTGAGAAAAATATGAGCAAAGATATTGTTAATACTCAGTGGTAAAAAACATACAGCATAAATACAGAAAAACCATAACATGAATAGTAATTAAATAACAAATTATTTGTTTTTATAGGAAGTTGAACTGATAAGCTAACAAGCAGCTCTCTCTTAAAGGAAATGTATCATTAGCAAAGCAAAGCAAAAAAAACATTGTGATCCATTTCTACACCAAAAATGCTATTTCTTCAATGTATTAATTGTAGCTTTAAGTCAGCAGCTAATAAAATGCAGTTAAATAAGTAGAACCACCTGGTAATGCCAGTAAAGAGAGATGTGACTCTCTCTGCGGTAGCTACTTCTGTGAATACATGACTTATTGCATTTAAAATGCCAAAGTTCTGGTCTTTCTTTACAAGCTTAAGAGGTTGTCCTGAATGGTAATAACTCAGACGTATAACCCTAGCTGTATTTACACCTTACCAAGTTACAGTCAGCTATACCTTCACACTCCGGCGAACACACACACACACACACACACACACACACTTCCTCTACTCTTCGGTGACCAATGTGGCACGCCCGCTCCCTCTACAAGGTGGTCTAGCGAGGGGCCCCTCGGCAGCACGCGCCTCGACAACTTCTCTATTACAGCCGTGACCCCTAAGGTCAGTCTCTGAAGGGTTCTGAACAAAGGCCACGACCCCGGGGTCAAAAGTGTAACGCCGGGGGCAGGCCGGGGCCCCACGGCAAAGGGAGCGTGCTGTTTGCTTTGAAAGGTAAGGATCACTAACACAGAGGCCTAATAAGGATTAAGGGGCCATCCCCTTTGGGATGTCACTCTGGGGCCTCATACATCAGTCTCTATTAACCTCCATGACCCCCGGTGGCCATTATGGGGCAGCGGGTCACAGTCACTCACGCTGCAGAGCTGTGAAACCCAACGACGTAGTCAACCTTTAACATGGGTGTTGCTGATTACATGGACAAATTGTTCTAAGAGTTAACGCTTTGTCACATAGGACACAGTTCTCCTTTTGAGGAGTTTTGCCTTTCCAGGCAGTTTTCATCTCGTTGCAGTAGTTGGCAGATTTCAGTTTGTAATAAGGATACTTTAAGGTAATTAGCCATTAGGTTATCTGTCTCAGTAATTAATCTAAAGCCTGACAGTCTTTAAAATAAATAAATGTCAACTGAAAATCAAGTGAAAGCAATATAATTTATTTTATGCACTCTGATAAAGAACCAGAGAGAGTTTGGTAAAACTTTGACAGAAGCAGGTGAGCAATAACCGAGAGGATAAAATCACAAAATGGAGGACAGGAGGAGACAACATGGCGGCCCGAGTAATGCAGTCACTCACACACTGCTTATAACTTGCCAAATCGCTACAAAAAGAATGTTATACAACATATCTCTATACTGTAGACAAAAAAGTTATTTTTTAACAAATACCAAAA
Source organism: Zingel zingel (assembly GCA_023566125.1). Classification (NCBI taxonomy): domain Eukaryota; kingdom Metazoa; phylum Chordata; class Actinopteri; order Perciformes; family Percidae; genus Zingel; species Zingel zingel. The sequence continues at coordinate 16,785,235 of CM042331.1, read as the reverse complement.
CAGAAAGCTACACTGACTTGAATGTAGAAGATACAGATATAAATTCCTTTAGCCACTTTGGGACCAAATAGATACAGGTTAACCCTCTGCAGTCTGTCTAGGATAAGGTCTGTCTTTTTATTCAATTTAATTAGTTCACATCATATTTCAGGATTTCTTCTTTTTGCTCAAAAGATGTTAGGGACAAATAAAGTATTTAAATTGTTTCAAAGTTCAGAATAAGTATGAAATATAATTATTTCATGCCAGAATGAGAGAGAGAAAAAGAGTTTGAACTATTAAAGCATTTCTTCCTTTTATATAATTGACATAAGGTGAATACAAGCCAATACATTTATTTGAAAACCAAATATATACATCATATATATGCATAAATACTAATATTGATATAACTGTATCATTAAAATAGAGTCCAAATAAAGGCCACATTGTGAATCATTGGTAATGTAATGTGAGCCCGTTCAATCAGAATTCAGTGCAGTAAAAAAGGAGGCAAATGTTTCAGTGAGGGATCAAAATGGGTTTTTTTCAGCTCTGGATACATTTTAAAAACGCTGAATGCATTTATGAATTCATTTAAAAATTGGCTCGACAGAATATAGGACTTTGTTTAAAAGAAAAAGTTAAAAAATGACATGATGTGACATAATAAGAAATTAGGTTAGATTTTAAAAAGGGACTCCTGCAAAATGACATACTGTTATTCTGAAAATATTCAGTATATTTCAATAACAAAATGATGATAATTTAGTTTTTCCTGCATTCTGCCGGAAAGACTTTCGTAATAAATTTAACTTTGAAATCTTTTCATGAACTGAACTCTGGGAAGTAATATGGCAAAGTTGAAAATGTAATGTACTTATTTTTAAGCAAAGCTTCATCATGACTAAATGATTTAAAATATAATTATTGTATAACAATTAGGAAATGACAATTTTATAAACTACTCAAGCTGCAGTTTCATTTGGAAAAATGAATGAGAATTTTCTCTCGGTTTGTGCAATTAAAAATGTGATTGAGAAGGCTTTTCATCAGGATGTCACATTCTTATGAAACTTTAAATGGCTTAAGAAAGGTGGGATAATACAAATACATTATTGTTTTCAAATAAGTGGCTACCTGTGTACAAAATCATTTGAGTGTCAGACTTTTCGAACGTGTAATTCAAAGATCATCATTTTCAAATGTAGCTATCATGACTGCAAATTGCATCTATCTTATACATTTTTTATTATTTCACATTTGAAACTGAGTATTAAATGCATTATACATTTTCATCACTCTATAAAAATGATTATTAAAACTTGTATATTACAAATGCACAAGAGGGTAAAGCAGCTGACTGAAGCTTTAAATAAACAAAGTGGTGAAAGCCTACAAGGTCAAAAAAACAACAACTTCTCAAGTGTTTTTCGAACACCAGAACATTTATCAAGGGCACTAACTCCGCACTTTGATTCAAATGTATTCCTCTGATAATCATTAAGCCACTCACCTCTAAAAACCGAGCTTCTCTGCGTGGAGGGAGCCCTTTCGGCAGCAAAGCAGAGCAAAGGTTGGAAAAGAGGAGAGATGAAATCGACCTGCGCTCGTGAGAGACAAGTCTTACACAGCTTTTAAAACAGACTAACCAACAATAAATCTCAAACAAGCAGCACTTTGACAGCTTCACCATCTTTTTTGCAGCTCTTCTCGCATTAAAGTAAAGGCAGTGCTTTGGGAGAATCATTGTCCTACTTTTAGTTAACCATGACACTCCCCTCTCTAGGTCACTTTGCAATTGTCAGTTTTCTTTTCTTTTTTTTTTTTTTTTTAAGAAAAGTTTGGTTTTTAATTTCACAGAATACACTGCCCATTTGAGGACATTCGAAAAACGAAAATGTAACAAAGAAACGCAACTCTGATCCTTAGCAAACAGGGCTCTGTGATTTCTAATAAATGTGTGGAGCATGGCAAAATTAAATTTACAACAAACCTAATGCTGCAATTCTTGCTACCTTGGTCTTATTCAAGCTCGCATTAAATAGATTTTTATTATGAGGCATTGAAATATTCTTCAATGCCAGATGACACAGGAAAAATGCTCTGAATGCAAAGTCAAGTACTCTCAAGGCTCCAACATTTCAGCTCAAACATTTGTGTCATTTTTGATCACACTGTTACTCTGGAGTAACTCGTTATTACAGTAATAATTCAAATAAACTAAGGCAAATTATAAACTGCAGACATGCTAACAAGATAAATTAAAAATATATTATAGACACATTTTGGGATATTTGAAACTTACCCCTCCTCTCCCCTCCTCCCAACACAAACACACACATACACACCTCTCCTGATTCCCAGCTAATTGCTGCTCACATTTCGGGGTCCATCCCACATTAATAAATAATTATCTTTGCAGCTTTTATCAAACATCAGCTTACATGCAGTTCTCTGGCATTCTCAGAGAGTGGTGCCACCTCTTAAAGGGTTCGGACCTGCTGTTGGTTCTAGTTTAATGCCACGTCACAGAGCCACTGCAGCGTAGATGGGCCTGCGTGACCTAGCTCTGCCCAGATAGAAGTCTTCACACCCCAGCCCCCATCGGGACCGTACACACACATTTCATACGAGGAAGGTGGTACCATGTGAACCCATGATTTATTTAACCTGCAACGTATCTGTCCTTCCTGTTATTTCCCTCTGTTGTTTTCTTATTTCCAAAAATTCAGGCATTTATCTGACTGTCAATTCTGCTGACTAAGGGAACTCAGGAACACTACAAATAGAGTGTTTGTTTGATTTCATATCGAGCATGAGTGCGCGCACGCACGCACACACAAAAACATTCCCAGACAGAGAAAGAGAGAGAGAGTGTGTGTGTGTGTGTGTGTGTGTGTGTGTGTGTGTGTACTGTATGTTTGTGTGTGATTGTGACTTAATGATCTACTCGAGGACATCCATGTAGCACAATCAAATTGAAAAATGAAGATTGGTAATAGGTCAGAGTGTCTCCTAACTGCCACAGCTGCCGAGTCTTGATGCTAGTGATTTATCTTTAATTGGATTTTACAGAGGGGTCTCCCAGTGGGATTCGGCGGTCTCATTTCTGAACTGTCCCTACAACCTTATGCAGAATGTACAGACAAATAAGCAAAGTGTGCCTGGCAGTAAACAGAATTATTGTTTTGCAAATCTATACAGCCGCACAGAAAATATTTATCTGCATATTTTTACATATATTTAATGTGAAAACACTGAACACTTCCAATTCATGGCTGACCTCGATATTAACCCCAAATCATTGTTAAAAATTAAGTCCTGATCCAGTTCTTCAAACAATGTATTGCATTCATTTTGCTTAAAGTACGAGTCTATAAATATTACACTACATTAATTAAATATATTTTCTAAGGGGAGTTTCTACTGAACGAAATGTCCACAGAAATACCAAACAAGTAAATCACTAATACACCACTAGCTCTTACTTGTGTTGTTTTTTTCCCCTCAAAGTATTAACCCACGATGGTGTCTACTGCAGTGTGCAGTCTAGTGAGAGGGAAAAAGAGACGCTGGCTCTCAGGGGTTAAGATGCTAGTAGTCATGTGCCTGTCGGCTGCAACAAAAGCCTGCCTATGTAGGGTGCATACAGATGGAGCGAGCTCCTTTGTGTGCAGCGTTTCACACGTCGCAGCCTAGGAACTGCCAGGTCTGGCTCTCTGGGCCTGGCTACAGGCCTAACTAGCAGCTTGTAACACCTGACGCTGGGCTCTCACTTTGCTTTTTTTTTTTGCTTGGGACGCAAGTGCAGCAGGTTTTGATAAGATAATGGAATAGAAGTCCAAATAGAGGGTCACACAGCTCAACACCAACAATCGCTACAAAATACAGCAGAGCACAGCGCTGTAGCCAGGCAAGCTCAAATCAGCATTATAGGAGCAATTGTAAGCATGTCTCCCACTCAGGTCTGTCACAAAATATTACATTTTTCCCTCCTTTGCTGTCTGTCAAATATCCCTGTAAAAATGCTCTTCAATATAAATACAACCAGTCCATGTTTTAATCATGAGTACAGTTGTGCATGATGTGTACATAGTTTTGTATCCTACTATATACACCGTGTCTGTGTGTGTCTGTATATTCTGCTATATTTATGCTATGTGCGCCAAGTCTCTAAGGCAAGTCCCTTATAGTGTACATATTGGTGTACACAGTGATTAAACTAGCTAATGCCTTGAACAAGCTTTAACATGGGAGCACAGACCGTCTCAAGCAAGAAACCCATGGGTTTGAAAATGTTTTTTTCTATAGAAATAATTTGTCTGCCCTCAAATCTGAAAAAACAAATCCCTTTCTGTATACATATATTTGGTGTATATATTCATACAGTAAGCACTTCCTATCTGTGTACAAGCCAAAACCTTTTCTTAAGGTTTACATGGTCAATTTAATATTTTCAATAATGCAAGTTTATTTCATTGAGAAGGATTACACAAATGTGAATTCTGCTATCGATGCAAACAAATCCAGACGTAGACAGCACAAATGAGGTGTTGCAAAATAAAATCCATACTGCTACGCCTGCATTTAAAGCAACAACGATTTGACCTTGAATAGGGTATTAAGTTTCATTCTGCACTACATGTATATATTATATACAAATAACTCTGCAGTACAAGGTCACAGTGATACATTATATATCATTTTGTGTCACACTGTTTGCTGAAGATTACATTTTGATGTAAATAGAAAAAGTGATAAAAGGCTGAAGGTGATAGTTTGAGATTATTGTACTCCTCGCAATCATAAAAAAAGATGTCTGACACTAGTTTTGTACTGTAGTATCCTATAGTATATTCACTCGAGATGAGGTGGAAGCTCTTAACCAGAGTGATTCAGCAGGTGGGGGGTTTGCTTCCCTGCCTGAGGACCCTTCAGCAGCACACCTGGCTGCTATGAGAATGCAGCCTTTGACATTTTAAACGAAGGACAATCTCCCTGAGCATTAGGGCACCCTGCTGCCCTGACTGCACTTAAAAACCCACATAATATGGATAGAAATGCTGTGGACCAGTATTATTCTATTATTTCAAGTGCATAGCCCGCTGCTTGCAGTAAGCAAAAAAACGTACTTAAGTATTTAGTCGATAAAAAATTGCTTGTTCACTGTGCAGTTCGTTTGAGATTGTGAAAGCCCAAACCCAGCCACATGAGTGACAGAAACAACACTCCGAAGAAACCTTCAGATTAGTGTTAGGACCATAAAAAATCAATTCTGCTATCCATCCAAAACTCACAATACATTTTTAATGATATGTTATTCTGCTCTCTTTGTATATATATATATATATATATATATATATATATATATATATATATATATATATATATATATATATATATATATATATACATACATAGGCTTGCTGGTACAAAAACAACAGTTTTACAATGTTAAGACGAAAAGTGGGTATAATGGTTTTCCTAAAAGCACTTTCGCACAAATTAGCAAGCTAGTAATTAGACATATGAAAATGTTTGAACGTGCTTAGAAGGGCTTATAGAGCTAATAACATATATTAGAAACAGAATTGAAAGATTTTCTGTCTTAGCAGTCATTGCATTGAAAAAATACAGGTTAGCAAAGTTAGCACTTATTTTAAAAGATATGTGCACTGCTAGCCCTAAGTTAGTTTGACATATTTAAGCTAAAAGCTTCCTTTAATTTTCAATAGTAATGCTAACAATGCTACAAAGTTTTTTGTTTGCTTCAAAACAGAATACTTTTTACTCCCCAATGTGTCCATCTCCTAGAGAAGAGAATTAACAAACTAAAAGCTCTTCAAGTACACATTTATAAATGGCACAATGGTCATTTATCCTGCCATCACACTTGTGTTGAAACCGGTGAGGTGCAATTAGCTCCCACATATCGCCACGTATTGTTCTTCTCCATGTTACACATTTTACTAAGAGTGTAAATACTCCAGGATTGGGAAATTGAACTCTGCATTTCTGCAAACACAAATGTGCAGGCATGTAATGTATGTGTAAAAGTCTCTCTTTCTTTTACACACACACACACACACACACACACACACACACACACACACACACACACACACACACACACACACACACACACACACACACACACACACACACACACACACACACACACACACAAAAACCCTCTTTGTCAATCAAACAAACTACTGCTTTAAATGTATGTCAATTAAACCTTTGTCAGCACAGTCTGAAGAGTATTACATCCTATTTTCTGACCCTGCAATTACATATACATGCACACATGTATACAAACCACATGCTTGAGTTACATACTACCAGGACAAGTCAGCCAGGCGCCTGACAACCACAGCGATGGAGGAGACGTGACGGAGGGAGGAAAAAAAAAAGGTACCCTGGCGTGTTAGTTTTCTGCCAGGGAGTCCCTATTGACCTGTTAAACCTTTGTGACTGGAACAAATGCAAATGGCGCTGACTTGTTCACAAAAAATACTAAAGGCCTATTCAAATGAGGCCCGGGCCACAATGCAGCAGTGGCCGAGCCCTCTGTGTAGGCAGGGCAGCCCCCAGTCACAGAGAGAAGTGAGAAGAGAGAGAGAGAGAGCGCGAGAGAGACAGACAGACAGACAGACAGATTCTTTTAGCCATTGCACAGTTCAATCTGGTTGTCTGGTGGAGAACAACCATCCACTCTCATTACTTATCCTTCGTGAACACAGACACACGCTAAAGATAAAGTTACCTTAAACCTCTGTAGTAATTTAGGCCTTCTCGCAAACAATGTTCCACTGCTATGAACTTTACCTCATAATTACCTTGTATGTAATACTTTGCAATTGGGCGCCAGCAGATCTGACTGTTCCTGTTATAAAGCAAGACACCAGCCTTGCTTGATAATCAGACACTGCTTTATCCAACTTGGCTTTCGCAGGGATACTCAGTGTGTCCCTATGGCTAATAGCTTATCCTACTTTTTAATTATGTCCATGGGGTATAGAAAAGGAAATGAAGAAAGGGCCCAGGTGGAAAAGAGAGAGGAGACGGGTGTGGGGGGGTGAGGGGGAACAAGTAACCCCAATAGATAGATTTTGTGTCAATGTCAAAAAACTAAAAAGTGAGAAAGGTGTTTACATGCCACAGAAATGGAAGAAAGACAGACAACCCAACTGACGTTTTTAATAATCAGAGTATGAGCTATTGAAACTGAGATATGAGATTTGTATGCGTCAACCCATAACTGGGTTAACTGGGTTACAAAAACAAAATTCTTCTGCATGTAAATGTAGTCACTGATGCTAAAAATGAATGCAGTCAAGGCACTATGGGAGGCTCTGGGATGAAAATATCTATTAAAATGCCAAACAAACCACCTTCAAATTAAATTTGACATTTATGTACAAGTATGTGTGGGGCAGAGACTCAGTTCTGTGCTCACTTGACTGTAAATGTGACACAAGGATGCTGTTTCAGTAAAACACAAATCTCCATCCGATACTAAAATAATAAGCATTTTTAACAGTATACAGCACAATAGGCCTTTGAAGGTCAAGGAGGGCTTTCTTCTTCCATCTCCTCTCTCCAAATAAGATATTAGTTGGAGCCCGAAGACGGCTCTCACCAGCACATCTGGACAACACCTGATCTGAGGCATGCTGTCTGATGGACCTCCACTAAACTGGTGGTCTATCAAATGAAGGGTTTTATTTCAAAAGCAGCGTGTATTGAGAGGTAAACCAACTGCCCTAAGTCACTTTATCTGAATCCAATACACTCTAAATGTGTAGAAACTAAATGCATATTATTAATTTGATGGACAAAAATATTACATTTTATTTTTCTGATAATGACTTGCAGCTTCCTCAAAAATTAACACCTCGACCTTTCAAGTTTTTTATATTTCTCTGACTCAATTGACGCTAAATTGTTTCCTTTGTAATTGGCTTAATGACTTATAATAATAATGACTCTTGTCGAAATGCAGCATTGAACTGCCTAAAGCACCAACCTCCATCTGTCACAATGTCATCCAATTCCTAGTCTCACATATTCCTTGTCTGTTTTTTTTTCTCCTGCCTTGTACAAATTCTCCTGTTGTTTTGAGATCCGAGATAATCCCACCTACCCTGCAGTAGCCCCTGTTTCTGCCATACCCCATCATCTGACCTCCCCTGCCCACCTGCCCACCTGTTACCACATCCCCATCAGCCCAGTAACATATAATGTATACCGGCCCATTCATTTCCAGGCAGATCGTTTACTGAGCTTCTGCCTTAGCGTTTCAGCCACTGTCTCCACCTGGGTTTTGCCTGTTATAACCCCCTGCCTGGCTTTTGGACTTCTGCTCTCTATAATGGATAATATTGGAACACACAGCAAAAACTATATTTTTGGTGGTTTTCACTTGTGCCTGTGTGGTACTTTTAAGTCTCAGAGCCAGGCTTTACAGTACGATCACGCCCATAAAAACCCAGTTGACTCCAATTCTCCAATTCATTGTGGGGGGCATGAAGGATATCTCTGCCTATCATGAGCGTAGGGCTGCAAAATTAATTAATAATCGCAATTAGAATTTTGGCTTCCCACAATTAAATTAAATGCGTGCTCCGCTCATGGAAAACTCTGCATATGAAATCAAGCGCTTCCTAAACTAATGGCATGACTCTAGAAGGACTCAGCCAGCGCCGCGCCAGCAGCGGCATTACGTACAGCCATTTGCTTTGTTTACCTTCATTAAATCTTCTGAAAACAGGCTGCTACAGTATACCCAAACAAACTCAGTTATAACTCCACTCAGGTAGAAAATTATTTTGGTTTAATTAAAGGCATTATTTTTTAAGGATTCTATTATTCTACAGTACTGAAAATATCAAATATCTAATTAGTCAAGTATTAGGGTCCAGCCCTACTTATTTTGATGCAAAAGTGTGTACATTAGCAGGAATGTAGCACATGGTAAAAGCAGTGCTCTGTTTATTAAATGTGAAGGTGCGATACAAATCTTTGTCCCTTTATTATTTATCGTAATCTAAGGCGGATGGCTGACTACTCCATTTAGTTCACAACTGTTCCTGCATAAAGTTAGTGGTAGACTCCTTCTCTGTACGATGCATAATATAACACACTGTCTGAACTTGGCGCCCGGGAGCTTCCCCCAGATCAGGATGCCCTCACTATCTGCATTCGCCACCCGATCCTCCGACTCCAGCAACAACTGCCCCCAATGGCATGCTTCCTATGCTTCATGCCCAGCTAATACTGCCTGACCAGACCCATCCCATTTCAGTGTTTGTCTACGCCGGTGTTGACGCCAGCTTTATGGACAGCATGCTTGCCACTCAGCTGGACATCGACAGCCCCTAGAACAGCCCTTTAAAGTTAGCGACCTTGATAGACACCTCTTCTGCTCAGTGACTCTTAGAACTGCCCCGGTCCGCCTGGCCATGTCAGGTTCTCATCATGAAACCCTCACCTTTCACCTGATAGACGCACCTCAACCTCCTGTCATTCTGGGGTTTTTTTGTCTGAATGTTCACGCAGTTTTCCAAGCCCTAGTAAATGACCTGCTTCGGGACATAACTGAACAAGTTTGCATTTGTATATTTGGATGACATCCTGACCTTTTCCAAGACGCAAGAGAATGTGCAACATGTGCATGTGTCCATCAAAGACTGCTGGAGAACCAGTCTGCTGAGGAGCCTTCACGGAGTTACAGCGTTGTTTCACCACAGCTCCCAACCTCACCTAAACTATCCTACCCAGAAAACTGTTCTACCACCAAAGCTCCAAGAATGTAAAGCTATATTTCTCAGTCCCACCAGTTCAAGTCCTAGGACATTCTGCTGAGCTAGTGGAGATCCTCCCTACCTCCATCACAGAGGCAGTCTCCTGGGCAATCGAACAAAAGAACATTCAGCTTCCAGTGGTTGTCTTGCTATTCACCTTTTTGTCCCAGCTCACCTATGCTTGCAGGTCCTCCAGTTGGGGCACTGCTCTCGCCTGGCCTGTAACCCTGAGGTTGGACGCACACTGGTACACAAAGGCACTGTCCTCGTTTAGGGTACTAGTGGCCTGAGGGTAGAAGCTCTACCTGAGCCTCTTAGTGCTGCCCTGGTGTATCCAGTACCTTCTTTGTGACTCAACAGGGAGAAAAGGCTGCTACCTGGGTGGTTTTGATCAGGGTATTTTAATGCCTGGTGTAAATATTCTTTAGGCAGAGTATGGCACCGCATATTATGTGATCAGCCAAACAAACTACTCTTTGCAGGACCTTGTGGTCCTGTTCAGTGCTGTTTGCGTACCAGGCAGTGATGTTCCCCATCAGGTCGCTATCAATGAAGTAGTAGACATGGCTCAATATTTGATGGGATAACTGGAATTTCCTCAGGCGTTTGAGGTGAAACAGTCTCTGCGATGCCTTTCTCACCATTGAGTCAGTATGCAGCAGCCAAGTCAGACCCTCGGTAATGTGGACACCTAGGTACTTGAAGCTGTCAACTCGCTCCACCGAGAACCCCGGCGTTCTAATGTTGTCTGTTATCAGGCCACCAAAAGTCGAAAGTGGCTACACAGTCGTATTGGTACAGGGAGTAGAGCTGATGACTCAAAACACAACCTTGGAGTGCTCCGGTGTTAAGGATGAAAGTGAAAGTTAAAGTCCTCCTGACGTCATGCTCAGAAAGGGAGATAGGTGTGACAGGTGCACCCACCCATTCATTAACCTCTGCTTCAGCTGTTTTAGCTTGTTGGCTGTTGATGGCCTCAAAGCGAGCATAAAATGTGTTTAGCTCACTTCCTATAGATGCTTGAGCAAGGAGGAGGAGGGGTGGGGCTCTGTCATAGTTCTTACACCTTGCTTTTGGGGTTGCCCTCCTGAAATTGTCCCTTTTTGCCTCCTTTACTGCTCTTCTCACATTGTAGGCTGATGCATAGAGCGCCAACCGTCACCAAAAATCTGCTTACAGAACTAGTGTGTAGGATTTAATGGCATCTAGCAGTGAGGTTGCAGATTGCAACCAACTGAATCCCTTTCCAAACGCGTAGTAGAACCTACGGTGGCCTTCAGATAATCTAAAAAGGGCGAAAGGCCCTCTCTAGAACTGGTGTTTGGTAGTCCGTTCTGGGCTACTGTAGAAACATGGCGGAGGACTCACTCAAGATATAGATATGAAGGGCTCATTCTAGGTTAATGAAAACACGATTCTTAATTCCAGGTGATTTTACATTTCTGGCAATAAATCCCCCTAAATCCTACACACTAGTCCTTTAAATATTAGTTAAGAAATGTATCATGGTACAGACAAACACAACATAAAGAGCAGCTTTCATGCTGACAAAACAGAACATTTTCCAATTCTGCTTTTTTTTTCTTGAGTAAAAACTTTTCATCTAAAGTTCTGGCAACTTATTCTGACATGTAAATATTAAGCTGAGATATGTTAGTAGTACGTACATTTATTTATTTTTCATTTTAAGTGGTAGGCTTTTCAAGAAAAGTAAGCTGATCCCACATCCTGCAGTGGGTCAGTAGGCCATGCTGTATGTAGAGGGACACCTGCAGAGGTCACACATGAGCTAAAACTCTGCATGGAGAAGGGCAGAGGAAGTCGAGAGGGAAGAGAGATGACAGACCAGACTTTTACGAACAGCATTTACAGATAGTTTGTATGAACTGTTAAAGCTTGTTTTGTGGACCTGAGCAGTTTGCTATATAGAACAATACAATGAGTGCAGCAGGTTTAAGTAAAAGTAGATTTCTTCATTTTCTACTTATATATCCCAATACCTTTATTTGCTAGTAACTATTAGGTACACAAACACTGAAAATACATTGAGTTATTCTGTACTACTGAAGCTATTTTATTATACAGTACATTTTCTGTACTTTTCACTCCTCTACATTTATCAGTCTGCCAAAGCTACTAGTTACTTTAACCCTTGAGGGTTTACATGCAAAACATATTGCTTATATATCACAGGTGGATACATTGCTAAACTTGTATCTACCCAACACTACAAGTCATTAGATGTAGTGCAACCTGTATCAGCTACAACATTAAAAGCTGCTTCAATCAATAATTTGCATCTCCTTTATTTAACTGAAGGGTACTATTATTCGGAATAGGTAATAGGAATATTTTGCTGCTAATCAATTCTGCAGTTCAGAAGAGGAAATAGTATAAACTGTGCTATATTCAAAAGCTCTTCATTTTATGTAATGGTGGGGCCTTAAAAAGACAGCATCCTAAGGTTATTGAATATTTTATTTAATACAAGCATTACATACTGTGGCTTCAATGAAGCCTTACATACAGAATACAGTATGTATGTGACACTGTCATATGTGTGGAGGAGGGTTTTCTCACTTAGGAAAGACATAAGATTGAGAGGAACATCAAGTTTTCGAGCAGCTTAAGTGAATTCTGATTTCACCCAGGCCATGGACACGTATACCAGTTACAAGTCTTTTTGTCAAGAATGCTCTTCAGCATATTATTTATTAATTTAATGATTAAATAAGGTAGTGTCTCCAAACTTACCTCAATTATAACTTGTCTCCTGCTAGCTGTACTACAGCACTTACTTTTAAAAAATAAGCATATGCCTATTTTTGAAAATATTTTCATATCTCTGTTCAGTGTTGTTGTTTGTAGACGGTCCCTAAGCACTCGTCTTGCCGTCTCAACACCGGAACTAAACAGAGCTGAATTAATCAAACTTTTATGCATTTCTTTCACATCTACTGCAGTCAGATTCACTGTGTTCACTCAGAAGGAATCACTTCACATGGGTAGGCACTTAATATGTATACATGTAATGATATTTCGAACATGTTAAGAGGCTAAAAGCATGGTTTCAGTCTCCTGGATGCTAACGCTAGCAGGAGGATAACACGGTGTAGGCAACACCAATTGTTTTCGTTTTTCTCGCTGCTGACAGCACTCCAAATTTACAAACAACAGAGATACATGTTGAAATTGAGAATTCTCCTTCAACTTTTCTTCCAGAATTTTAAAGCTTAGGGATGAATAAATCTGTCCCTATTGAACAACATTTTAGTTATTCACTGGACTATTCACTCAAAACCACATTTTCAAATAGCATAGGCTACATTCTATGACAACAACATACGTAAATCTAATTTATGAGGAGTCAAAGATGTCACCTTGTTAGAATCAACTTCATGGAAGAAATCAAAATCCAAAAATGATCACACAACAATTTTTTTCTAGTCTCCTTACATAAAATCCACTATTGCCATATCCACCTAACTCTCCTACATAATTATGACATTCCAAAACTAAAGCCAGGCATCGTTCTCCTTCACTGGGAAAATCTAAGTGCTGATGGTGTTGCTGGACAAACTGCGGCTCATCACTCAAATCTCATTCTGCTCATTATGGGCCGTTAAAAATATACTTGATTGTATTGAAACATTAGGAGACTTTGTCTAAAGGTGTCTTTTTGAGCACATCTTATTTTATGTCTTGTCACTCACAGTTTCACAAGAGCTGGGGAAGAACGCCCACTGTGCATTCAATTTTTGAGTGCATTCTGCTTTGAAACTCAACAGATATTAAGAATTTCTTATTTTCTAGATTGAGTTTCAATTTAAATTTTATTCTTCAAACATTATATAACCAGGTTAGTCCCTTTGCCAAATGTTTATGGGTTAAAGTATTGCACTATACATAAAATATGATTAGTATTAAACAAAGAAAAAATAATAATAGGTGCAACGCTGCAACAATTTGGAGGCATAAGGCCGCATAATACACTAGCTTTGACCATTTTGCCTATCAAGTATGAATCCTAAAATTCATTGAATCCCACTCAGTAGGATTGTGACCATAACCACTTAAGTTGATATTGTAAGCAACCCGATATTTTTGTATTTGACTATATTTTTGTACACAGGCCGAGAGGACATTTGTGTGCGTTAGCCTTGTGCTCACCTGCATTGCAGTATTTGAGGTCTTGTGGATCCATGTCTACTTGTGTCCTCACTTGCCCTGCACAGAAAACACAAGACACAGAAAAAGACTCAAATGACAAATTAAAAGTGTGGAACGTCACGCTCCCTTGTTTTGAACTGCACTGTGAAAAATGATCGAGATCAGTGATTGATTAGGACGTGTGGCACTCCGTTTTGTTGCGTGTTGTTCTCACACAGTGTGCCAGTAGAAGCTGAGCACAGGACATTCTGGAACATTTCTGCTATTACATGTCAGTGCTGTTGGGCAGAGCTCCAGCTCAGATTTATTCATTCTTTTCAACCATAAGTTTGGTTTGTAATTACATAAAACATCATTAGCATTCATTAATCATTAATAATACTTATATGTTTTTTATACATACAAAAATATCAAAGAGACTTTCTTTTCATGAAGTACAATGATGAGGTGAATCGAGGTAAAAGCTCATACTATTCTATGCTTTCCTTCATTGAACAAGCACAATAAAGGAGATGCATGTGAAAATAAACATCAAAGTTGGAACAACTGGGATGCAGGTTGTGCAAACAGGAGCAGCCATTCAACACCAAAATGTGTCTATTCAGACTGTACAATAATAAACACTTTACGGATTTAGGAAGGTCAAAGCAAAAAGTCAGTTGCAGCCTCGGACCTGAAGCTGCTGGAGCTCTGCGTCAGGATCAAGGACATCTGGGCAAGGTGGAGGCTTAAGTGGATATGTTCTCAGAGCAAATTAGACTTTCTGCTATTTTGATACAAACTTCTATATACACAAACACCAAGTAAAGGGAAGAAAAAGGGCACTGCATTATTCCATGAACAGTTCAGTACATTAAAAACTAGAGTGGATCTCCATTGTTCTTATTTTTGTCGTGCAGCAGCAGCAGTGTGTCCTACTACATTCAAGTTCAATCTTGCAGACACACAAGTCAAACAGTTAAAGAGGCTGAGAAGGTGGTTTCAGTTAGAATATTATAGAACTTATTTCATTCCTAAAAATCCCCTTTTACTGCAATTTGTACACAAAACCTTGAAAATGAGATGATCTACAATTTAGGTCATGCCGTTTCAACATTTCTAGCATTTGCCTTGGCCTGCATTTGATTCTTGGAACGAGTGTCATCCAACATGAAATGTGTCTGAGAACAAATTCAAACTCAGCAACCTTAACCAAATAAATCCATTTGACGTTTACATCCAAAACATGATCGCAGTTTGGGATATCAGTTGCATTGTGGCTGCCACAGGAAATCTACTTAAATATTTGAGCCATTTATCTCTCACCCAGAAGGATTATCAGTTATTTTTAGCTTGTGTTCTTTCCTTATTATCACAGCTTTAAATAATACAAGGGATTCAGAATCCGTAACTGTGCCTCAAAACTGGCCTTGACAAAGCCAGTGGTACAGTTTGTGTAGGTGTTTTATATTTTTGTTTTGTCACCTCCTAAGTACATAACGAGGGCAGCCTCTTTTTGCTGTGGGTATGTTCAAACTAAACCTGAAGAACCTGCACTGTTCCCCACAGAGCCCTGCTTCATTTGCTTTTCGTCTCTCCTTTCTATCCCCCCCCCCCCCCCATCTTCTCACATGAACTCTACATAAACCCGCCGATCCCCCCAGAACGCATCAGTACAACTAGACATAAAAGAAAAAAGTGAGAAAAAAAAACCTGAAATAGACAATATGGTATAGAGAATGAAGAGAGGAAGAGGGAGGGAATGAGAGAGACAGAGAGAGAGAGAGGAGGCCAGATCGCAGAGGGTTGAATCAATGCAGCGGCCTGGTCCCTTTTTTTCATCTCCCCTCTCTTTTTTTTCATTTTTTTCTCTCTCTCTCAAATGATTCACAGTGGAAAGAAAGGGCCTTTTCCTTGTCCTCAGTTGAACTCCACATCAGCTTCCTGTTAGAAAAGCAAGGAGGAAACACCCAGAGCAACACACGCGTGCGCACATACGCACTCAAATACACACAGTGGAAGGCCTTCACTAGTGGATTCTTTGCAGCAAAAGAAATTAGGTCAAACACTTAAATGCCCTGCACTGAGATGCACAGAGATTTTAAACGTGAAGTGTTTGGTGGGGACAGCAAAGGCCTACCGGGGCAACAAACATGAATGCAAACAAACAAACGCTAGTTGCACTTGAAAATACATACAAGCTACACGTTATACTGTCATCTCATGGCTTGCAACATTATTGCTACCAAAAAAAGAAGATGAAATAATCGATCAGACGCCCACTGCTCCTACTGTTAACATACCATCCATCTGTGCAGCTTAGAACATGACAAGGTGGCTCAGACACACAATAAAATAAATGATATGCATTTCAAAAAAGGCTCAGAAAACCACCTTTAAAGTCCCTTCACAGGCAGAAACTAACGCA
The DNA here is from genome assembly GCA_023566125.1 of Zingel zingel. Taxonomy (NCBI): domain Eukaryota; kingdom Metazoa; phylum Chordata; class Actinopteri; order Perciformes; family Percidae; genus Zingel; species Zingel zingel. The sequence continues at coordinate 16,768,867 of CM042331.1, read as the reverse complement.
CTATGTGCATGCATTCTCAAAAACGCAAGATGACCTGATGAGTAAAGTGCCATGAGTCTCTGTGAGCCTCTACAATACCGCTCAGGACAGGATGGGACAGCACAGCACGCCACATTGCAGCATCAGCCGTGCACAATGAAAATCCCCGCCCCGCCAGCTCCACGGCCGCCCACCCTCTGACCTGAAATGCCCTTAAAGAAACAACACACCATATCACCATCACATCCAATCAACTATTCATAGAAAGGCTGGATTGCACTCGGCCTGATCTTGCCGTTTAGGGTTTCAATCAATTGCGTGAGATATGAGAGAGCGAGATGGAGAGTGGGAGGGAGAATTAAGCTGTTCGGAAAGCAAATAAGAGAAAATTTGGGTGAATCCAAGCCTCCTCTCCTCTCCATATTGGCCACTGCCAGTGTGGCCCACAACAGAGCTCTGAGCTACAGGGTAAATCAGACGATAATCACGCCAATTTTCATTCTGTCGCCATGTGCTTGCTCCCGTCCCACTGACTCACAGTGGTGAAATGAGCCCCAGTCCATTGTCTGAGGGCCACCTGTGTTTCTCCTCCATTTTCTGGCACAATGACATGTTCCTGTTTATAGCGGTGACTGGGCTTTATAAACATGAAAAATCAGTTATTAATACGTCTCATTAAAAGACTGTGTTTGCGACCAACGACTGCGGCCAAAAGGTCATTCGGACCCTGTTCATATTTTGGCTTCTGACAGCTCTGTTCCTCTTTCCAATGAAAGATACATGGAGGGGGAGAGAATATGGTAGTAGCACAACACCATATTTCTGTCAGCCAACACAGAACTTTTCTCAGGAAACACCACTGCGTTGCAATTTCGACTGACAATCCAGTATGAGTAGAATCTTACCCGGCAGGTCGGGCCAGCCTGCAGACAAAGCTTTGAGAGCACACACACACACACACAAACACACATCAAGCAAAATACATATATGCACGATGCCAGAGATGATCTGAAAGGAGGAACAACCCCTTAAGAAAAACGAATGAAGTGTGGTGTGCGTGCCACATTTAAACGTTTGACTTGTGCTGAGCTGAAGGTGCTGTGGTGCTGTAGGTAAAAGTTATCCTTGGCATGAACGATATCTGTGGCATGATCTGAGACCTCTAAGCTAAAAAGAGTCAATGTCTGAATCTCACAAAAAAAACACGAGGACATGTTGAAATGGGCTGTAAAGCAGGACACGCACAATTTAAGTCCTGTATTTTCACGCAATGTAAACAATAATGTGATACTATTGCAAAGTACGCTAATAGTCTTTCTACTATCTTGCATTTTGCTTTAGTTGCTCAGAGAAAGATGATGGTCCAGATTGTTTTTTTGAAATTTGCTATTTTAACAATGAATAATCTATAACCACAAGAAGAAAAGATTTAGGCCACACATCAAACTTTTAGATGAACCTTAAAAACTACTTATTTGTTCTGTTCTCTAATGCAAACATCTATATGTCCTACAATACCTTATGAATGTGCAGCTCCTGTTATGACTGTTCAAGCACACACACTCACATATAACGCCAAATAAATAGTATCACATAGGCTATATCCACGCTTTAATTCCTCTAAGCAATTTATGTTTCTATCTTTAATTTTTTTTTAGTATTGTAAAGATGCTCACTGTACACCTGAGAAACAGGCAGGGAGCCCACACAGGACTTTTAACCATTAAAAATACATTCAGCTAATTCTGATATAGCTCTTCTCAGATTTCAATGAATTCATTTCATCAAAAACTTCTCTCAGGAAAACCACAGTGAAACATTAGGGGAAACCGCACAGCTCTACCATATGTTCTCATGTCTTACATACACTGATTATCTCAGGGCGAACAGCTCGGGAGACGCCGCTTTTCTAATTAAATGCACATTTTACTGAAATCCTGTAAATTGCTCACTTGGAGAGCGGTGGTGTTTTCCGCTGGATTGACGTGATCTGCCTGGCTGCCTATCTCTGCATGCATCGGGGACAACAAAGGAAAAGATTATGCCTCTCTGCGAAGGGAAACTAGGGCACTAAGCGACCTCGTTCCTTGTATTGCGAGGGAGAATTTACAGTCTGGCGACCATGTCTCGTCTTCACGTAAAGACTGGGAGGTGTTTGAGACTTGTTCGCAAATTTACATACAATTATGTTAAGCTGTTAAACTGTTATTCCGAAAGCGGTTGTTTTTATCACCCTGGGAACTTCCCCCCCAAGGACTGTGGATCGGTTCAGTCATAACAGTGTCAATATCCACTGACCCAGTCTGGGGGAAATATATCTAGCTTATAGCTGTATGTTTACGCTCAAAAAGTCGATGTTCGTTGTCATTTTTACGCACTTTCCGCAAATGCAAACCTCTTAAAAATCGCCTTACAAAGAGAAAATGGTAAATTCAAGACTACGCACCGACAGGTCTCGAGTTCAAGCTGGATGGTATCTTCCTCCGGGGTGTCCAACTCAAGTCGGCGGGCTTTATATCTTCTATACGGTGGCTCGTCGTCTCTGGGAACCAAATAAACGGAAATAAAAAAGCACAAAGCCATAGCCTATTTGTAGGCTGAGAAGTAGAAAAAAAATCGTCATGTTGTATGTGCTAGGAGACCGTCTCCGTGAGCGGCTACCGGGGCACGAAAGAGTTGTCCCCCTCTCTATGTCTCTCCGCAGCCATCCAGCTCGGTTCAGTGGGGGCACAGGCTGCAGGCTGCAGACTGCGGCGCGCGTCCTTCGCCGCCGATGAACCAGATGTGTCAAGTTCAGCTGAGGTGAAGCCTCGTTATACAACCGGACTGGGTGTGCAGCGACATGCACTATCGGGCTGCTATTTAATGTATCCTAAAGGAAAAAAGAAAAGGCACACCACATTAAAATATCTATAAAAACTAGGCTGTGTTGAGATGATTATTAAGGGCTACCTCACTTCCCCCTCCTCCTCCTGCCCCCTCCGCGGATCTAAAAAGCACTATTTGCTTTAGTGAATTTACCTGATGTAAGCCTTATGTATGAGACATTTTCATTGTGTCATACACTTCACTGTGGGCTGAAAATAGCCGCGGGATTATAAACAACACTACATTATCACACGGGACTGTTAACAGAATAACACTGTTTTATTTATACAATTCCAATAAAGTAAGACAAGGTCACTTTAATGTCACAATTTTAGTGTCGTACGCAAACTTCAACTCCATCTTGGATTAGTTTAGACACAAAATCCCTCACCTATGTCTAACAGCAATGTAAGCTTGCCACATGCTTTAGTTATAAATTATTATTCATATTAAAGTATTTCAAGCAAGCAGAAAGCGTCTTGTTAAAGAAAATTAACAATAACCAAGTAGGCTAATAGGCTAGTTAATACCTTAAATGTGGCTGTATCACCCTCCAACAATGCACAAAGAGCACCGATAACAGAAATAAACACATTCAAACATGGCTAAATTACTCTCATGCTACCTATAGTTTTAGCTCTACAACTAACCCTACTTGTTTTTATTTTTATGCTAGCTAACAAAACAGTCATACGTAATTTAAAGCTGCATTTCTCACACCTGTTTGCCTGCGTTAATTGGCTTGATTCGGTTTCGTCCCCTCTGTAAGTTAATGAAGGTCTAGCTATCCAGTTAGACACCACAGGTGACTTGAAGACAAGCCCAGACTTGTTACCCGATTTGCCTCACAGACACTTTATTGATTAATCAGCTGTGGAGATGAGGCAAGGCGAAGCTGTTAAAGGACCATTCTGTCATTCAAAAAGTTATTAAAAAATGATTCCCAATAACAAAACATGGCTACAAGAGCTACATTTAATCTCTTAAACAGTTTAATATGAGTCTTAATTTAAGTATATGACAATACACCATGGACTTCAAATTGGCAATATTGTATTTGCTATTGAAAAAAAAAATCTGTAAGGGAATGAACATATATTTTAGAAGAACATATTATCAGATTACATCCATTTGCATTTTCTTTACATTTTCTTTATTTGTTTGCTCTGTAAAATGTTTTTACTTTTGAAAACACATACAGTACAATGCAATTACAGACACAGATATATTTTCAGTAGAATAAAGACATCAAACAATAACTGAAATAAACACCTGCAGAGTCACGATTTTAAAATGCAGGGCCAGAAATGAAAGTGCATGTTAAATAAAGTGCATATGTTTTCAGATTTAGCCTTACACTGTGGATAATACTCTTTAAATTAAAGGCCTGGATAAAAAAATAACTTTTAATATGGACTCCCTGGAATTTTTAAGACCACACTCCTTCACTTTGATTTCAATTAGTAAATAAGTACCTATAAGTCAATTATTGAATTTACACATTAATTAAAATGTCCTTATGGTGTATTTCATCCATTTAAAAATGTGTTATTGTCCCTTAAAAGTAAACTGGTTTGAAGAAAATGATTTACATTAAAAAATAAATAAAACATTAAACATTATAATCTGTGAACGGCACAGAAAGTTTAGTCAAAATGAATAATGTAATTAAAAAGCCAATGTTCATGCTCAATTCACAGTTTGTGTGTTTAATTTTTTTTGCACATGAGTTGAAGCACCAGTCCCACTGTGAACCTGCACAACAGAGGCAACTGAGTGGTGGTAAATCTGTATTGCCAGGTGATAATACAGCTGCACTCGGTGACCGTGCTCTGTGTACAGTACGCCTATATCCATCAGAACAGAAAGATATAGGATTAGAAGAGATAGAGAGTGTGTGTGTGTGTGTGTGTGTGTGTGTGTGTGTGTGTGTGTGTGTGTGTGTGTGTGTGTGTGTGTGGCTTACAGAGATTAGAAGGTGACACAAGTTCATTTTGATATACATTCACCTGCTGTGACTCAAGACAAACACATACACATTATTTTTTTCAGGGTTTAAAAGTAAAATAAAGCAGAGCTGTTAACAAGTATTAAAAACTGGGTGGTCCACGGGTCAGAAAGACTGCTTTATAAATGAAAGCTGTGTGTGCACTTTATTATCATTGACTGAATCACTGCTCATCCTTTTAGCCACTTCTAAACAAATGCTTCAAAAAAAGAGTGAATTATTATCATTATGTAATTAATTAGAATACTATTTGTCAAAGTGTTTATATATATATATATATATATATATATATATATATATATATATATATATATATATATATATATATAAAGTACGTATAACAGTGTAAAATCCAATTAGATTTTTCTCTCTAACATACATAATAGATTTCTTTACATGACTTTAAAAAAAATAAGTACGTTTTTTATACAGCTGTCTGTATTTGTTCCAAACAGGTATTTATATACAAGCCTGTTATTAGGGCTTCTAATGGTTATAATTAGATTATTATGTAAGAATATATCACACATTATGGAACATACAGATGTATGCCGATATAACATTAGCAGTTTGGGCAAGTCTTAAAATGTATAGATTTTATCTATACATTTATTTTGGTTCTTTTTTATATATATTTTTATTAGGTAACAAAACATTGTTAATAAAGCTATTTGAATTTAACTGATTTTCTTCAACTGTGACTGTTTCATTTCTTTTGCATTGAAAATATTTATAGTTTTTTTAAGGTATAAATGAATAAGCTAAAGAAGAGATAAGGAAGAAATTATTTAGTATATATTTTATATAGTTCCGCTTACTCAAGTGGTCTTTACAAAATAATATCCACAGTGAGACATCCCTGAGCAGCAGCTTTCAAACCTTATAATACACTGAAAAATCAAAACATTGCATATATATCACTTTAAGTATGATATTAAGAGATGTTTGTACCACTAATGGATAAACTGTATTAAGCACTTATCATCCAAAACCTTACACCTAAATGGACACTCAATACTCATCAATCTTTCATTTTATACAATTTGTACATTCAATCACATCAATTAGGAAAAGAGTATTGTCAAAGGAAAAGTATTGACTCCACCATTAACCTTCTTTAATGTGAATTTTCCCATAATTTGAACCAGAAACATGTCAGAGGAGGTGAGGAGAGGACAGGGGATCTTGTGGAGGTGGCAGGGCACTCCATTTGGCACTGCTAATTTGCAATCAGACACTCTCTTTGAGCTCTTTCCCTACCATGTCTCTAGACAGTGTGGATGGCAGCTGAGACAAAGCTAGCATTCTCCGCCGACCAAGGCCCCTCTTAGTTTTATTTCAGGCCACTGCTCTCAGACACAGACCATTCTGCATGGAGCACCCAAAGTACAGCAGCTAGAGAGGAGAGAAGGAAGGAACAAGTTCGGAGCATGAAGCAGAGGAGAGGGCGAGGGGAGGTGTGGTGTGGTATGATGTGGTGTGGAAAAAAAGTAGGAGGAGGCTTTGTCAAGGGCCAAACTGCTGTCTCTCCCCCACTGCACTCACTGCCTACCCTCCTCTAGCTGCTCCTTCCTCTCCTTGGATGGTACCCCGGCCTGTGTTTCGCCGCTAACATGCTGCAGTGCAGTGCCACGCCCCACCTAGCACCATGAAAAGACTCAAGACTTGATCGATCACACTGCTCAGACCCAGAGGGCTGATCGTGACCTTTTCCCCTTCATCATCTTAAGTTACTTTTTAGTCACTCTGAGCAAAATCTGATTGTAGATAAGTATTTCAAGTGTATGAAGTTCAATCAACTCTTGGCAGGTAAATTTGGCTGCTGCACATGCACCAAACAGTGAATATACTATAAGGTATATCATAGGGGTGCAGTGATCCGATACACTGGATCTGTATCGTGCCCGATCCTTTGTGATGGGTGTGCACTCAATATTTTTTATTCAAGATTTGTTTAGTGCAGGTTGGCTGAGCATGCATGTTTTTACAGTAACGCACTGCTTAGGGAAATAATGAAAATAAGTAAATGATAATAGCTTTTCCTGGGGCTTACTGAGAAGAGCATGTGTCCCTAATGGTTCAGTGTAACATATAGCTAATTTCATCTTTTAGAAATCAATCGTGGGCGCACACGTGCGTGTCTGAATGTGTCCGTGGACCTGGGTTATCACTTTATTATCAGCAGTCCTGTGGCTGTTCAGTATGTTGTGGCTTGGTTGCCACAGGTAACAGGTCAATGATTACCCAGAGGGCCTAGGGTGTCCTCAAGCTCAGGTCAGAACTACTTCCCCGTGAGAGAGAAGGACAACAGTGGGCTGCAGCTGCCATCTGTAACTCTAGGCCTGCGCAGTTATCAGTGTCTTATCTGCTTGAAAAGCTGCATTGTGTTCACATTGTGTGTGCGGGCTGTGAAATGAGCGGGGCCACGCTTCAGGAGTTTATGCTGTATTTTATGAAGTGATGACATGATTTTTTTTTTTTTTTTGCTAGTGGTCATTTTAAACAAGTAGGTGCTACATTTTTTACATTATTCACATGGTTATTTTGGGTTGCTTTAAATACAGATCTGCCGCGTGTTTCAGTCATGATTAAATCAATGAATCAATGACTGGACTGTTGTCTTTCATTACACATCAATAATGTTTAAAAGCAGGCTCCAAAAAGTAAAGCTAACAGAAACAAAGAGGGGGGAAAAAACTGCCTCAGTCCTCTTTTGGTTTTGGCCGATTCCCACAGGTTGACTCACTTATTAGCTGCTTTCCTGCGCTGGACCGAAGAGCACAATCCCTCTCAGTCTCACTCGAACACATAACAATGCCAGGAATGGCTGCATTTTTGCAGTACGACCATTAGGCAACATCCGTCTGCCTAATTCATTCAATTTCTCCCTCTGCCATGCCAGCACAATTGGCCTGAAAGGGCGCAGGTGGGGGGCAGAGGAGACTGGGAAGCTTGTTGCTGAAATGCAAGCAAGCTAAAGTTGGTCACAGTTGTAAATGCTAGAGGGTTGGATGGGTTAAAGCACAGGACACGGGACAGACTGTTGGGAAAATGGTGTCCTTGCAGCGATCCCGGCAGGACTCAGCGGTCACCCTGACCCCCCCACTCTGAGCTCGACCCTGACTATATCTTTAGCAGTGAACGGTACAAATTACTGGATCGTATGGCTCGACTTTCTCCCCTCTTCAATCCCTTTCTCTTTCTCACTTTCTTTTTCTCTGGATAACCACAAACAGCCATTGTCACTGCAGACCACGAGAACAATTGGGTTCTTATGCTGTGGCCGGTCAGGGGATGGGAGGGTAAACTTCAGCAATGACTGCACTAAGTAAATTATAGCTCCAATGGCCTGTGTGGTTTGGAGAGGCTGCACTTTGTGAGAGGTCCTGCAACTAAAACCACCAGTTCAACACATTTGTTGCCTCTGCTGTGCAAAATGATGACGGCACCTCAAAGGCAGACTTTTTTTTTTTTCATCCTCGATCGGTATGGTTCGCATTCATGCAAACACTTTCAACTCACAGTGAAGGCTATTATGAAGCAAAAGTAGCTTTTTGAAAAGCACTCACACTTTATAAAGCAAACTGAGTCACATCTTAGGGAAACTAAATAATTGTGTGACTGCAGGGCAATGGATTGCCACAGTCCTGTGCTCCCTCTCTCCCTCCTTTCCTCTCTCAGATCAAGGCTCCGCCTGTCCACTGTCCTCCCGCGCTCCGATCGCTCCACCCTCCCGCCCTATCCCCTTTCTACATGACATCATCTGCACATCTGTCGTCCCAACAGGGTGCTGGTGACACAGACAGGCCACAAAATCAGTAGAGCTCTCTCCCTCTGCCTTTGTCACCACCTCTTTCTTTTCTTCTGGCTCTCAGTTTCTTGCTCTTGATCTTTCTCTCCATGTCACTCTGTCTATAGGTGCTTTTCTTTCTTTGATTCTTTCTTTCCCTGCAAACCCTTTTTTCTACCCCTTTTCCCTGCTGCATTAGGTCCTGTAATAATATGGTTGCATCTGACCGTTTCCTACAATGTGGCACGTACATTTGAGCAGGCAGGAAACAGCCATTAAACTAAATGATCCATGGGCCTGACCCCAGCCTTGACCCATGTGATTGTGAGCAAACTCAATCAGCGAGGTCAGCACTAACATGATGTGAATCTTACGAAAGTTTTTTTTTCTTGACTTACTCTGATTTGAGCTATTAGAGCCTGCTAAAACCGGTTAAGAGGTTGTGGTTATATCAATTTGTGTGTGTGTGTGTGTGTGTGTGTGTTTGTGTGCGTGTGCGTGTGCGTGCGTGTGTGTGTGTGTGTGTGTGTGTGTGTGTGTGTGTGTGTGTGTGTGAGAGAGAGAGAGGAAGAGAAAGAGAGTGTGAGCGACTTTTAGTGTGTTTCGACAGTATAGGCCAACCCATTAAGGGCCAAGTATTTCCAAGGGAATAGAAACTTACAGAAGTGTAACACATGTTTGAATCCCTAAAGCCCCATGGCAATAATTCTTCACATACGAATTACTAACAGATCAAGTTGTACTGGATCAAACTAGCTGCAGCAGAATAACAATCTTTGGCGATGTAAATGAACAAATACAATTAATTCAACAAGTTTCCTTTAGGAACAAATGGGTACTTCTTAAATATTTTCTCTTTATTTAAAAGGGTTAAAAGGGGTTTCTAACACCTTTTTCTTATTATTTAAATAATGGATGATGAAAAAGCAAATAAAAAAAATAAAGAAATAACCACTACTAAGTAAATTGACCTAAATGAGTTAACCAGAAGCAGAAGGATGTGGAGTGGCCTCACTTTTTGTTTTGGGGTCCTGATCTGACCCAAAACAACTCAAGACACCAGCGCAAAATGCAGCAGATGGGATTTGAACCCAGTATTACACATGGGGATCATGGGCCTGATGACACTTACTGATGACATTACTGAATTTATAATTGCATGCATGACTCTGGATTATCACTTCAGTAATTCTTACTAATAGCAGGTATTATTATTTAGAAAACAGCATGTTGCAAAATGACAAATGTGGCACTATAGTGTGACAGGATCCAGTGCTCAGCAAGCACTGCTAATAATTAGATGTGTTCTTGTTGTTGCCGTAGACAATGAAGCAGATCTGATAGCTTTTAAATCTCTTTGTCAAATACTAACATCTGGCTGGTGTGTGTATCTGTACCTACAGTAAAGACACAGTACCATAAATGGAAATTCTGCTGATAGGGAAGCACACGTTGCCCTTTTCACATGCGAGTGATTGGAGTGCACAAACCAATTCCTAGTTGATGGTGAAATAAAGTGTATGAATATCTTTTGAATTACTCTAGTTTAAACCCAAGGATTACGGATTCATGAAAAGCAATAGTGAACACAATTATCTTTGATTTCGGGTTCACTAAAAACGTAGAGATACTAAGAGAAAAATGCAATGTGTCCCGTGTCTTACATGAACAAACGTAATGGTTACATTTTAAAAATCCGATGGTAGGAACCAAGATGGTGGAACCTCTGATGGATAGTGGGGACTACAGGCTGCTGGACAGCTTTGCCTCCTGTACTTTAAAACATGGGAGTAAAGAGCCCCCTTGAGGATCTTAAAATTACTCACCTCATACACAATGCTGAGACACGGCAATGTCAAAGTCACTTCAGGATCAACGCTGAATATTTGAACAGAATCTGGAACAAGTAGAAACGGAAAGAAAGAAATCAGAAAGAGGAATTTTCTCTGGTTTAACACGTGTCTCACTGAATAAGCATTATTCATTTAAAACTAAATGATAATAATGCAATGTGATGATGAAACCTTTATTAGCGTGTTGATGATGTAACACTAGTGTCTGTTGTGATAAAGTGTATAATAGCTGCTATTCTAATCTCAAAAAAGACAGAATGCTGGTGTAAAAAAGACAGGCTTTACCCAAACCAGAGAAGTGAACTAAGCCCTTCTCTGGTGCTTTGTCTCCCTCTGCAGTTACAACTGAGGGAAGACAGTTTGACAACAAAGAATGATAGAGCGAGGTGCAATAGGCTGACAGTGGAAAAATAAAAAAAGTGGAAAAATAAAAAAAGTGGAAAAATAGCAAAGCATTGCATGCATACTAAATGTAAAGCAAACAGTCTGCATGTGTTTATTCCAATTAATCACTACACATAATACTTTTAACTTGTTATAAGCTTGTACTATACAATCTACGGTATGTGTTTCGGTACTTGGAATGCACATGGTTGGAACGTGCTTTTCTAGGGCAAGTTGTGCATTCATGACTCCCTGTAGATAACCATGAACAATGTAAATAACACACAGATAAGCAGACGTTTTAACCTGCGTGTCTGAATGCGCTGTGAATCTGTTTGCTGGATGAAACATAATGACGAAAGAAGGTCTTGTAATTTCTTGTGATGCCGTGTAGCCATTTTCCCCAACATCTGCAACATGTTTACAACTCCGAATCTGTATTTCCACACCAAAAACATAAATCCTGTTTACATAAAAGGAATATTTTCTCAAGAAGTTTATGTGTCTCGTGGCATTGTTGGAAATATGGCCCTCCCTTCATCTGCTCTCAAAAAAGGTTCAAGATGCTTCAGAGACAATAATTGCTCAAAGTGGAATTGTTGTTCCCCAACATGGGAACAATTTCCTGCTGTCAGCTTTGTCGGGTTCCATGAATGCACAAAACTGTGTAAATTAGAATTGATTACAAAGTAGTTTCTTTTAGTTGTGTCATAAATATTCTCTTGTCTGTTAACCCCCAGGGTAGTTTTGTTTTTTATCTGTCACACTCCATAATCCCCTCACAGTGCAGGGGGCGATATTCATTTCCCCCACCACACTCGCATATCTTGTGCATTCCAGCATGCGTTTTACCCCATTACACATATAACCACCATGTGTTTGTCTTGCTACATTACAGTCTAAACAATGCCTATGACATTGCGGTAAAGCTTGAAAGCCACTTGAGTTGCATGTAGCTGTACGCCAAAATTGCCCATATGCACTTGTCTGACCTAAAGAAATTAAACCCATCAGGGGGGTCTTAGTAGATCAGAGACACACACGATATATACGTAAGACAAAGGCCTTTGATGCATGTCTTTTCCCATCTAATTAAAACTCAAACGCCATACTTAAAGAATAAAGCTGGTGTTACTACATATTTCCCTGTCAACAGTCTCAATACTGTCTGTGGCACTCAGCCCTGTGCCCATCACTTTCTATCTTTCCAAATGGGTCAAATATGTGAACAGGAGTAAATCAAAAAAGTGCATAAAAAAGTGCATATGTTGGGATCTACTTTCTGGTGTGGATTAATATGAGCTGGTTTACAGCAACAGGCTGGTGTAGGATTGACAGCAGTCCCCATGTTCATCGTCATAAAGGAACATGCCACCAATGTGGCTCATTGATGTGTTTTTAAACAACAATGGAGCCCAATGGAGCTTTAAAATAATGTTAAAGTTGCATAGGAAGTACATGAATTTATCATTAAGACACAATATTATCAGAATAGTTTAGATAATTTGTACAACTGTATATGTCTAGGACCAAAGAGGTGTTTGTTGACTTCCACAGGAGGGGAGTTAATGTATTTAGAGAGACAATCTTGTAAGATTGTTATCTTTTTAAAAATAAGCCATGGGTTATTTTACTTAAGGAAGTTATGATTTTTTTGTAACACCACACTCTGTTGGTGTGCTTTTGTCAGCTATTGCCTTTTTAAATGCGGTGTCATTTTGCATGTTGTATATAGTGACGGTCAACAGTGGGCTGGCCCCTGGGTGTTCTCTTACATGGTCTTGGTGATAGTGATGATGACAATATAGTGCATTGGGTATTTTTTTAAATGTATTATTCATTTTTTACTACTGTCTGAAAACTAAATTGGCTTTCAGTGACATTAAAGACCTACTCTTTTCTAGTCGACAACATGATACTAGCCGTTTGCTATGTGCTGATTCGCAATATAATATACTGTATATTGATTTAGTACATTTTTTGACTACGAACTGTGTTCCCCAAACACTTTGCAATAATTAGTTCTACCTTGTTCTAACTTTAGGTGTTTTTCGTAGAGAAAAGTCTCAAGTAAACAGCGTGAACACTTTCAAAAAGGACATAAGAGACAACTGCATTACTAGAATTTAGTCACTTACATTAGATAATTGACTATTATACAGTTAGAAGTGTCAGGTTATAATGGCATTGCATAACTATGAGTGGATGTTTATAATCAGCTGGTAGCTAAGCAGCTGTCAATGAGCCAGTGATTGCAAAGCATGGATGAAGCAGCCAATCAGCTAATACGAGTGTGCTCTGCCTGAACTAACTAATGTTCTATAATGTATTTATAGTTTCGGTATCTGTGTTTTGACACAGAAACTATCACATTATTATGCTGTTATTTTCCCCCAACCCCAAATTCATGAACTGGGCTTGCATGGAGTACCTTCCTTTCCACTTTCAACTACTGCGTGTGGATGGGATTGTTATGTCTAACTCTTCCACCTATGAGCCCTGCTATTCTGCAGAAAAATGTCACTTATGATGAATTATCAGATGTTTACTATTATGAATAGCAATACTGTTTCCTTGACAACCACTCAGAGACCCAGCTAGGGTTTCTGGGCTCAAGGACAAGATAGGCCCAAAAGCCCATGGAGTCATACTGTAAGACACCATTATTAATCTGGACTTTTTTCGGGCCTGCTTCCGGCTTGAGGCCCCTCTGGGTCACTGCTCCAGTTTCTCCCTGCCTGTCTCCAGCCCAGTCACTCATCCTCATAATGTGGATGATGCTATCAAAACCTTTTTCTGTCAAAACTCTGACAGCTGTCCCAATAGATAACAAAAACAAGTCCTGTTAGTTTTACAGCCACTTTTATCACTGATCTGACGTCTAGTTCAGCAGCGAGAAGAATTCCTGCGCAGCCCCAAACTTCCCAAGTCTCCACGTTCGCCTCGTCTTCTGCGCAAAAATATGAAAAGAAACAGATATCACAGTGTGAGTGCCAGGACAGTGAGTGCAGCTTCTTAAGTGCTATCTTGGCTTTGGAAATTGTGGTTTAGGAGTATTATTTGGACAGAAAGAGGGAGAGGGAGTGAGAAAGAGACAGAGAGTAAGAGACATACAGAACACACACATAATGAGTTCTGCCTCTGCTGACCACGAGCCAAAGACAGTAGCATTGAGTTGTCCACTGAAATAGCTGCAGATTGAGTTCCTGTGATGAAGTTTCAGCAGCCACGAGGGTCCAATTTAGTGGCAAAAGTGTCTCTCGTTCTTTACAGTACTGGGTATATCTGACTGCAGCTATAGTTACACACAATCTAGGTGGGCATAAGGATCAGGCCAATCTTATAACAGCCAAAGAATGAAAGGTATTTCATTCTTTTATATCATACTCCAAATCACTGCAATCTTTCAAAATGCTTTGTTAGCAGTTTAAGGGAATTTAAATTAAAAGGTTAATTTCCACAAAACTGCCCACAACCATTTTCTAAGAGAAGGTCTCACTTGTTCAGATGATATCTCATTTTGGAACAAATCATATTAATATTATCTCCTTGCAGTCATTTGTTTAGCTCAAATGAAGCTCAGAATGTCTAAATTTTCGGTCTCCAAAATGTCAACAACGAGCCAATAAGATATGTACTCTGTCCACTCTGTGAAGTAGACCTATAAAACTCCTCGTCTTTTGAAGGTGCTGTGGAATTGAACAGGATGGTCCCCTCCCATTCTACTTTAAAAAAAAAAAAAAACTCTTTAAAGTTCCACAGCAAACAAGGTGCTGTTTGCTGTGGAACATCTTTAAAAGAAAGGAACAGCATGAATTCCTTTCTTTGTCGTCTTTGCTGGCTTTTCCATCCGATTAGACCTGGATACTTCAAAGACTATATGGGTTTAACAAGAAAAGGCACCATGTAGAAATATGTGACTAACTTTTCCAAAAGGGAAAATAGTCTTTTCAAATTGTTACAACAATTCTGCCTCGTTCATTGAAAAGTAGAACTCGTTAAATTGTAGCTAACTGATACTGCGCTATCTGCTGTGCACACCAGCGTCAATGTTTAGGCCGATGTTTTGGGATGATGACATTTCCTTCATGCTGCCACATGAGGGCGTATTGTTGGTGATACACCAGCAGAACATATGAGCTGGAAGACCACAGAGTCTCATCAAATGACTGACTGAAGCATTTCAGCAAGCATTAAAAAGCTGAAAGTCCAGCAGTACAGTACTAAACCAGATTTTTGACAACTGAAAATTAGAAGACATTTCTTAACAAATTATCACATTTGGGAAGTTGGAACAAATGAATTGTTAGCGCTTTTGCTTGGAAAAAATTACTGAAATGATGAATCAATATTTTAAATAGTTGCTGAATCATTTTCTGTTGATCAGTCAATGTATTAATCAACTGATCGCTTTAGCTCTAGTTGTCTTTACTGCTAGGTACTAGGAAACTGCATTTCCCCACCCTCCTTAGCCAACTTAATTAAACTTTTGGTAACTTCCTGGAAAAGTTAAATCATGATTTAATGTAACTTTAATACTAATAAAGGAGCTATATGACATGATAAAACAAGTCATGTGTAGTTATTTGAGAAAGTTTCATGGACACTGTCTTATTCAGGATGGAGATGTTAATTCATTACAGTTTACTACTAATACAACAGAGAAGAGTTTGCCTTTTTATTGTTAGCCTATAGAAATGTAGTATAATGTACAATTCATTAAAGTTGAATTTTGGGTGACATGGTGGCATAATTGTACCCAGAGGGTCACAGGTTTAATCCTACAACAGGTGAAACCGGCCTCCCCCTTAGTCAGAAGCAGGGAGAAAAAAAAGTGAATGCAAATATTGACGATACAGATATAACTTACAACTTCACAACTTTTTGCATCAACAAAAAAATGGCTGAAAGAAAGAAAGAAAGAAAGAAAGAAAGAAAGAAAGAAAGAAAGAGAGAGAGAGAGAGAGAGAGAGAGAGAGAGAGAGAGAGAGAGAGAGAGAGAGAGAGAGAGCGTTGGATGGGGGGTTAGGAGGTGTGTTGGGGGTGGGGATACGGTAGGATGCGGGGTGCAGACTCATCCCGGGGGCTGGTGCACCGGGAGAGGCCACTGTCTCCCACCCTTCCAATGCCACAACAGCCCCACTTTTGGAGACGTGAGCGGCGCGTATCGGACATCCGGAACCCCATCTGCCCCCACCCTTTCTCTCCTTTTCACCCCCATTCAGTCCCCTATCGGTCCAGGAGGCAGAGCGCACTTCGACCGTGGGATGCAGCCTCTCAACTCCAACACATGGACAGCGGAGCTTGGAGCTGCCGCAGCGCGCCACGGCTCCACTAGCTGAAGACACCACCTCTCAACGGCGGAAAGAAGAGACGACGCTCCCGTGTTTAACGCTTTGGACTTCAGATAAAAGGATATACGTCTTCCCACTTCTTGTTTTTCTTATCTTTTCTAACCGCAGGAGAGCATAAACAGTTGTGTTCAATGCGCAACCATGCTCATCATCTCGTCCCGCAGCGCGCTGCTGTCCGTCTACTACCCACAGATCTTCCTCATCCTCACCAGCGGTAGCTACCTGTAGGTTTCTTACCAATGCACCTGCTTAATTCAAACACAAGTCGGTTTGATTTTCTAGCAAGTAGTTGTGCCTTACGCGCAAATTGGCCAATGACGCACGCATTGTCAAGTTAGATCGCACCTTGAGAGGATTAGCTGGTTGTTGCAGGTGTTTTATTACGACGAGAAAACACCTTTTAACGTGCTAAATGAAGTAAATGATTGCCATTTACTTCATTTAGCACGTTAAAAAAGTGTTTTAACGTTTTGTTATGGTGTTGCAGAGAGATTATTTTAGAAATGGAATAAAATGTAACTTAAAATATCCATTTAACCTACATTTAAAAAAACATTGGTAGGAAATGCGTAATTGGGTCGCTTGATCAGGCTCATTATATTTCACAATGGAATAACAGACTACCACGGATTTTTCTCCATTAAATGAGCAGTTATGTCATTTTCATTCAAATATTTTCATCATAAAGAAGCCAATATTTGATCTACCTGATTTTTACATACACGCGGCTGATGAGATAGCCTGCTCTTATGGATTTGCACATTACACCAGAACCACTTTGTCAAAGGAGCACCTCATCAGACAAAGGCCATAATGGGAGTGCAACATATGGAAAAGAGACATATTGGACTACTTCATGCTCTGCCTACAGGCCCTGGCTGATGTAATGAGCTCTTTCTTATGACATTAAAAGACCCAGGCCCTCACAAAGAGAATGATTGCTGCACCATACATGCCTCTCATTCATAACAAGGGATGGTCCTGAAACCTAAAATAGCTGTGGTGGTTCCTGTTTTCTGTAACACAGACAGAGAGAGAGGCAGAATAAACTGGATTTGGACCCATTCCTATAATTAACTATTGTCCTCTCTCTGTCTATATCTTTATGAAGGTCCATTAGATTACACATGATCCGCTCATTTAGTCTTGATTATTTCGTTTTATCTTTAGGATTTATAGACTGGCAACTGTAACGAAAAGTCTAGCAAAACATGCTTATTGGAAACAGATCTTATCACTTTTTGCCCAAATCACAGCCAGGTAGTGTTCAACTGGGGCACAGGGTTAAATCCAAACTATATGTTATGTAAGTAGGAACATTTTTGTTTCTCCATTTCCTTTTATCTGTAGTCACTTTTTCCTTGTAAAAACAACAGTCTGTCTTCAAAGTCCCTCTCATTAATCCGTTTCTCTCTGCCCAGGGCGCTGTCCTCTGTGGTAGCTCTAGGTGCTAACATCATCTGCAACAAGATACCGGGACTGGCCCCCCGTCAGAGAGCTCTCTGTCAGAGTCGCCCTGACGCCATCATTGTCATTGGCGAAGGCGCCCAGCTGGGCATCAATGAGTGTCAGTACCAGTTCCGCTACGGCCGGTGGAACTGCTCAGCCCTGGGAGAGAGGACCGTCTTTGGACAAGAGCTGAGAGTAGGTCAGTCTGTTTAAAACTCAGCTTCTTTAAATTGTTTGAAATATTTTCATCACAATACAGACAATAGGAAATGAGCAAAGTAGGCTGAGTGAGGGGAAGAAAGTTACTTAGAGGACAAGGGTCTTAAGATTTTTTCTGGGGCAACACTGTTGGCATTTTTATGCCTTTAGATATTTTAACAATAGATAGACAACAGGAAATGAGGGGATAGAGATGGAAAATGACATGCAACAAATGTCCATGGCTGGGCAATTTTCTGGGGACATTGGGTCTTACGGTCGGCAACTTTAAACCCCAGGGGCAAAACTGGTTTTTACCTTTTCGACATTTTCACAACAGCCAGTTAGATCAAACTAGGTTTAGACACAGCAAGTGGAAATCTTAACTTAGAGGCACAAATGTGGACTGATGTGTGATCAGGGCAGTACATCCCTACTTTTGGTGGTACTTTAATCTGTCCACAGGTGTGTCAACACAACAGGTATGTTTATTGGCCTAACCAAACTAAACCGAGCAGTGTGGTTTTGATCACTAAAGCTGAAAAAACTGTAGATGAGCACAGTTCAGCAATGTGGTTTGACATCCGCCTGTTTTCTCATTCTCCTTGTATTGTCCTCGAACCTCCTATTAAGCGTCAGTGGGATGAGAAAAAGCTGCAGCACAGCTCGACTAAACGAAACGGACTTAAAGACTGGTGGTGAGACTTTAATGGAAGCATTTATGTTTGGAATACCACATGCAACGACTACAATTCATTCTCTGCTTCTTTTAGACACTAACACAGAACAACTCAAACACCTTGCTAGTGTCCCCAAAGGAGATTCAATCTGTAGCTCATGTGTGTGACGTCACTGTGCTTGCTACACATATTGTCACAGCAAAGCAGTCATAAATGGAGTGTGAAGACTTCCTTTAGCAGGGTCTAACGCTTATCTGGGTGTGCCATCTTCTGAAGGCATTTATATATCAAACCTACACAAACACATCTCCCTGCTTTTAGTCAACATTCTTCCCAGTTTTATTTCTCACAGAAGCCTGTTTGCTCCTAATGTGAACCTCTTATATAAATTGTATTTCAGTCAGAAATGTTTTGTTGCGGTCTTGCTGTGGGTTTGGATCCATGTTTAATCTAGCAGCTCTGGCAGCAATCACTTTTTCTACACGGGAGACAGGCAGACAAGACGTCTGGATCCCTTTATTTCTTTTGTCAGAGGAAATGTCTCTTTTCTCCTGTGGTGTGTAAACGAGCTCAGAAAAACTCTTTAGACCCAGGTCCTCATGTCCTCTCCACGCAAACACTTTTACCACATAAGTACTTTCTGGAAGACTAACTCTTATTACATCTGCATAAAAACTAATTAGACTGTTAATTATTGTAAAAACTAAAATACTGAGCATGCCAGATTTCCTTTGATCTCCATGGATTCTTAGTAAGATTCCTTTGGCCATCTCTGTGTCCATTCTTGCTATTTTTAAACAACGCCTGTATTGCTAATGTACCATCCACCACGTCATTTGATTGACCTGCCGGGCAAACTCATAAAGCATTGAGAAAGACCAGAGAGATTCATGCTAACCACTAATTGAAGTCAGCTCCAGCAGCTGGATGGCAACAATGGAGCCCTGCATGCACTGCCGTACAATCAAAACAAATCAAAGTGCGAGGAGATGGCTGTTTGGCTATTGCATGTGCCTGATGCTTTGAGAAATGCTCACCATACGATATATCTGAATGGGTCGTGGATTTAGCATGATGAGAGAAGACTTCAGAGTTTGTTATGAGTTATGGACCGGGGGAACCGCAGGCCCGAAGGTTTCTGCGAGTGAGTTTGTCAGGTTGGAAGGGAGCCATTACAATCGCCTCTACCAGAGACGCCATGCATTAATACCAACAGAGGCCCAGCATTATCCTGATTGGAGAGGGAGGATATCCTATTACCAGTTGTAGTGCCAATAAATTAATTTCCCCCCTCCATGCCATAAATATATATGTGTTTATTCTGAAGTCAAATGGTGACATACAAAAGCTTAGAAATGGGCATATCTCAGTCAAGCCTGGCCACAGATTATTTCAACATGCAACACAGTGGTATCATTTGCTATAATAATGCGGGCCGCCAAACACAGAATGACACTTAAGCCGCGTGAGAAATTCCATTGATGAAAAACATTAAGACACAGCAACACTATGAGTACCAATCCAGAAAGAAAGCTCCTCTACTCAGCCAGTAGATGTCACTTGTGTCGTCTTCACTATACTGATTACTGTTCTACCAGTGATATATTTATATGAAACAAGGCAGAATGAAAAAATATATAACGCATAGTTATTATGAGATTATATAATATATAATGCTCTTTATACTGATATCTGGCCCTTAAACCTACCTCATACATTATTTAAACGTAAGTAAGGTTGAAAAGAGACTGAATAGAGTACTGATACTTGACATATTAAAAAATATAACGGTTGAAAACTCCTCAAGTAAATGTACTGAAGAAGCCATTTTGAAAACGACTTAGTTACACAGTTACATATACATAAAAAAATGGTTTCTGTGACATCCTTTCTGCATTAATACACTGTACAAACTGATTCATCCATAAATCAGTGATGCCATCCAAAGCGGTGACTATCTTTCCTTAAAGGAGCAGTCCAGCAACTTAGTGTTGTACTTCAGGAGGAGGACTGACAGTACAGACAGATGGAAGGGAGAGAGAGGCATGGCATCTTCTTAGGACTGTGTGGGTGTGTACAGCTTGTGCTTCATTGTCATCTCTCTATACCTCCTATTAGTTTTGCTACACGTTTGGGTGGGAGAAATTAAACCTTTTATCATTTTTTTATAGATTCATGAAGTTAGGTGACCTCATTTAGTTCCAGCTCGTCTCTGCCCAAGCCAGAATAAGTGTAAAAACCCATGTGGGTGTTAGGGTCCTTTAAAGAAAAGAATGCTGAAAAATGGATGCAGCATAAGCGGCGTTAGTCTGAGGTTTAGTCTCTAGTATGGGTCAAACCCCACAAATGCTGGACCCTACATTTTCCCATAATGCAACTCAGTAGTGTCTTTTTAGCCCCCAGGCCTCCTAAATGCCCACTTCTTAAAACGTTTTTGCTAAAGCTTTTTGCTAAAAAAATCTTCTCAAGCCCAAGTTGAAATAACGCTGATGTCATGTGCCATAACAGCGTAACTGTTTGATGGGCATGCAATTTCCTTTCAGAGGAAAGTACTGTTAGTACTGATTCAAGAATGTCTACAAAAACGTACATGAAAAACCTACCCGATTTAAATGAGAGTACTTGTGGTACTACTTTCTACTCCGCCTTATATTTATTCAAATTCTGCTCTTTTCTCTTAAGGCAGCAAGGAGGCAGCATTCACTTATGCCATCACTGCAGCCGGAGTTGCCCACGCAGTGACCACAGCTTGTAGCCAAGGCAACCTCAGCCAGTGCGGCTGTGATCGCGAGAAGCAGGGCTACCACGACCAAGAGGAGGGCTGGAAGTGGGGAGGCTGCTCAGCCGATGTTAAGTACGGTGTGGAGTTCTCACGGCGCTTTGTAGACGCCCGTGAGATCAAGAAAAACGCCCGCCGGCTGATGAACCTGCACAACAATGAGGCAGGGCGAAAGGTAACCCATGCAAAAGGACGAAACAAAGTGAATCCATCTAATCTATTTTTGGGGTTTAATGATGAAAACATCATACAACACCACACTCCAGTTTGAATACGTGTAACATTAGTAAGAAGAGGGAAATGCCTAAATTGGCATAGATTGTCCATGATTATACACTAGTTTATTTGTTGTTTATTTGCATCAGTTACTATAATTGTATCAGCCCTGTACGAGTGCAGAAATTATTACATTATTACTGTACACTAGAGTGGGAGTGTGTATCTGCGACAGAAATGAAAAAACTTGGAAGATGCAGCTGCCAAAAATGGAATTGTGCCATAGCCCTACAGTCCATTCATTGAATTACTACACATTAGGTGAGGTTAGAGGATATTATTGGAAGTCTCACTCTCTTCCTTTATTAGTGGCAGCAGCAAAGACCATACTTCCGCACCACCGCACACACTAAAGCAACCAAAGTCAAGAGCAAACTCCCCCAGAATGTGATAATCATGAAGGGAAAGACTGAGTCACTGATTTGACCAGGGCTCCTGACACACAAGTTACTAGATGTTCAAATAATGAGCTTAGTCGCTCAAAATCATTCTCACTCTTATAATGAAAAGAAGAAGGTAATCTTTTTCACATCAACATCAAGCGCAGTCACATGGGCTAACGGTCACCTGTCAATTTTGTCATTTGAAAATATTTGTATGGCATTATTATATATTTCTGGCTCAAACCACAATGTAATTCTATATCTGTATGGTTGCGCAACAGCTCTGGTCAGTTTTCTCGGGCTGTCACGCCAATATGTGGTCTGAAGAAAGGTAAAGTTAATTAGAGACTACAGTCTTGGGGTACGAGTTATTTTCCCCAGGTTTTGAGACATAAAGTTGGCAAAGTTCATTGCTGAAAGTTGAAGTGTCCGCAGAAAGCCCAGCTTACTAAAAGAGACAGATTTAAAGGCTGTGCGATTGCTATTTACCGTTTCAATTTCAAGCGACGGACGGGTTTAAAACCATTTATGTTTTAACACACAATATATTTTCAGCTCTTTAACTATCTCTTTTAATTCATACAGACCTAATTTCTACTCTCTATGTGATCAGATCCTAGAAGAGAGGATGAAGCTGGAGTGTAAGTGTCACGGCGTGTCTGGTTCCTGCACCACTAAGACCTGCTGGATCACCCTGCCAAAGTTCAGAGAGATTGGTTATCTGCTGAAGGAACGCTACAGTGGAGCAGTTCAAGTAGAGCCGGTCCGGGCCTCGCGCCTCCGCCAACCCTCCTTCCTACGACTCAAAGAGGCCCGGGGCTACCAGAAGCCAACGGACACAGACCTGGTGTACCTGGAGCGTTCGCCCAACTATTGTGAGGAGGACACAGCCACAGGAAGCACAGGAACACGGGGAAGACTGTGCAACGGCACTTCGACCCACACAGACAGTTGTAATTTGATGTGCTGCGGCCGGGGTTACAACACACACCACTACACACGCATCTGGCAGTGCAACTGCAAGTTCCACTGGTGCTGTTTTGTTAAGTGCAACACATGCAGTGAGAAATCAGAAGTTTTCACCTGCAAGTAGGGAATGAGGAAGTGGGGCACTGGAAGCTAGAGAGAGGCTGGGGAAAACGGACAATATGGTTAAAGGTAAAAAGGTTATGACAAAGTGGAATTTGAAGTGAAGGACTTGGAAGTATTTATTCAACAATTTGCACATTTTTACATCCTATTTTGGAATTCTAAAGTAAGAAAAAACAGAAATGAGGTTTGGAGAGTATTTGAAAAAAAAATAGACAATTAAGATTAAGAAAACTTTCTGTTTTTTGCACGCTGGTACAAAACCGTGACATGATGCAAACATGTTGCAGGATTTGATGTTCTGCAGCAAGGCAATATTCGGAAGACATCTTGCAACATCTGTAAGATGTAGCTTACAGATGTCACACACGAGAAGGAAAAACAACAAGGACTATTGTTGGATCTTGAGAAGACTTTTGTAACACGTTAACTGGAAATGCTATGACAGCAAAGCGCTTCAGACTGCCATGACAGAAGACAGGCTCCTGATGACGATCGAAAGATGGCAGTGGAATACTTTTAACTGTACACTCACACTGTATTCTGTTTGAACACTGAAAATAAAACAAAATTATTTATGTTAAGACATTTTTTAAACCTAGTCTTCAATTGCTTCTGATACATTTCAAGCGGAAAATAACGGATTTTGAGTGACAAGGCCATTATCAATTGTCAGTGGCGTATTTCGCTATAGAGGAGTTATTTTTATTTTGCACTCACAGTCAAATTTGTTTCTCTTTTTAATGGGGCAACAGTAAGTTGTGTGGTTGAGTGCTGTGCTGACATCTCTCTCACGGACATATTCTCCTCCAAAACCAGACCCTTTTTTACGCCAAGAGGCAAAGAGGCAGAAAATACTTCCAAACTATTTTAAGCATCCACCTTGTCAGTTTGAACAGCACTTTCCATCCTGATCGTGTTCCTTGTTTTGTTTTCGGAGGGCTCCTGACTCTTGGCCTCTTTGGAACTCCATAGAGGTGCAATCAGGTTCAGATACATCCAACATTCCCATGAACGGCAGAGACGTGGAATTCCACACCTCTGCTTACACAAGGCCTTCCAGCACGGTTTAGGCCTGCCTGGGTGGATGGCATGTGCCCTAACGCCACAGAGGGGGGTATGAGAGGATCAAAGGCCTCAAAGCTATTTTTGGACAGCAGCCTTAATGTATTCAGAAATGTTTATTTAGGCTTTATATAATTTACAAAACAATTTGAAGAGTATATTTTTATATGAGGAATGTGGCACTTTGTCATTTATAGATGGAAAAGAAAGTCACTATTTACAAGTGTTTTCTAATGTCATTGTATTCAGATTTGAGAACTATAAATTATTTGGAATTTATGTTTTTGATCAAAGCTAAATTGTAAATACTCCACGTTTTATCAAAGTAGCCCAGATTGTTCATCTCGTTCACAATTCAACGTAGCTCAAAAAAGCAAGAATGATTCATCAAGTGTTGGAAAGTTCAGGAAATTTTGTGTAAATTGCTGTTAAGTATTGGAGTAAATTCATGGAATTGCGAGTAGATAACGCATTGACTAGTTTTGCAGCTTTACATCAAAGAGATTTCTGTGTTCCCAGTTGTCTACATGGCCCTTTCAGTAGCTAGGATCCTCATCACTCATAGATTCCTAAAAGCATAGCTGTAACTATAAATACCACAGAACAAATACAATAATACGGTCTGCATCACTTACAAACATGGACAGTTGTATTTTTTCTTTTTTTACCAATAAAATTTGAGCATCCTTTTATCGCCTCTTGAATTTTATGTCACATCTGGCCTTTATTGGCCTTATTAAAATCATTACCAGGAAAAAAATAAGCTCTTAGTCACACACACAATACTTTATTAAGCATTATATAAACATTATTTGACCCAAACACAAAACATACTTTACAGCCTGACGATTGTTTTTTGCTGAAGGCAAATATCAAACCAGAAGGGCACAAATACTATATAGTAGAGGCCTGTGGTATAAAACGCTGATATGGGAAACACAAGAACTTCTGGCCTCGACTGATGTGGTACTAATGTGTTAGTAGGTGAACAGGCAGCCGCAGCCATGCCACCTCATTCAGCCCGGCTGACTCGCACAGCCTCTTTCCTGTGGGGCTGAAAAGCATTGCAGCCAGCCAGTCGAGCGCAAGTAACAGCTGTTTTGTTAGCTGTCTGAAATCCTGGGGACCGGAACCACATAAGCTCCCTTCACTATGCCAGCGGATTGAGGGGAGAGTCCAACCGATTGTTTCAATACATTTTGTCATTAAAAATCAGAGGCAGAGCAAACAGGGTGGGGCAGGGTGTGAGCAGGCCAGTAAAGCGCTGCATTGTTGAGGTGTCAGGACTGTTCAGCTTATCCAGCAACGGGAGGAGCAGGGAGGGATGTCATTCTGCCAACTAATGCTTCTGGTCTGAGTCACTCACTCTTTGGACGTACACTTTCAGTATGCTCTCATGCGTTGTCTACTGAGATCCAGAATCACCATCTCTTATCAAAAGAAGACACACACACACACACACACACACACACACACACACACACACCCCCCCCCCCCCCCCCCCGGGGTAAAAACTGAAATGTAGCTTGCCCTGAGCGAAGAGAAGCAGTCTAAAACATGTACTTAATGTTGAGAGTTTAAAGATGGATAATGATCTATGATGCATGCCATAAGACCTCATCTCTTACAGTATGTATCTATAGTACTATGCAATAAGATCATTAAGAATAAGATGAAATTCACTACGTTAGTATAAAACTCAACATACTGTTATAGCCTACAAGAAGCAGAGATAGTGACAAGCTCATGCTGTATACTGAGCATTGTTTTTAAAGTAAAAAACATGCATAGTGTCAGTTATTAGTTTTAGTATTGCATTTTGCACTTAGATGTCCTTAGATTATAATATTAATATCCTGCCAGTTTAGATAAATTGTTTTAAGCGTTTGAATGTCCCCCTGGTAACGACACAACCATTTAAGTAGGTAAGGCGGTGAGGGGGTTGATTACTTCAGGTTTTGGTCATTCTCTGTTTTTCGCAGTTACTGCAGAAGTCACTATGGGCCTGGGATTAAATTCCAACCCCTGCTGGTAACATCAGTGTCTGTGAAAAGTGAAAAGCCAAGACACTGCGGTGCTCTTTGTCTTTGGATTAAACCACAAAGCATCAGCTCTGTCAAAAGGTACCAGCATGCGCTCGCCTCTCCCAAACTTTTCATTTCCTAGACACAGGTCAAGACAAAACAAGAGCTCCTAATGTCTTGACCTTTGTTTTTTTTTACCAGGGGGACCCCATGGGCCTTTTGTGTATCAATAATATCTTAAGCCCCATCTGGGCATGAGTGCAAGCATTATTTAGGTAGAAAAGTAATTTAAACAAACATACTTCTCTGATAGAAATATCTCATTCTAAAGCATTTTTTTTCTTAATCTAGCGGCTGTGTGGCTGTCAAGTTAATCTGGACAGACACAACATGTATATGTTTAGTAGTGGACAGGTAATTCACCCGCAGAAGAAGCTTAAGTATTAGGTAACATTAATGAGGCTTGTAGCACAACAAGAGCACATGTTCACATAAATGTATATGTGTGCACATGTACCTTATTCCTTTCTAAACAAATACTTTGCATGAAACCTGCTTGCGGGTTGGGGGCCTCCTCTCTCCGGGTGCTCCTCTAAGGTTTTCAAGAGTCTTTCCTCACAGTTTTGAGCAGCAAGCCTCCGTCTCGCTCCTCCACCAGGAAACCCAACTCCTTGAGCGCAGAGTAGTCAGCGGTGCCACGACGTTCCAGGGCGCTGACCTGCTCCTGGTTCTGCATGTTGTGTTCTAAGAGGTTCCTGATGGTAAATATGGCCCACTGACTGATAACTAGAGGTATCCGGTTAAGGACAGCAACGTCGGATTTTCAATTACACAGAAAGAAACACCATGAGCACGTGCAAGTGTTTGAAAAAATGCATACGTGGAGAAAAATAAATACATATCAAAAGGTAGTTAAACTGTATTGAAAAGGTAGAATGGTAAAGAGGTAACAGTAGTACATACATGCAACACAGGCCAAACATTTTTTATGTCAAACTCACAAGTGCCTGGTATTCGCCTTAGGGCGATGAGACAGCCCAACAAACAAACAGGTTTCGCAGACAAGTTATTTTTGTGATTTAAAACATTCTCAGCTCACCCCTCTCAAGTTTCCCGCATAAATCTATAAACATTTTCTTCTTTGACAATCTTTTTCTGAACAGAAATGCTGACACCTACATGAAAAAGGGGGATAGAGTGGATTGCATGTGCATGTATAAGCATGTATGGGAGAGGGACACTGGGACAAAGGCTGGGCTCAGACTATTGACCTGGTTAAAAGACAGTGGATGGAGATGAGAAAGGCTTAGGGGTTTGAGCTTAATGACTAGCACTGTATTCCAAATAAAACAGAATTTGGCGTGTTCTTAAAGCCTGTCAAAGTGTTACATATGTACACTACTGTACCTCCACTTCAAGATGGACCTCAGTACAGTTATCACTGTATTATAGACCAGTACTATCTAATACAAACCGACACAACAGTCCTTCAATAGATCTTATCTTTGTGAAGCTTACACGGTTGTTTTTGTTGACAATGTGAACAAAACTATGTGAGTGGTTAGTGATGTTCATGTTGTATCAAATTAACACCTGTTTATAATATTACGCCTCCCCAATGTATGTAAACGGGGGCTGAAAAACATTATAAACAAATATCAAAATGCAAACTAATACAAAAGCACCACTAAATACCATCTAACTGTCTTAACTTTCTGATATATTGACAGACTTGAACGCTCCTCAAAACAAAAAGTAGCATTTATAAGCTGCGCAACAGACTTCAGTAATGAAGTCAGCTAATCAGTTGACACCGTTAACCAGCTGCAAGCAAAAGTCGATCGAGAGGTGGTGAACACAAAATATTCAACAGGTTTTTTTTCGGCCAGCCTACACACACTGCAGCAATCAAATGTTTGATTGCAAACCAACCAGCTTTCATGTACAAACATGCCAAACTCAATTCTAAAAGTGCCAGGATAAGATTACACAAGGCCTAAAAGGACTTTTGGGCATAAATATGAACAATGATTTTACATAAACTTGAAATATATGTACATAAACACAGATGGTTTTGTATGTCCAGACCATCAACTTATGTTAAAGGATACATGGGTTGTTGCTGTCTATGCTGCAGTTATCCAAGATGAGGGGGATGCCTTCCAGTTCTCTCACCTGAGGAAACAAGGTCAGTAAAGTGTAAAATAATGGACTGGTAAACGTGTCTGTTTTCACTTTCCATGTTCACGGTTTAATACCAGTTCTGGAACAATGCTTTAGTTGACAACTTCCTTAGCTCAATAAAACTAATTCCACAGTGTTCAATCAAGTATCTGTATATGCTACACCATGCATCAGGGCATTCTGTATTGATTGTCTTGATGAAACAACACTGGGACAACAGAAAACCTGAAATTACATCACTGAAAAACTAAGTTAGATAGTAGTATCAATGGCACCAATAGTTTTTGCTTTTTGCCACACAACTCTGAAGTCCATGCTTTATATACTGTGAAAAACAAAAATATACTAGCACAGAATGCCTATTCTTATTGAAAAAAAGAGAAGAGAACACTCTAATCAACACTATTTAAATCTTATATAGAAATGTTACATTGAGTTGTAGAATTTGGTCAAACAGTGCAGTCTAGCCAGTGATATCTTTTTAAAGAGAAAACAAACAAATTCATTTGAAGGCAAGAAATGTATTCAACCTGAGTGTCCCTGTCCTTAGCACAGCCTCACATCCATGCATAAGCAGCAGTGTGGTTGTGGGTTAGTCTAGGGCCGTCACAACAGAGGGATCTGCTCTGTATCATCTGTCTGATTCTATAGGCTTAATTATCATCTTTGCTTGCTGTTGCCTCTCTTTTGCCATTGTGGTTACCCTCCAAACATACTGGTGAGTGCTCCAGAATGAGACAAAGTGCTGAGTTTCCAAAAATGGAAATGTCATTTAAATTGTCAAAGAAAGGAAGTCGCTGACTAGTACAAGCTCCAGATTTTCCACTTTCAAAATGATTGTTTGAAGTTGCTTACCCATAAAGACATGAATAACAAGCGACTGGACACTGACTTCAGTCCGGTACACGCAGTTCAGCGCTTTGCATGCATCTTAAATTACAACCTCTCCCAAAGGTGAACAGAATGACATTTGGTTTACTGGAAGCGATCTTAGTGAAAACAGATATGGGGTGATTTCAGACCACTGACAGACCACAGATCAGCATCCATAAACATTATAGAGGCCAACTGAGGGTGGCCATCCCACAAGCATTCCACAAATCCGTTTCTATTAAGTAGGACTGAGTCTATAATGTGCTGGAGATAGAGGCAAACTCCTCGTCACCCGTTAATGATCCTGCTGTGCTTTGTATTAATAGTGAGATGGGGACAGATACTGATGAAGGAACTGATAAAAATCACCAAAGAGGAAAGGAATGTTTCACATTTGAGTGCAAAACAAGTTGTGTTGAAAGAACTCGTAGGCTTGCAGTCACAGAAACACACAGCCTCATGCTTCATTAGGCATTACACTTATTTGCAGTCCTCAGTTTTCTCAGGAGATCATGTGGTTTGACACAACAGCCCACTACTAGAACCTGCACTCCAAACATGCTAATTTGGTGTAGAGATCTGTCTGTCAAAGAAAGTCCAGGGGGGCCTCCCAGACCACTTGATGACCTATGACCCCATTATGTAGACTGATCAAGGGTGCTTACCAAAAGCTCTCAGATCCCAGAGAAAGAAAAAAATAAATAAAAATCTAATGAATAAGCATACCAACCAACAATAATCTAGCTGTAGGAATTCTATGCAGTTTCTCTTTCTTAAAATCTCCAGACATCAGCTTTTGGAGGACCATCATTTGGTGAAATATTACAATGGTAGTCATTTTGTAAAAGCGGATTTTAATAACATTTAATGTTTGTAGACCAAAGAACAACCGAATCAAATTAAAGTTTTATTTTATTTTGTTTCTGACCTTCACAGGAAACCTGCCTTGAATGCAATTTTAACTATCCATTCACTCTTGTCCAAGATGTAGCATCAGCATAATTGATAATTTAAGGTTGCTAATTAATTAAAAAAATTAAGCCATCAGTTTGTTAGGGTGCTTTTATACCTAACCTGCTTAGTTTGTTTAAAACAAAAAACATAATTTTGAACAATTTATTTAGAAAGCAAGGTTGCAGTCACACATACACGAATGCAGGCGAGTGAACATCGAAAAACAAACTACAGGTGTGAAGGACCAATGTTTCTGTTCTTTCATCCAACCAGCCATTACTAACCTTGTTCTGGTTGTTGGTATTGCTGTAACAGAGGTTTCCTATCAGCCGGATGAGGTGGGCCTTGAAACTGATGACAGGAGAATGGGAGGAAGGGTCTCCATCTCCACTGAAGGAGGAGAAGTTCTGAGCAGCACTGAAAATATTCTTACTGGCCTTCCCTATAGCATGTACCTGCCCCAGGAGCTCTGCAGAGAAAAAGTAAAGAGTGAAAAGCAAGAGAGCACACAGAGTAGAAAGATGTAGAAAAATACATAATATACCCCAATCTTAAATTCAAACCATAACATTGATCTTATTATTCAAATTATGGATTTTGAATTATGGTCTTTAATTTCTTGATAAACGTACGTGTTGTTATTGGTGTTTCAGTACCCCATAAAGTGATTTCTGTCAAACGTATGTGAATCTGAACTTTGCTGTGTTTTTATTACTTGTCAACATAAGGCACAGTGGTGTGCAGGGGTCCGTTTCAGAGAGCAGGTTTAGTGAAAACTCTGAGTTTGTTAACCCTGAGATGAGGGAAACTCTGGGTTTTCTGTTTCAGAAAGAGAGGGAACGTAACCTCAGAGTCAGTTACTATGGTAACAGAGTCTGTGAACCTAACCTGGTTGGGAGCAGGTTTTCTTCAATAAACCTTGAGTTTCTCTCGGTCTCTTCCCTCTGACACCGCACTCTTTCATTTCCTCATTCATTCATTCAGTCTGTATCAGGCGCATTTTAGCGCAGTTTGTTATCTGCATGAATAAAAAAAACGTGTAGGTTTATTAACTATATCAGGCTGATTATACAACATTTTTCCGAACATGGCATTTCCTTTTGGCGACGATCCCGTTGATGAAGAAGCTGTATTACTTTGCAGGGAGTTAAACATACGTCGGGAGATGATATTGAGGCCCCGACTATAGATGGATTTCATTTCCAGATACTAGCCTACCTATTTGAGCTGTATCGTTTTTCTTCCCAGTCTATCAGGTATGTAGCCTACATAACCTTATCTGTCCTCATATCACTAACGTCACCCATCGTGGACATTCTCTACATCCCAGCACATTCTTTGTGTCGCATTACTTTTTTTTTGCAAACGGCAGTTTTCTTTACAACATTGTTGATTTACTGCATGTATGCATATTAGTAAAGCCACTGTATAGCAAAGCGCCATGACTCTATTGCTCTGAAATGTTTTTTGAACATTTTTGTAAAAAAAAGAAATAAATGATTGTAAATCATAATTCTGTTAATGATGGTGCTGCAGCCTCAGAATGGGATTAGTAGTAGTTAATTTTTTCGCCCGCAGGATTACACCTAAATGAAATGATAGGTGTACTACCATTCCATTTTTTACCAGTAATATTATAGGTTACCTGTGATTAAATATGAAATTAATACACTATATTAGAGCTTACACATTGACTCAAGCAGCAATTTTCTCCCACACCAATTCTCACTATTTTGCAGCA
This sequence comes from Zingel zingel, assembly GCA_023566125.1. Lineage (NCBI taxonomy): Eukaryota > Metazoa > Chordata > Actinopteri > Perciformes > Percidae > Zingel > Zingel zingel. Next base: position 16,736,936 of record CM042331.1, on the reverse strand, counting down.
GCAGCCGTGTTGCTTTTTTGACAAAATATATATTCAAACTCGCTGTATGTGCACATGAGTATTTCCACCGATCAGTGTTTGTGGTTGTTACCATGGGGAATCGTAGTATCATGGCTCCATTCATGTTGCCTTTTTATAGTGGTGGTGCACGCGCTTAACTGAGTCAACCTACTCCGAGTTGATTCAACCAACTAAAATCAGCTGTTCTGGAACCGAAAACTCAAGAGTTTCCCATCTCAGAGTTCAGGGTTAGACTCAGAGTTTGTTAAACCTCCTTCCTGAAACGGGCCCCAGGAAGCTGCAGGAAAATCTGTTTTCTGTGGATGATTTGATGGGTATCTGTATCTTTCACCATTTAAAGGAGTGTCTTTGGTGTACAGATAACATATTTACCATAAGATGGCCAAATTGGACCCACAAACTCCAGTTGTGGAGCCGGTCAGAGAGGTTGTGTGAGTCTATGTTTTCATTTACCAACAGTGGTCACTAGAAGGTCAGGATGGTCCTGGAGAAACATGAACTGCCTGTGGTCTGAGGTCATCTCACACAGCACGTCCAGCAGACTAATCACGGTCAGTGCCTCCTGCAGGACCTACAGGGGATTGCAACCAAGGAGTTGGTCACATGGGGAAAGGACGTCGGATGTGAGATGTTAGGGAGGGGACTAATGGAAAACTAGAACTAAAAAGCTCTCCAAATGTTTCATGAGGGAAATAACACAATACCAGCACTCCTCTGTGTTCACATACATCAGTCAGGTTTACTATCTGTACCTCGTCATTGGAAGCTGAGCCAGTGGCGAGTGTCAGCACAGCTCCACAACATTTCTGGAAGGAACTGGCCAGGAAGCGAGCCACACTGGGAGGGATGCCACAAGAGTCGTCCTCTTGTAGCTGGGCAAAGAGCAGCTCTAATAGAGTAACTCTGACACACACACACACACACACACACACACACACACACACACACACACACACACACACACACACACACACACACACACACACACACACACACACACACACACACACACACACACACACACACACACTTAGCTTTTCAACTTCCAAACAACTTCTTTAACTGCAGTATCAGAAAAGTATTTTATTAGAGGTTTATAACATCAGTTTCTGTGTAATGTAAGAGGGTATTATAGGTCTAGGGACATTTATTGTCTGTCACTACTTTAAAAGTAAAGTACCTTTCATGGTGAGACATCCCAGAGTACATGCTCTCCACCAGAGCTGAAGACTTGAGGAAATACTGGGTAGCAATGAGAACGCTGTGAATGAAGGAATATAAAGAATATATCAAAACTAGAGTAGATAATAGTAGGTAATTCTTTGACATGATACACACACACTGAACTCTTTAGACATATAAACAAGTACAACTGCTTCACACACCAACCCAGACACACCCTCTTACGTCCAGTCCAGGTCAGGTTGGGTCCTACAGAGCTCCATCACCCTGAGTGCCAGCTGGATGTTCTGAGGATCAGACAGTTCTTCCACCTTGGCTTCATCCAGACATGTGTGGAGTACCATAGAGGCATAGTTGACCACCTTCTCATCATCAACACTGAGCAGCTGCCTGTTCACACGTTTGGGTTGATTCAACGTTAGGACAAATGCTTGCCTACAAATGTCTACAATAAAGATTTCACAAATAGAAATACTGATACAGAATGTTTGTTGTTGTATAAAGCAAAGGGCTTAATGAGGTCTCAAATCAACTCGGTTTTTAGTGTGGAAGAGACAGAGAGATGTGGATAATATTTATAAAGTCTAGGGCTAGTTTGTGAACCTTAGCTCAATGAGCCACCAGGATGCCCCTACAAAACATTTACTGGGAACTTTAAAAATGTATGAACAATAATAAATGAATAAACACAATGTGAATTATAACAATTTTATGTAACAGTGTTGCTCACTGTGTTAAAATACATTACTGCAACTGTGGCACACAAAACTTACAGGAGAAGATTTGGGAAGCTCAGCTGCCAAATGTCATCTTTACACAATTGGTTTCCAACCGATAAGTTACCGAGAAACTGGATCCCACAACGAAGAGCTGGGGCATAGAGGAAGATTTTAAAAAAAACCGCTTCAGTAGCAAAAAAAAAAATCTAATACTTTAATTAAAATTACCTAATTTTAGACTTACGTTCAAATATGACATCTCTGCTCTCCAGATATGCGGTCTGAAAGAAGCTTAGGAGTTTTAGGGATACATCAATGAAACCAAGCTCCCTAGAGGAAAAAAACAAATGATTTACTTTATGTACCTGCTGTATATTTAGTTGCACACTCATTTATTTGCTAAGAAGGTGGACACAATAACATGAACACCTACTGTATAATTCAATCGAATACATTAACAATGTAATAACAATTTTGCAACTTACAAAGTTGAATTATTTTTGATACGGTGTCAAAAAGATGTTTAACTTTACGGTAATGTTTGAGACTATACAGTTTGTGATCTTCCTATATCAGTTTTATACTCTCCCATCTACTAATCCTATTACCTGAGGAGACTCTGGTTGCGAGTGCTCTGGACACAGGAGTTCCTCTGAGCCCTAAAGCACTCAGCGGTCAACTGCAGCTGCAGGGTGACAGACTGCAGGTCCTGATCGTCACAGCTGGCAGCATGAAGCTCATCACACAGTCGGGACAACACATTTAGAAGACTGGAGAACGCCTCCTTCTCCACAGCATCTCTGAGAGCAGAAAGTTGGCCCAAAAAAAAGTAAAGACAGTTAATTTATTGCAGTGGTAACGTTACTCGAGCCTGGGGGGAACCAGAGTAAAAATGTGGAGTGAAACTTCAGATAATTAGCCCTGTTTCTCAGCAGACATGTTAATTAACTGAAAACGGGTGTAAGCGCTGCGCATTGTATTTTAACAGGAGGGGAACACTATTCGACAGTACGGCGCCATCATTAGTAATTAGTTACACCTGTGCCTTTCCTGCTATGACAATTCAAAATGTCTGAATCCAGAGATCCAGCTAGCACAGTCGTCTTTGTAAGTAACGTTAACAGCTGAAATGAATAGTTCGGTGGCTTATTGAACTCCACCTTATTGTTTATTAACACAGAAAGGACAACAAACCGGCCGAGTCCACAACATTAACGTTACCCCGGTGTTCGGACGTTAGCTATATTTGACAGTAACATTAGCAGACACTTCAAGCTAGCTTAGCGGGTAACGTTAAGCTAACATACTAGATTTCCTCTCAAAGGGGCCGTAAAATACGTTGTCTGCACCTGTATTCCTTGTCCCGTAACGCAGCCGTGAATGTTTTTAAAACCTGTAAGTGTTCAGGGCAGTGTTCTTCATTCAAAATACCAGCGATAGACGGTGAGATGTCCAGGGTGCTGTCGGTATTTGCCATGTTTCCCTTGTAAATGCTAAATCGGAACCACTAGACGTGGTTAGGTTTAAGCGGGCATGAGGAGTGGGGATTGGTCAGGGTAAGCCAATCAGAGGCAGAATAAGGCGGGTCACGAGGTAAGTCCTTTGGCGGATCCGATCTAGCATCTATCAGCGGGTTCAGTCGTGTGGGCGGGACGTCCGGATAAAAATCTAACACGCTATTGGTTTAATCCAGGTAAAAGGCGGAGTTAGAGCATGTGCTGCTGTTTTCACACAGTTGTCAAGTCACTCTCCTCTGTGGTACAAACATACAGAAGACACAATAAAGAGAGAACTCTGAAAATGTTATTCAAATCTTGGTCAGTGTTGGATTAATTTATTGAGAGAAACTGGGCTGATAATTCATGGAACTGTGTAACCAATAAACAAACTACTAGTTTTTTTTAGCTCTTTCGGTCATCATTTTTTACACAATTTATTTCAAAGATCTTGGCTACCCGCTTTGTAATAAGCATGTTTTACAGTGTTATATACATCAACTTAACTTCACCACCATGGGTCTAAGATAAGGTGTTTGGGAGTGTTTTTGGGCAGGATGGCAGCTCCCATTACATGTATTATTTGATTAGTGTGCTGTGTAGCTATACTTAGATATACCCAAATTATAACATCCAATAATTCCTGAGATAGACATTCTGTACAGTGCAGCTGCACTCACATCTGAAATCCATTCACCTAAAGCAATGTTTAAAAAACGTCAGAAGATCAATTCATTGAGCCCAAACAATTTGTGGGACAACAAACCACAGGACAAGCCTTTGGAATTTCCATGCAGTGGCAAATTTTAGATTACAGGATTTGCCTCAGTATGGTTGCCCCCTGTGTTTTCACTGGCCAGGCACAGCACAGCAGTGGTGAAAAGGCAGATCAATGTGGAAGAGAGTTGATTATGGATGGTAAGAAGTAGACTATCCACCTCAAGCAATTTGTCAGCTTTGGGATGAGGTATTCGAAGATCAAAACATTCCCAGGAAAGAATTCCCATTAGTTAGTAGAATAACTGGAAATATCCTCTCAAACTGGAAGTGGTATGTTATGATAGGGAATCTAAAGAGTTGAGTTACAGGAATAACAGGACACCCTATCAGATTTGAGTTATTCTGAAACCGCAGTTATGCTAAGTAGAGGATGGTTGATTTAGTCTGCTGTGGTAGAGGATCAAGCTCTTTTTAGTAAAAAACATGAACATAATTAACCGCACAGTCTTTATTATTCACAGATGGTTGTTACAGTCTTATAGTACAAAACACAATCAATGTTGAAAGCAAGTGCGTAAATTAAGCTTTTATCAAATGAAGCATGTCACATCTGGTCTGTCAAAACAAAATGAAATGGAGCAAAATATCAGTTCCACAGGTCAACCAATAGTCTATTATAGTGGCACTCATGACAACAACGTCTGAATTCAAGTTAAACACGGTAGACAGATTAGGGAGATATGGGCACCCTGTTTATCTATTACATTACTTTATTTTATTTTTTAAATGTAACTTGCAACACATCTGGGGTAGAGGTATCAAGTGAGAAATTTGTATTTTTATGAGTGAAAAATAACTTTTTAGCCATGTTACGACGTTGGCTCTATAAAGTTTTACGATGTTGGTTGGTTGGTCAGTCCACCACCACTTAAATATGTCAACAACTATCAGATAGATTGGCAAAAATTGGGTACAGACATTCATGGTTGACACATGGTGTATCCTAATAACTTTGGAGATCCCCTGACCATCCAATGCCACCACCAGGTCAAATTTTCACCTTTTCCAATACTTTGATTAATGAATAAACAGTAATGACATTCCCATCATCCTCAGCTTGTTTTTAGTGCACATTAGCAAATGTTAGCATGCTAACTGACTAAAATGAGGAAATGAGCATGTAAGCATGTTTAAAATAGCATGAAGCTTAAAGTCTAATCTAATCTACATCTAAGGGCCCTAAACCTGTAACCATATTTTGTAACTACTTTTGTACTTTTTATGTATAAGACTATTTATATGTATACAAAGATGCTGTAAGATTGAATTTTTCTATAATCAGTGCTTATGTATTTAGTGTAATATTTATAAGAGTATATGAAGAGGAATATGTATAGTTATATTTGTAAGAAAGATCAATGCTAGTTATACTGTTCTTATTTTTATATCATGTGGCTGTTTTTGTCTGAAAACGTCTTATCTGTTGTAATGTTTTATGTTTTGTGTGGACCCCAGGAAGAGTAGCTGATGTTCTGCATCAGCTAATGGGGATCCTAATAAAATCAAATCAAAGTCCGGTATCTTTTTGTGTTCTTGTCTTACCGGTATAATAATAATAATAATATGTGTATATTGTGTTGAAAATTACAAAGACCTATTGTAAACTAATTACCTGGATGGGTCGCAAACTGCTTCTGTAACTGTTTTCAGTACATCTAAAACATTTGCAAATGAAATTATCTCATCTTGCGTGCAACAGCATTAACATTTGAGGTATTTTTAAATGTTCAGCAAGATAAGTGTGGCGCCTCCAGATATTAAAAACTATATTTGCCACGTTATGTGTTGTATTGCCGATGGAGTATCGTTCACTCCTTAGCTCAGCTCAGAACCAAAACTCTGAGATGAAGACATGGATGATGACAGCGTTGCTATGGGAAATGACCCCTGACTTGACATACTTCATAGCCACCTTCAACTCAAAGTCTCTGGGGCCAGTGATAGGTTTCACCTGCCGAACCACACCTTAGGGATGACACAGATTGGGATTAGTGACTCAGATTCAGTTTCAAATCAATGCAATATCTGTATAATGTTTATTAAAGGATTTCATAAATGATTGACTGCCTGGTTCCAAGTGATACTCTCTCCACTTACCCATAATCATGCCCTTGTGGGAGCGCTTCTCCACGTCAAAAGAGAACTGTTCATCTGCAGCCAGGATATCAAAGAAAACACTGGTAGCCCGGGCGAGAGGAGCAGGGTTAGCCGCCGTAACTGTCTGCAGGAAAATTATTTCTGTTGGGAGAATTGGTATAAAGTTGGTTTTCGTTTGATAGAAGCAAACCACAAAGTGCATTTGGTTCTTCAAATTAGATATTTATGATTTGATTAAACAACTGTTTTGTGGGTTGAAACAAGTAATTGAATCTTAAGTGCTGTGGCAGGTTGGTGGGTGGAAAGTTGTATTACAATGAGGCTGTGAATAATTTTAGAATTTGCTATCATAAGCTACCAAGGTAACTCCTTCAGGCCCGAGCCAAAAACTGTGTTCAGAATAACCAGGGGTTTATGAAAATGAATAGCTTATGAAAACAATTGTATTCAAGATTTATGATGTATTATCTTAATATGTGGAATTTAGGTTAGCCTTGAAAACGTGACAAAAATGCAATTTAAAGGTGCTGTAGGTAGGATTGCGAAGATCCTACCAAAAAAAGATCCTACCAAAAAAATTTGAACATCGACAACTTCTCAGTCCCTCCCCCCTTTCCGCTAAAGCCCAAAACGGTCTCCTAAGCCCCTCCCCCCACAAGGGAGAATGAATGTGTGTGCATGAGCAGTGATTGACACGCAGTTAGACCCCCCCCCCCCCCCCCTCCCCACGGCCCTGATTGGTGCATCTGAAAAGGGAACTGTGGATTTTTGCAAATCACACTACAGGCTGTAGGTGGTGCCAGAGGAGCCAGATTTTTTTTTTTAAATGACCTGCTTCATGTAGTTCTACTCAAACATAGGGTCAGTTTCAGCAAATATGACAGAAAGTTAGTTTTATAAGTCTTACCTACTGCACCTTTAATAGTATTGTGGAGTTGTCAAATGAGGTAGCTCATTATAGAAATAGTAATCCAACTAACCAGTGGAATCTGTGAGGTTTTCGGTTTAGCTATAACAACTATGGCCTTTCAACAGTCTCGTAACCAGTAAATATAATATAAAAATTAAGTATGATAAACATTTGCCCAAGGTAACTATTACTAGATTATTATAACCAATAAAAATCTCTTATCCATTAAGGACTAAGGGCATCAACCAAACTTCACACCTGCATTATAGAAACTGCACATCACCACATGTACTCTAAATGCACCAGGTAAACAAGGACATCAAGGCTGCACATATACCAAGACCTTGTCTTACCTTCTGGTTTACTGAAGCCTCTGAAGGTTGGCAGAGAGATGGAGGTGTAGGTGATGAGGTGGTAGGTGTCGCGATTGCAGTTGATGTCATGAGCTTGGCAGGCCTTACTACAACGCAGATTGACGGAAGCATCTTGTTTGGATCTGGAAAGGACAAACAGTGGTGATTGTAAAGAGACCAGAAGGAAGGATTGAAGGAAATGGGGAAAAGGGAGATTTAGAGGAATACACACAATCTGAAGGAGAAGTGTGAATTTCTCACAATTTCAACCTATACAGTACATGCAACAGCAATTATGAGAAAAGTCTTTGACCAAAGCTCCACAGTTGGGTTGAGCAAAAAGAACCTGGCAACACCTGAATAGCCCCATAGACCTTCATGGTTAACCAAGGAACGTGTGCCTTAAAAAGAGGCCAAACCCTGATTTTACAACCTAAAATCATGTTTGTTGGGTTCCCCAACGTGAAGACATTAGCGCTTTCAAGTATGACATTAAAAACTGCAAAGGGAGCAAAGCCATGTAATTAGCAGCAAGCAGGTGAGTCCAAGTTGTCCGCTAAGCATGAGGCCAAAGCCACAGAGATGATTGAGTGGTATTCCACGCCAGGGAAATGCCATAAAAGGAAATCAGGATGGTAAAAAAGCAGGCGTAAGAATGAATGTGATTTGATGTGATCAATGGCATCATATTCATGTGGTACACTATGTAAAAATATCACAATTTTGACAGAATCAGCATAAAAGCATTTCCAAACGATTAGGTAATGCCATTCCAAAATAAGACTCTGGAAAATACAGATACTATTATTACTTATTACATACAACATTTCACTATTTTTCATATTTGAAATAATTAACTTAGCATTTTGGAAAGTAGAAAGTGATATGATCAAAAGATTTAAGACAATAATAACCTCATGTATATAATGTATTTGCATTTTTTTTTTTCAATCTTAATGCATACTCAATATGCATTAAACCCCAAAAACCAGCAGCATGAAAGTGGAACAGTGGAAAAGTTGTCTAGCTGCATTTATCCAGCTGACCAACAGAGCTACTGGCCTTTTGGTATCATTTACAGCAAATTAACTGATAACCACCCAATACCAACACTAAAAGCCCCATCCATCATATGAGCTGCAATGCTGCTCCACCACTAATTGAGCCCCCATGCTGGCTGAGCCCCAGGTACCCATAAATAAGTGCCACGCTTATTTTTCTTGCTATCCGCTAAGGCGAGGACTGTTTGATCCTATGGTGAGGCCGCTTGGAAAAGATCATAGGAAAAATTGCTTTCAACATTAGAAATGACCACAGCGGAGGCAGCACGAGAGTAGTGGCAGAAACCATTGCCGGAGTGTGTTTGTGCTTGAATATTAAAGAGTGAAAAGCCATTTTTATCTGTCACTTTTTAATTCCAAACACATATAAAGTACACATAAAGATAAGCTGCCACACAGACATGAGGTAGAGTGGGCTGGAATCAATGCATATAATTACGCATGAACAATCCTGTCAAAGTGTTGTAGAGATCCTCAACAGCTAAAGAGCCCCATCTAGTGGTACAATGCCCTAATATATTATATATATATATATATATATATATATATATATATATATATATATATATATATATATATATCTATCTGCTGGGGGCGCTCACGCAACGTAGTGGATATAGACTACTTTGTGCTTAACTATAGGTGAATTATTGTGTTTTTCCACTCAACAAGAATTATAGATATGGCCCTTATTAACTGTATTAAGGAGTAGATGGAAGCCCTGGAGCTGTAACTCCTAAATAAAGAAAAAGATAGAAATTAAAACCACCAATGTAATACAGGAGTGGTGAGGACAAAATAGGGATAGACTTAAAACATTGCAAATTAATTTCACAGTCTTCTAATATGGAAATGTTCTTTAGGGCCAGATGGGCTGCTCGTGTGTGACAAACACAGCAATCTTGGCCATGTACAGATGTGCCATCCCATAGCGAATCAGCCTCATCTCTACGGTCAGGAAGAAGTCCCGGGGCTGGGTTAAGGTACGGCGCAGTAAGATCTCTCCTCCATGAGCAAGCTGCTGCACGATGAAGTATCCCTCCTCGTCTCCGGAGACTATGTTGACCTGCATATTGTCTCCCGGCACGAAATTGGAGGGTCCCATCCTAAAAACATCAGCGGGGACGGAAGTGTTGGTGGGGAAGCGGATGTTGTAAAAGGAGATTCTCAGCGGGAGCAAGAAACACGACGCAGGATCCTGCGTGAACTCACAAGTTAATCGCTCGCAACGGCTGAAAGGGAAAAAATGAAATACTCATTGGATGAAGGGCAGAAACGGGTGCATGTACAGTACATACGTAGAAAAAGAGAAGAGAAAGAGGGAGTGATAGACAGAAACTGGAGAGTGAGAGAGAAGTTTCTGCCTGACAACTGCAGGCAGATATTAACAGCAGGCCAAAAACCGACCAAGTCCACATGAAAGGAAATATGGTTCAAATAAGAAAAAGGGTGCAAAATAGTAATACAAATGTCTTGATACTTAACTACAGATGAGTAAGATGCATCATGCTCAACTGTGGACTATCAACCCTTTTATTTCAACAGCTCGACATAACCAAATAGCCATCAGCGCTCACCCTTGTGCTGCTACCCGGAAGTTTTGAGGGCATGAAAAGGACAGACAGCGAAATCCTCCCTGGATGTTGAAGCAGCTCTCAGAGACAGAACAGGTATGTCTACCAGCTGCACATTCATCAATGTCTAAAAACACAGAGGGGGAGCAAAGGTTAGACATTTAGTGAAAAACAACACACCAGTAATTTACAACTCAGTTTTTATTGAGGGTACCAAATGTTTGTCTACTGACCTAGGCATGTGCGTCCATTGTGTGCAAGTGTGTAGCCTGTGGGTGGGCAGGTACAGTAAAAACTTCCCGGGGAGTTGGAGCAGCGGTAGGAACACACATTACTTCCAGTAGGCAGAGCACACTCATCAATATCTGAAAGCAGCAGACAGTAAAGGCTAGTTAGTATGTTATCGCTTCCATGTTGATTTGCTACATTCATTAGGACCATGAAGTCTATCAGTACCTTCACATGTTATCCCATCGATGTCACTCAGCTGGTAACCACGGCGACAGTAGCACTGGTATGAGCCATAGACATTTGCACACTCCTGGCTGCAAGGGTTGGCTTCACACTCGTTGACATCTGTCAGCATACAGGCACAGATACAGACATCAAAATGTGTCATTTATGGATTTAAAACACGTACAGCTGAGATATTGTATATCCACAACAGAGGTTGAACGAATTAATGAAATGAAGAGTGATTGGACCTTCACAGTTTCTGTTGTCCTGGGACAGCTTGAAGCCAAGGGTGCAGCTGCACTTGTAGGACCCCTCTGTGTTCTCACACTTGTGGGTGCAGAGTCGCCCGGCATAATGCCTGCACTCATTGATGTCTAAACACAAGGGACAAACTTTGAATCGGCGTCAGAATTTACCAAAGATCCACTTGTCTTGTGCCACTTCTTCTCCTCTACTTACCTACAAATATTTTTTTTCATAGCTGATATGCACAAAATATTATAGCTGAAACTAAAAGATAGTAATGAATCTGTACTGCACCGTCACACAGTTTGGTGATACTGTTGAAGATGAAGCCAGGTCTGCATTCACAGCGGTAAAAGCCTACCAGGTTGACACAACCATGGTTGACGCACACGTTCCCTGTACGACACTCATCCACATCTGTAAAACAAAGGGGACAAATTACATTTCTTTGAGTTTGAACAGGGGAAAGTGAGAAACAGATTTCTTGCAGCAAAGGAAAACACAATATTGGAGACTTTACAAACAGGAAATAATTTATTGTGACAGTATCTACCTTCACAACGCGCGCCGTCCTCAGTTAGATGATAGCCGCGTCCACAGGTGACTATGTTTCTGCGACAGGTGTAGGAGCCCACTGTGTTGATACACGTCTGGCCAGGCAGGCATGGACTGGTATGGGCCACACACTCGTTTACGTCTAATGAGAAAACACATTAAGCAAGCCAGCTCACTTTTTACCTGGGAAATGTTATTGCCTGAGTGTGACACTAAACGCACCAATACAGCTGCCGACGGCGTCCTGAATGAAACCGCCTGAGCACCTCTCCTTTGGGTGGCAGCGGAACGAGCCCTCTGTGTTGGTGCACACAAATTTTGCTCCACAGTTATGGGTCCCCAAAGTGCACTCGTTAATGTCTGAAACAGGCAAGCAGGTAAACATTATGAAAGCATAAATATACAATGCATAAATAGTTTTTCTTTTTAACATAAAGCAGGGATCTTCAACAGGTGGTCCTCAGAGTCAATGCAGGGAGGCCTCCAAATAATTGTTCATTTTTTTAAGTTTTTTCGAAAATTACAAAGTTAACATGAATCCAACATATTATTAGCAAATATAAATCCCCACTGTTTACTGGCCTATAGGTAAGGTAGTCACTAAGGTAGCCACCCACAGATACAAGTAATAAGGATTCACTCTGCCACATGTATGTGTAACATTAAAACATGATTTATAAAAATAATGCCAACAATTATTAGGCTATTTTACTTTAATAGCTTAGTATTCTATGCAAAACAATTATGTATAAAGGCTTTAGGCCGCCCTCCACATTATTGTAGGCCCAGTTTAATATGCAACTTAATTTTAGACAATATATGTGGTAGAGGGTCCCTGCTCTGTCTCTCTTTCAGTTAAGGGGTCCTTGGCTTAAAAAACGTTGAAGACCCCTGAACTAAAGGACATGTCGTGGTTGGTATCAAGGAACTAAAATTGGAGAATTAGAAAGGATTTTCTGAGCTTGTTACCTTGGCAATTGTTGTCATCTTTTAGTTCATACCCGGTGCCACAGCTGATTTCCCTCTGACAGCGAAAGGAACCTTCTGTGTTAATGCAAACTTGGCCGAGGACGCAGTTGTGACCGCCATTCAAACACTCGTTAACATCTGAGGAGAGAGACATCCAATCAGAAAAAAGAAAAGCTGTCTATCCGAATATAAAAGCATTTTCAGTGGATTGTGGAGTCGCATGTTTGACTCTACAGCCATGCTAGGACTCAGCAGTGCTCTGAGATAAATGCTAATGGTAGCATGCCAACATGCCCACAATGACAATGCTAACACGCTCATGTTTAGCAAGTATGAGCTTTTACCATGTTCACCATCTTAGTTTAGCATGTAAGCATGCTAACATTTGCTAATTAGCACAGCTGCTGATGGAAATGTCATTAGTTTTGCAGGTATTTTGTTAGGGGTGTAACGATACATCGATATGGATCGATATATCAATTCAATCCTCAACGATACAATATTATCGATACAAAGTTAAAAAATATCGATACATATCGTCATCTATAAGATGCGCCCTTATCTTGAAATTCCCACTTTATATTTATTCTTTTTATTAAAGAGTGCAAAGAGTAGTTTGTTTTAATTAACTAATTAATGCCTGGAAGAGCTTAGTAATGATATTGTAAAATCATATTTTAGTTGTTTTCTGTAAATATATATAAATGTAACCGATTGTGTTAAATGGGCTTATGTATCGTCTCATATCGATCATAGGCCCCTGAATTAAATCAAATCAAAATCGCGTCGTGGCAGACTTTGTGATATCAGTAAATATTGTATCTAGGGGTGGACGATATTGAAAAAATTTGATATTGCGATATCGATAATGAATATTGCGATATCAATATTAACTTCGATATTTTTAAACATATGTTAAATTACCAAAGTTATGGGAAAACGCATCAAAATAGATTTATAACAAATAAAACAAGTTTTCTTACTAAACAAGGTTTATTTCAACTGACAGTCATATTGGACTGGTACAACATGTGTCTACAGAACAGGACATGTTTTACTGGTTGGACAGTATAAAATAAATAAATAAAGAGCATGTCCAAAGTATTTCCAAGCTACCGAGGAGGAGACATTACCTTATAGTCACATTAGCTACAAAGACAGAGAGCGACAGGCTACCATTCATTTTCAATGGGAGTGGCCGTTTGGCCACGAGCGACTGCCAATCAGAGTGAAGGCAGTGTGAGGGCAGCATGACGTACGTCAGTGGCGCGAGTCGACGAAAATAATTCAAGACGGCGGAAAACGCCTCAGGACATCGTATTTATGTATATATCTGATATGTTTGGCATTTAATCTCATATATTGTGTTACTTTTTTCGAGAAATAAATACTTTTAAATCCAAAAACATCGTTCTTGTGACTTAACAATACCTCTGAAGTAACTTTTAAGACGTGGTTTAAGGTATCACCGGAGAATTTCTGTTTACTGTTGCCAAGCAACCAGGGGTAGGCTAGGCACGCCCAGGAGCACCCACAAGCGAGTGCATGTCGCTCTCTTTTGTAGCTAATGTGACTGTAGGATTACTTTTGGCCTCTAAAGTTTCCTTTCAATCTCTGTTATTTCGTCGTCTCCCAGATCAACGCTCATTTTATTACTTTTGTGCTCTTTTTGCTCCACTCTTCCCTCTCCTTTCTTTTCTTTCGCTTCGTTTTATGGTTCTGCGGAGGCTCTACGCAGCTGATGTTTACAAATGTTCTGGTGTGTGCGTCGAGACGGCGTGTGTGTGTGTGTGGTAGAGCGAGGAAGAAGTGAGAGAGTGACGGCGATTTTCTTCGGAGTGAGTAGCGACTCTAGAGTCTTAGTGAGAGAAACAAAGTGTCTCCCCTGTTCTTTCTGAACACGGTAAAATCTGGAGCAGGAAAAGTTAACCCTCTCCTTCATTTCATGTTGTTTATGGAGAAGGAGAACCAGGAAATGAGTCGGGGGAAATGCAACGCTACCAAGTGATGTGTATTTTTCGAGAGGTGCATCAAAGAGTATAGACGTAACAAGAGGCGAAACTCAATGGAACGTTGTGCTGCAGCTTGCAATGGAACTGCAGCTCCGCCATCTTGGACTGAATGTAACACAACGTTCTATTGAGTTTCGCCTCTTGTTGCTTCTATACTCTTTGGGTACATGTCGGGCGGGATGCAACGCAAACAAAATATCGCGTAATTATCGCGAGACTTTCGGTATGATATCGCGCAACGTGATATCGTGATAACGATATTGAGTTGATATATCGTGCACCCCTAATTGTATCGTTGACCTAAGAATCAATATAGCATTGTATCGTGGTATAACATGTTATTTACACCTCTATAGTTCATCATAAACCAAAGTATTGAACAAATAACATTTTGACCTGCTGGTAGCACTAGATGAAAAAATAAATAATCACCAAGTTATTAAAATGTATTCTGGATCATGAATGTCATTTTGCCATCCATAGAGGGCTACACATCCCACATTTAAGAAGAAGATCATTATACATTACTTACCCCCACAAGTCACTCCATCATTTTGCAGTTGATAACCACCAAGGCAAGCACATAAACCGTCATCTACACACAACTGGGAGCAATTGGAGTCTGAAAACAGCAGAGAGACACACAAAGAAGTAGACATCACAGTGTTCACATGAATCATGTCACTGGCTGATGAAAGACTCTCAATATAACAAAGGAGATCACATTGAGGAAATGAAGGTGCCAAACCTCTACAGGGGTCCAATCCCTCAGTAGGCATGGCGGTAACGGTAACTCTGGCCTCAGGCTTTTCTGTCACTGGTGATATAGAAGAAAAAAACTCATTAAAACCAAACATGATTTTTTTTTTTTTTGACAGTAAAGACAATCAAATTTTCTGAATAACTAAAGAGCACAGGGTCAAACACTTCAGTGCCCCGTCACATAGTATGACACAAAAATCTGTGGCCTTTCCATTGGTATGCTGCTCTCATCACCCTGGCATCGCTCTACATCAGCAAGACACTGATTTGCATGTCTTCACAAATAACTCCAGTGTTTCTGCAGCTCTGTCCTTCCCACGTTTGTGTTTATCACCTAAAGGCCAGCTAGGTGACAAAAACTACAAGCCACGAGACCATTTGGCCCAGAGTAACCATTTGGCAAGGTGTCTATAGATCAGCCTAGTGAATACCCCTGTTGCCCAGTCTGTCTGTCTGCCTCTCTGCCTGTCTGTCTGGCAGCGATCTGCTCCACAGCTGCCACATCAAGGCCATTTATCCAATTTATTAAAAATCCAAGCTGCTGTCTCTGCTCCTAGTTACGCTGCCTGTTTTGATGTGACACACTCCAAACCAAATTTCGTGCAAAGGGTTTATGGTTTTACTCCTAGCACTAATACCACTTTCTAATAAGGTAATAAGGTACTATAAAGGGCTTGTAAGTTGTAACTGAAAGCTTTACTAAAAGTTTAAAAAAAAAAAAAATGCTTACTGATAATTTATTATAGATCCGTTATAAGCCACTTAAGGAGAATGTCAGCGTACCATACCCCAAAGTCTATTTACAGGTCTTGAGAAGTACCACTGAATATACTGTATGATAAAGTTGCAACAAGTATTTTTTGTCCACAGAGGGCAATGAGTGAATCCTGATAAACTGCCTCAAAATGATGTCACACAAGTCAATGTCAGTTGGGGCGGAAGAAGCAAGTTCATGTTTGCCGTACAAGTTTGAAAATGAAAAAAAATCTGGGGAGTTACCCGCAACTAGCATAGCACATCTGAATATCTAACCAAACTGTCAGTGGTTGAGTTGCATTGTGGGTAATGCAGGCCCCAGGTTTTTACAAAGAAGAAAAGGGCGTGGATTAAAAACAAAGATACGATGATTCTGCTGCTTCAATTTCCTTCCTTTTTTTTTTTTTTTTTTTTTAACAGTCCATTGTGAGTCCGCCAATGTTCTAGGAATGGAAGCAGTACTCTTTTAATGAGAACAGATTCTGGTCACCAGGTTGTGAAAAATCCCTTTGGCTGGTGTTTATCCTTTCTATTTGGTAACACTGCAGTTATAAATGTTGGTAATCCACTAACAAATGGTCATGGATTCCCCAATTTCTAAAAAGTCATCAAGTCTGAAGTTGTAAGTGTTAATAAATTAAATAACATTTTGGTCCAGATCATTTGCAGCCGTTTTCGAAAAAACAAAAACAAGGGCACCAAACCCTATTGTGCTGTAAATCCTCTGGCACCTAATGTGTGCAAATGGCCAGGTGTTCGGATTGTTTTGAGTGTCACAGACAGCCAGTATAGCCATTCTTTCATGATAAGACAGAGTTGAGCTAATCAAGACACAAAAGACTGAAAGCACAAGATTGTCAGGGTCTTTTACCATTAGTACTTGGTTTGGTTTCCTCTGTTGTGTTTTTGATACAGCAGGTTTTAGCTGGGTACGCACACCGTCTCCCCAGCAACAAACCCTGGAGCTCACAGCTCGAACCCTGGCTTGCCATCATCAGGCCGAGCACACAGCAGTCACAACACATCTGAACAGGGGACAGAGAGTGGGCAACAGGAAGAAAGGCAGTTGAAATAAAAGAAATCTTGATATCGTCAGGAAAACAATTCCCACTATGAATTGATTTACAAAGTGTCGGAGGAGGAGACGGGCAATGGTTGAAGATATTGACATTAAGAAAGAGGACAACCTTAGAGATTTTGGTTTCCCAGGGCTCTCCTTCGAAGAAGGGCCTCTCACAGGCCGCTTGCCCCTTGGCCATCTCGATGCCGCGGTCACAGAGTCTGTCTCTTACTGCTGCTGCACAGCACTGCTCCTGGGCGATCCTGCAAATAAACAGCAGAAATGTCCCTCATTCAGAACAAAAACAGCACTCTTTGCTCTATGATAAAAGAACTGGATAAGAAGCATGTAAAGAAATGCTTGCTATTACGTTAGATACAGTCGATCAGCTGTCTGCAAGTCTATTTATGATGGAATACGCAACCTTAGTTTAAAAGACAGTGTAACCGTTAGCAGCTACTTTAAAACTTTTTATATTAAAAATTCTTCATTTCGACATAAACAAAAAGTCTCCCTCTCCATGCTGTTCTGTGAATGTTCCCTCCACTGACCTCCATGTGTTGACCAGGTGTTCCTCTATTTCACCACCTCCATGTACTTACAGTCAAGCAGGGCCCTTTAGTTTTAAAATGATCCAGGGGGCCACTTAACGCCTGTACTTACTGTGTAGTTACTATGTGGCAATCCTCCCCTGCAGCAGGATGGATGGTTGAGGGCTGTGGAAATGATTTGGGGCTTGCAACCCCGGGGATATTTCCTGCTTTTAAACATACGGCTGCAAACGCTGCCTTACAGGATACACACATTTCCCACTGCAGAATTCCACACTAATTTGAAGATTTGTCTGCAACCCATGTGATTTAATTTTGACCCCAACTAAACTGCTATACCCAAAAGATAGTTTCTGATACAAACAACTTCATGCATTCCCTCTGTACTGACCCTTCCTTGGTCCCTGGGTCACATTTTGAGACCCTCTCCTTTAAGAAAACCAGGTGTTGCTTTGCTTACATGCAGATGTGGGAGGATGAGATGAGCGGGAGGATTGTACAGGCTTGTCCATTCTGGGCCCGAGTCCTCCCATCCTGACAGCACTTTTGTATAGTAGGAAGCTGAATCTCTGATGATTAGAAATACACAGCAGAGGCATGATGGAGAAAAAAATAGAATGGCTGTCCCTGAGTGCCAGTGACTGAGTCAGATCTAATTCAAATGGGCTCACACTCTCAGATTGACAGACAATACATGGAAAAGAGTACCCTTCAGCACCTCACATTAGGCTGGAATATACCCCAAAATAAAATGTATTCAAACTCTGCATCTCAATGCCACACTTTTCGGTGTTCTGTCTTACCTTGTCCATGCAGAACTCCGTATAAAGACCACAAAAGTATTGTCCACCGTGCCATCGGACTCACTTTTAAAATCTTTCGCTCTCCGATCGCCTAAAATGGCAAGGTGTATATGAAATGGCAGGGATGAACAGCGGGTGGACTGCAGCTGCGGACGGTGTGTGTCTCCTCCGTGTAAAATCAACCCGTCAAGGAGAGAGCATCTCTTTCAGAGCAGCAGGAGAGGCGACACAGATCTTACCTTGTGGGCTTTAACATTAGAGGGCGGCGAGGGCGGGGTGGAGGGAGCTGTGTTCAACTCTCAGGACTACTCAATCATTCAAACACGGCCGATAATTGGATTTAATCGAATGCGACAATGCGCACAGTCCAAAGTATAACAAGATAAGATAATAGAGAAGCTATACCGTATTGTCCCCGAAGGGGAACAATAAAATCAAAGTAGATGAAGACAAATAACAGAGGGATTTTAATAAAAGTCTGTTTTAAAAAAAAGTGTAAAACAGAAAGGTAAAAGAAAAAAGAAATGTTAAAGTTATTCTGGCCTATAGTGTCCAAATTCCTTCAGTGATCTTTTTTTTAACGATTTTAAAAATGCTTAGGTTTTTGAAAGCGGTTTGGTTACAATTGACTAGATTAGAAGTGTACAATGATCATGATCACTTCATTATGAAGTAATTCATTATGAAGTAATTCATAATGAAGCAAAGTTATAGGATAAGTATTAGAAAATGAGCATAACTTTGTGGAGCTTGTTAGGGATCAGAAGCACCTTTTTCAGGTTGCATCATTTCACATTTTCGCCAAAAAATAAAAAATAAAAATAAAAAATAAAGGTGACAATAGTGGGAGAAAACACAAGTCAGTTCTACATGTAACCCTGTTTATTACAAATATTGTAAATGCAGGTTTTATGTTCAACATTGTTTGCAGAGTTCATTAGCAGGTCCTGTGTATCCTCAATAAATAACAAAAGCAATAATATTAGACACGATTATCTATATTGAAAATGAAGTGTCAGTTTTTGATTCATTGTTTTCACCTCAAGTGACATGATGGCCATACAGAAATGTTTAGTTATTGAATCTATGTCAAAAATGGTTTTTTTTTTTTTTTTTGATAATGACAATTTCAAAACGTTCAGTGAGGGGAAACCAGCTCAAACAATAAGGCTTAGGCCTAATCTCATGTAAAAAAACAAAAAAGGATCATGCTGCAGAAGGACAAGGACGCAATATGGAGTACACACTGTTGTCAGGGGCAGATGATGAGAAACTGATAATCATGTCTCTGAGTTATCTCAGACTGATAAAAGTAAAGTCAACAAAGTAGGAAGAATTGTTCTCCTGATAAAAACCAACCATGCTGCTGTTATGATTAAACATTGCTGGGATTTGGGGGATTAGAGGCCTCAAACTGGCAACACAGAAATGAAACCACAATAGTGGCAATTCATTTTCGTTCTCATACAACCAAGCAGCATAATATTTTAATATGTCAGGTCTTTCTATATACAGTGGCCCTATATGTTAGATACAACGCATTAATACAATACTAATCAAATAAAATACTATCGCAATAAAACATGATTTTTTTAATGAGCCAAATGGCTAATGCAAGCCAAAATCTATAAACAAAAGGAAGGCATTACTATTTAAGACATATTGCATGCATTACTAACCAAAGCAGTTTTTTTTGTATTTTGATGATGATAACTCATAGATGATCCTATCAACAAAGACGATCTTAAGTGTGCTTTTCAGTGTCGTCAAAGAAAATAACTTTCAGTCACAGTAAAATTGTAATCTCTGTCCAGCAAAAAAGACAAAACACTTATTTGCTCCTTTCATTGTGCAGCTACAGCATGACCGCTATTGTACAAGTCTATTTAGTAAAGCAGAACTCCTTTTATCTATTGCAAATATAACATATATTACAACAACAAAAAGTTGTCCGATTGCAGCAAATGTCGGTCCCCACTGGGGCCACTTCTGTGGAAGACTGAAATCACCCATCCTTTCTACAGTTTCTCTCTGTTGTAATCCATCTATCCCTCCTCCTCTTTGGCTGTGTCTGCAGGAGCTGACTCCTTCTCCTGGGTTTCAGCTGGATCCACAGGCGTGTCCGTAGGGAGCTGAGGGCTCTCCTCTTTTGGGGAGCTGGGAGCTACTTTGTCTTTTGTTTCACTATCGACAGCTGGGGAGCTTTCCAGCTCCTTCACAGGAGTCTCCTCGTCCTGCTTTGCCTCCTCTGCGGGAGGCATGTCTCCATCCACAGCTGCTACCTTTTCAACCACCGCCTTTTCACTCATAGCAATCACCTTCTCCTCGGTTTCCGGCTTTTCTTCCTCTGCTGGGACTGCCGCTTCTTCCAGAGGCGGCAAGTCCTCTTCCATAGGTGGGATTCCGTTTTCCGCAGGGCTTTGTGGTTTATCGTCTTCAATGGGAGCCATGCCTTCCTCCATCATCTCTTCCTCTTCATCTATCTCGTCCTCCAAAGGAGGGATCATCTGCTCTTCCCTCCCTCCCGGGAAGACCCTATCTGGGTAGACTAGTTTCAACTGTTCCTCAAAGTAGTCCTCCAAGTACAAGCCTGCACTCCCCACTTCTGAGGTCGCCTGTACAATCAGTGCACAGAAACGTTAGGTTCAAGAAAGCACCTGCAAATGATTGTTAAGTAGTATTTGCCAATACGCAAAACATGTGTGATACAGTAAATAAAGAAATGCCACTGGGTAATTCACATTATGGCATTAGACATTACTACATTACAATCATTTTTGACAATAACTGGTTAATTTCCCACCAAATATATTGTATATAAAGTGATGTTTACCTTGTAGTACTTTGCACAGTTGAAAAATATGAGGCGGACGTCTGCGACAAACCCATCCGGACTACTATAGCATTCACCTTCCTGCGACTTTGACTCCAGTTTCTTCTTGACTATCGAGAGATCCATCGGAGTCTTGATCAGCTCTTTGTACCTTTTTGTTTCCTACATTAGAAAAACAGTCAACGTTAAGCACCCAATATAAGAATCAGATTTTCTCTCAAAAATGAATAGCCACTTTCAAACACAATTTTTATACTAAAACACAACTACAACTCAATGTGATCTTACACAAAATAACTCCATTGTGTGTCTTTCCACAGTGGCTGATAAGACTTCACAAATGTATTAGTTTCTGGTGGCAAGTTCACACTTTCCAATTATGATTTAAAATAACTATCAAAGTACAAATTTACTCACATTGTAGTAAACAATTTCTCCACTGAAAACAATGTAGTAGCCGCTTTTCTTAAGCCATTAAAATGACATCTACTGATGTTTTCCTTTCAAAAAGAATAGAATACCTTTTACAACATTTGATTTTTACTCATCTACCTACTTCCAACACAAAGTAAGTTTCAGCAAAAAAAAAAAAAAAAAACAGCACAGCTTTTACTTTATTGACAAAATACGTAATAGAGTAGCTTACTGATGGAGTAGCAGGCTGCTGGAAGTCAGTGCTGAAGTCATTGCAGAACAGACGTAGCAGCAGCCTCTCACACCTCTGCATGTACAAAAATAAAATGAAACATTAGATCAGACATTTTACTGACCATGCTATGTAAGGGTGCATGACATATCGACTCAATTTCGTTATCGCAATATCACGTTGCGCAATATTATATCGAAAGTGTCGCAATAAGTATGCAATACTTTGTGGAGCGCTGCGTCCCTTCCGTTGGCTGTGTGGCTTAGTTGTGTTTGATTTAGAGCTTGAAACGCTTTAATGATCATGTTTCATTGGCCAGTTACCGTGCCACTTGCACATGTTAGTGCACGTCAGTGCACGGGTCCACTATGTGACAAACCCTATTTAGCGTACTACGTGTGTGCATATTTTGACAGAGTGACAGCGTAAGTGAAGAAATAGATAGAGACAACAAAACGGAATGAATCAAAGAAAAAGAAAAGTTGTGTCCTGTTCTCTTTATTTATATATTTGATACTGTCCAACCAGTAAAACATGTCCTGTTCTCCTTATTTATATAGTTGATACTGTCCAACCAGTAAAACATGTCCTGTTCTCCTTATTTATATATTTGATACTGTCCAACCAGTAGAACATGTCCTGTTCTGTAGACATGGCCCTTATTTATTTATTCATGCTGTACCAGTCCAATATGACGGTCAGTTGAAATAAACCTTGTGTTATCAAAATTAATATTGATATCGCAATATTCATAATCAATATCGCAATATCACATTTAGTCAATATCATGCAACCCTAATGCTATGTAGAGAAAATGAAACTTGTTGGATGGGAGACAGTGAGAAGAATGACTATGAAAACACAACGATCAGGGTTAGGCGCTGACGAATATCCTGCACAGAAACGTGAACAACAGCTGAGTGAGCATACCCTTCTTTCAACAGGTGGGCATCCTTCAGAGACGGGGTCATCCTTGCCGTCACAGTCGTACTTCATCTCTGGAGAGGCGAGGTCTCGGCAGAGCGAACAGAACCATTCCCCGCTGCAGAGAGACATCAGGGCAGGAGAAGCTGTCAGGACAGACGCGTGGAGTGGCCGACTACTGCCGAATACGACCACACCTGTACTGTCTGTCCCTGCTGTCAGGGCCGACTGCACAGAGCAGCCAGGGTTAGTCATTACCCCGGACTCAGAATCCCCATCATCAGAATACTTTTCTCTTTTTTGATTGGAAAAAAATATGTATATTTTTTTAATTAAATGAGTAAATACATACTGTATACTATTATACATGATTGCAAACATGACTGACACATTATAACCGGGTGTAGTAATGTTTGAGTTTTACTACAAGAAATGGAAGAATTGCATTGTTTTTTTGTTGGTTAAATACTTTCCCTAATTTGTTGATCATGCTTTTCAGATGTACCACCTCTCAGTAACAAAACTTTCAGTATCACAAAGTAATATTGCAGCTGCATTAAAATATAATTTAAAAAACTAATATTCATACTATCATAAAAACACACTCGTCAGATTAGACCACACAAGGACACCGTTGGCAATATGCTCAAGGATCTCAGGATCAAAACGTTCACGGCAAAGGAAGAGTGAACCCAAGTGGAAAGCTCTTGTACTTTCCATCACCACCACAATATTCTCTACAAGCAATGTTGAGAGAATGGGCTAATGAATAACACAATCATTTCGTGATTGTTTTAAATTACAGAGAAAAATTTAAATGTTGGTGTGCCAATTATTAGCAGTTATGAAGATATTCTCCAACTTTGGTTTGGAAAAACTTTGATAAAATAATCATTTTCAAAAAATAAAATGCAGACATACAGTAGTCTTCAAATGTACTTAAGTGTCAAACAGCATTATGATGATCTATTGTGCTACCATAGCACTGAGACAATGACAATCTGTCTCTCACCTGGGAGACTCATTGAGAGCGGGAATGTGGCAGGCCAGATGAAAGACTTTGGGACACTTGTCGCAACAGAGCAGCTCCCCTCCGTTCTGACAGACGGCGCACCAGTCCTCATTAGGATCTTCCTCCGGCTCCGCTCTCTTCTCGGACTCTAGCTGTGCTGCGGGCTGCGGACGCTGCTCTTTCCCAGACTCTGATCCAGGGACTGGGACTGACACCTTTAGCTGCTGCCGAGGCTTTGACTGAGCCCCGGTGCTGCTGTCCGGCAGGCTGGACCCTACGCTGGATTGCACCTGTAGGCAAAGGAAAAGTGGGATGTATGCAGTTAGATAAAATGACTCAGAGAAGAAAAAAAACCCAGACAGTGGGAAAGTGAGCATTTGACATTTTGTCTACATGCAACATTTCGAAACAAAATGCTAAATTTACTGAGACATTCGATAATTCAATAGGATAATTTATCGCCTTTCAATGGAATCCTATGGTGATGAAATCATATATTGAGATATTGTGATAACAATGATGTCATCTAAGTCGATAACAAGCACATACTAACTCACATTTCTCAGAGAATCTGACGTGAAATACTTTGAGGGAATATCATTTGAAGATTGTGGTTTTGTTTTTACATCACACTATACATTACACCTCAGTTCAAAGCGATGAACAAACTGGACTCCAACTGGAAACCTTCCAGTCAAAAGAATCTCCAACTTTAAGCTCCATTACCCCAGAATACAATACACGCATACAGCTCAGGACTGGGTCCTCTCTGCATATTAATGTGAACAGGTCCACTTAGAACCTAAATGTTGGTTCAAATAAATTGGAAGTAGTGTTTTCAACAACAGTGTGCAGGGTTTTTATTCATTCCTTCATTCAGCTTTATTGTTTAACGCCTGCGTGCCTACACCCAAGACTTGTTTATGGGAATAACTTATTGTAGTTCAATCAAACTATTGTCTTAATCATATTTCTCTGTATTTGTGTGCATGCATGTAAACATAGTCAGTGTATAGTTGGAAAAGAAATTCTCTATACTATCACTTGAAACTGTTTACGTTCATTTTGCACTTTGCAGGTTCTTAATAAAATGAGAAAATACTCAATACATTTCATTTGTTAAGTATTTAATTTACACAGTGGTATACAAAAATAGGCTTTACCATGTGGTTATTTCATATAGACTATTTATTTATTTATTAAAATACCAGAAAACATTCTCTATTGTGATGTATATATATAATATACACACACACACACACACACACACACACACACACACACACACACACACACACACACACACACACACACACACACACACACACACACACACACACACACACACACACACACACACACACACACACACACACACACACACACACACACCTAAAGGATTATTAGGAACACCATACTAATACCGTGTTTGACCCCCCTTTTGTTTTCAGAACTGCCTTAATTCTGTGTGGCATTGATTCAACAAGGTGCTGGCAGCATTCTTTAGAAATGTTGGCCCATATTGATAGGATAGCATCCCCCGCACCATTACACCACCACCAGCCTGCCCAGTGGTAACAAGGCATGACGGATCCATGTTCTCATTCTGTTTACGCCAAATTCTGACTCTACCATCTGAATGTCTCAACAGAAATCGAGACTCATCAGACCAGGCAACATTTTTCCAGTCTTCAACTGTCCAATTTTGGTGAGCTTGTGCAAATTGTAGCCTCATTTTCCTATTTTTAGTGGAGATGAGTGGTACCCGGTGGGGTCTTCTGCTGGTGTAGCCCATCCGCCTCAAGGTTGTGCGTGTTGTGGCTTCACAAATGCTTTGCTGCATACCTCGGTTGTAACGAGTGCTTATTTGAGTCAAAGTCAAATCTTTTATCAGCTTGAATCACTCGGCCCATTCTCCTCTGACCTCTATCATCAACAAGGCATTTTCGCCCCCCAGGACTGCAGCATATTGGATGTTTTTCCTTTTTCAGAACATTCTTTGAAAACCCTAGAAATGGTTGTGCGTGAAAATCCCAGTAACTGAGCAGATTGTGAAATACTCAGACCAGCCCGTCTGGCACCAACAACCATGCCACGCTCAAAGTTGCTTAGATCACCTTTCTTTCCCATTCTGACATTCAGTTTTGAGTTCAGGAGATTGTCTCAACCAGGACCACACCCCTAAATGCATTGAAGCAGCTGCCATGTGATTGGTTGATTAGATAATTGCATTAACCAGAAATTTAACAGGTGTTCCTAATAATCCTTTAGGTGAGTGTATATTATTGAGATATGAAACGACCTACATCGAGATAGAAGATTTTGGCCATATGGCCCAGCCCTAATGTAACCCCAGTGATTCTCTTACAAATCGAACTTCATCCTCATCCTCTGGCTCGTCTTTGATGATGATGACGGGCCCTGGGGACAACCTTCTCCGTCGCTTGGCTGAGGGGGCAGATGGAGGCTCAGAAGTCTGCCTCCAGGAAGTCGTCCTTCAACAAACAGATTGCCAGTGAGATTAGAAGGGGAGATTATGACCATGATATAGTAAAAAAAAAAGAAAAAAAAAGCACTGGCCTTGTTTCATGCATTGCTTTCAAAGATCAGATTGTGTTTGTCCTCTGAATCACTTGAATGCCACTTGTTACATATTCGTTACATAGCGACAGCTTAGTAAAAACTGGAAAATAAGTTTCACATAGGGTACACATAAGATATATTAACTATGAAAGATATTTGAGGGAGCCAACTATATTGTAGGCTAAAACAAGGGAGTGTAGTGTAAGACTGAAGGCTGATTACAGACAACTGCTGTCAAAACATGACAGGATGTAAAGTAATTTCAGTGTTGTGCGTAGGCTTCTAATCACATATTAAAAGCAGCAAGTAGCACTTCCCACAAGTCTATCTAGTTAACAAGCACATATTCAAAACAACAAAGAAAAAAGATTAGTCATAATCTGTCCCAGAGACAGGGAACAGAGGATAAATGTTTTCAGCTTTCAGAACATGTTCAACATATTTGAACACTCAATCGTAAAAATGAACTAATGGGAGAAGCGAGGAACTGTGATGAGGACCGATTTTAGGATCTTTTCTTACCCTGTGCTTCTGTCTGAAGAAGAGGGTTTGGCCATCGGGGAGTTCTGCCTTACTTGAACTTAAGAGAAGATGAAATGGAAACTTTTTTAGGTTTGGAAGTCATGATGAAAAGATTAGATTTAAAAAAATTATTTTCACACAGGATAGGAACTTTCGGGCTGTTGCTAGAGCAGAGCAGTGATAATGACCTGCTATGTGATTAAATGTGCTTGTTTTGTCCGCAGGTGCCGAAGCTAGACTTGGAGCAAAGCTGGGTTTGGGAATAGAGATGGTGATGGAGGGGACAGATCCACCAGCCTCACTCCTTTTCAGTAAAGAGGACTCCGTTGGGCCCCGCTTTGGGAAATGAAAACAAAACAGGGTGTAATAAATGCTTCATAAAAGTTACACTAAACCAAAACGAAATAGTCCTTTCTCCCTTTGGAAAATGTTATGGCGCTTTTCTATTACATGATACCTGCTCGACTCGCTTTTTTTGGTTTTCCATTACAAAAAAAAAAGTACCTGGTACCTGCTAACAGGTACTTTTTTTAGTACCACCTCAGTCGAGGTTCCAAGCGAGCTGAGGCGAGCCGAAAAGGTGACGTGAAAGCGACAGACGGGGGTGTCCTGAACAAACCCGCTATTTTTAAATAGTTTAGCCAGCTGTGTTATTTTTTTTGCTGCCTCCAGCTTCATTAGAAACTAAATGTGTCTTCTGGCTGTGGCTACAACAACACACCTTCGACGTTCTGTGTGTGTGTCGCGTTAGGTCACGGCAGTTTACTGCGGCGCCGCTTGTTTACAGTCCTGCGGAGACTCCAGGCAGAGCTTTTGCCGTAGCCTAGTACACACACACATGACCGGCTCGACGCACACACCAGCGCACAAGTATAAACATCAGGCCACTTACATAGGCTCCACACAACTGTAAAACAAGCTCAAGTGGCCTGATGTTTGTGCGCTGGTGTGTGTGCGTCGAGCAGGCATATAACGACCAGCCACGCTGAGGCGGTACTAAAATCTGCAATGGAAAACGGACGCACAGTGTGCCGAGTCGAGTCGAGGCGAGTAAAGTCGAGGCGAGTCGAGCAGGTACCATGTAATGGAAAAACGCCATTAGACTGGAGACCTCGCAGGTCCCTCTCCATTCTCCTCTCGTACCAACCTGATGTAGTGACATCTGTGTAGCTGCTCCGGCAGACAGAGGCTGAGGGTAGCGAGACGTACCCTGCAACACATCCATGGGTTTAGGAGGGAAGCTAGAGCTTTGGATCAGATCTCTCAGAGACTGGATGTAGAAGAAAGTTGAAGTTGAAAGAATAGTTTAGGTTTTAACAAAGCAAGTTTAGAATGAACTATAAGTCACTTAGTCAGATTTGATTGACTGGAAACAGTAGGTGTAAAGACGTAACTAAAACCACTTCTGCTTTTATTTACCAGTGAAACATTTAGTCCAAGACATATCTCGAGGATAAAATCATGAGGTAAGAAACGGTGGCATCTACAAGCTGAAAAGGATATAATATAATCTAGTAGATAAACAAACTTGAATTAACCCACTCTTGAGGCAGAAGATAAAAGTTTTATCAAAACCGTCAAAACAATATTTACGTCAAACCTCATGTGATTAAAAAACATGAAGTGGGCTGCAGACAACACGGGAGGTGGGAACTTGATGCTTTACGCGGTCTTTCTGGTATTTGACACTTTGATAAGCACAGTCTACAAAAACTTCACACGTGACAGGCCATGTTTGGCATTCAGAACATACAGTACATTCCTCACAAAGGGACACATTCTCATCGTTCTTCATGCTCTAACTTACCTGAGCAGCTTGGAACCCTGTGTTGTGAAGCATGGACGATGTGGGGCTTCTAGTGTTGGGGTGGGAGCTTCCGTATCTGCGTCCTGGCTGTCCCAAGCTGGGTGGGGGTTGGGAGGGGGACGACCCGCCATGGATGGGTCTAGTTGGGGGTGGAGGGCCGGGAGGTCCTGGAGGGCCGGGGGGTACTGGGGGTCCTGGGAGCCTGACATTTTGATACCAGGACCAATGGCTAGGAGGAGGCTGCCTGTGGGGCTGCTGGGAAAGCTTGTCCACCTTAAACAGAGGAATGAATGATGAAATAAAAGAAAAGTATTTAGTAGGGTTAACAGTAGTGAGCAACAGTGGCTTTGTGTTTTTAGGCTCCTCTGTCTCTGTCACACATTAACTTGTCAGGGTAGTAAAAACTACAGACTGGGATGAAAGTCCTACCTGCAGCTGGAGCTGAGCCAGCGTGTTCTGTCGCTGCTGAGCTGAGACTGAGAGACCTCCAGCGGGTGCCTCTGATCTGGGACCGGCCTGGTGGTTGGTGATGGGCGGCCGGCCCGGACCCCTTTCTACAACCAGAGAACCTGAAGAGAATAAGCAAACAATCAAGAAATAAATCATATATTGTATCCCAGTCCTCTGGTTGGAGGGAGTACTAGCAAAACAATGTTGTTGCCACATCAGCTAAAAGAGTAGTCCACCATTGTCGGACTCACAACGGACAGTTAAAAAAGGATCAAAATCAATGCAGCAGAACTATATATATATATAGCTTTTCTTTATTCCACACACTTTTTTTTTTTTTTTTTAAATCAAAACCTGGCGCCTACAATACCCACAATGCAACTCAAACGCCGACAATTTGTCCAGATATTTGAGTGTGTTATGCTAGTGCACTAGTAGATGCTAATATAGCTGGGAGCTGCTAGCCTCAAGCAGGAGATGAGTAACTGGCTACAGAGGTCTGTTAACCTGACGTCTTTCTAACTCCACTCAGCATTTTTTTGGGGCATTTTTAGGCTGCGTCGAGGAGTAAACCTCTGTATATGGGCGCCCGCTTTACCAACTGAGCTATCCGGGCGCACTCATTTTTCATTTTCATAGTCTTGAGCTACAAACAAAGCTGACTCACATGACATCACTAAAGTAAATATATATCAGCAGAATGGAGAATTCATACAGGTGTCCAGTCTCTCATACATTAATGTTCCTGTTTAAGACTACTGTCCGCAACCTGACATTCTCCTTTAAAGAGATCCATAAATGTGGTTAAAAAAAAAAGAAGATAATGGAGAAGAGAAGATTATATAATGTGAAAATATAAGATTAAGAAAAATGTTCCCCACGTCTTTATCTTCTTTGTCTTTATAAGTGGAAACTATTTTGCGAGACAAAATGGATCAATATCTATGTTGTTGACGTATAATCAGAATTATTAATTAAGACATTGACGTCCGAGAAAATCTATCGATCGTATGAGAAAAGTCATTGTGTTATTGGTTGGCTTTTTTTAATATCAGCATCCTAAATTCGCAGAAATCGTAACATCTGCGGGAAAATAAACTGCACACTACTTCTAGAATCTGTTAGCAATCAAAAATCGTTGCTGCTTGACTCATAATGTAAGTTTCTAAGTAAGTGTACATCTTACCAAGATCTACATTTGTGGCCCAGAAACCAGAGCGACACTGAAAGCGCACAGAACTCTGAGGGACGATGGAGGGATTACAGCTTGCTCTCATCAGGTAATGGATCTGAAAAAGGATCTAGAAGACAAAAAGACAGGGAAATGTCAAAGGCTTACCCAACGTTATAAAAGTATTGTAAGGTTTTGTCAAATTATCATTTCAATTATTCATGTATTTATTCAGTTTTGTATTTACTACAACAACAGAAAGTATTTCTAAATTGCTGTTTGATGTTAAAGTCACTCACCAGTCTCTTGCAGTACAGGAGGGCTGTTCCACTATGGCTGGCTGTAGCCCATTTGGTAAAGCTGATGACATGGTCCAGGTGCCTGGTCAGACAGTTGACGTCCTCTTGCTGCTTTTTTAAACCCAGCTCATGGTCCTTAGTCAGAGCCTAGGGGTACATGTGTGCATGAATTGTCAGAAAAAAAGGCATTTTAAATGTCATATTTACCTTTGAAAAGTCATTAAACAATGCAGATTAAACATACCTCAAGCTGGTTAACCAGAATCTTTCCCTTCCTGTTGATCTCCATAATCAAGTTACAGATAGACTTCTTTATTTCATTAGTGACAGCCTTCCGGTTTTCTTCAACTTGCTGGAGTCTGTGAAAATAAATGTAATATCATGTCCATGATAAAAAACCTAAGTCTGGAAAAATATACAGTAATTTGTAAAGGTTCACACCCAGGCGTTTTCGCGGTGGCGATTACATACAAAGTCAATGCAAAGACACAATTAGATGCTGATTGGCGGCGGGCAGCGGGAATGGTGCAACATGAATGACGCGAAATTCACGGCATTTGCGTGAGCTGACATATTTGAACACTGGCGTGAATAACGCAAGTATATATATATATATATATATATATATATATATATATATATATATATATATATATATATATATATATATATATATATATATCAGCCCCAGCTGTAGAGGAGAACTTTACCCAGTGTTGATACAACTGGACATGTCCTCAATGGCCTTTCTTTTCTCTTGCAACTGCTGCGTCATGTTCTCCAGATACTGTTTGTGGTTCCTGTATGCATCCTCCAAAAACTGGTAGCTGGACACAAAGAATATGCGCATTAATGATTTGATCACTTGCCCATGCTGTTTTGGTCCAATAAAATGTAGTCTATCACTAATAAAGCTTTGAATAATATGACTGATATAACTTGTTCTAATACTAAAATGGATTTGACATGAATACACATGATCAGCCTATCAAGGGAACGCAGCCTACTTGTGATCCTTGTGCTTAAGCAGCTGACAGTCCCGACAGGTGAGTCGGTCACACGTCTCACAAAACAGCTTCAGTGGCTCCTGCTTGTGGATGTCACAAAACACAGGCTTCTGTGTGGACATACCTAATGCTTCTGGGACAAGAGAATTAAGAACATAGACAAATGTAAAGTCAGCTTATGTCACCCTAGATGTTTGCTCAGTTTTATACCTATACAATCATTATCATGACATCTTGCCAGAACAGTACTCAAAACTCATCTGAGAGGTAGAAAAATTGTCACGGCTGTCAGAGTCTGGTTTTCTGAACAGCTGCCACGCCCTCTCTTCACTCGTTGTTCAACAAGTGAAGAGAGGGCGTGGCAGCTGTTGGCAGCTATATATACACATATACACATAATATTCAAGCGTTCTATCACTTAAGTACAATATGTACCATGCATAATCACTACAGTGCAGCATACAACATTTAAATGGATAATACAGTTACAGAGAAACTGAATTTCCCCTGCTGCGTACGACACACACTACCTGGAGACATCTCCTCCTTCTGGCGTATGGTGTGATCCCTGGTGAACTTGACCCTTTGGTGCGCCTCAATACAAGTCACACACAGAAACTCCACACACTCCACGCAGTAACCCGTTGCCTCGGTGTTGTCATCACAGCTCATACACACCTTTCGAAGACAAACATAAAGAACAAACGAAAAATCAGCACTGTAGTCTTTGGAGAGTGGTGTCATAAAAACAAACTTTTGTGAGACGAACGGCTCAGGATAGGAAAGTGAGGACCAACCTGGCTGGTTTTCTCCACGGTGCTGCTCGGCACCTCAGCAGAGTCTTTGACAAAGAAATTATCCAACATGTCTATCTCCCAGCATTCCTGTCTGCATACTGGACATCGAATGGCACCCACTGGAGCAAGAGACCAGACACAATATTAAAGGTGTCAGCTCAAAACTACTTATATGACTTTATTGTTTAGAACAAACACAGAGCTGGGTGACGTGAGACTAGAAATCACCTAGGATTTTAATAAGCTATAAATACACAGAGATGGGCGACCAACAGTTATAGTATTGACTCAGTAATGTGAGACTAGGGTGTTAGTTACATAATACATCGTTTTGCTGTTCTTAAAGGCTGCATTTCAATGAAATGAAACACTTGTATGAGTTTATCTGTATGGCACAGCTGAGTGACAGCATGAACAACTAATGCCTCTGTCTGGCGTGTGTCTGTCAGTCAACAGAATTCATCGCAAACCTGTTGTCATGTTATATCAATGTCAAAAAAGATCTTGAGATTTTGTATTGTTCACATCATCTAGCCCCACTAATGGGTTGCACATTCAAAAATGTAATAACTTAACTAACGTTAACGTTACATGTATCTGCTGGCTAGCCCAACCTGCTTCAGTTCTAGGTTGATATAAAGAGCTTTTCTGCACTGTACATCAATCACAACTCTATCAGAGTTGCTACAATACACTATTCTCACGTGATTTGCTGTGGTCGACTTGGCCTTGTGAGTCACGCCTCGGATCAGCACTCCTGAAGGGGGCCGGGAGACACCTCTTGCAGAAAGAGTGAAGACACGGCAGGAGTTTGGGCTCTCTGTTGTGGAAGCTCAACTTGCAGATAGGACAAGTATCCATGAGGCCGAAGGTGCCTTGCTGTTTCAGCCTCTCTTCCTCGGCTGGCAAACTTTCTGCCTCGTTTTCCACGATAATGACAATGTCGTCGTTATCAACATTTTCATCCATTTTTTTCGGCTGCTTTCTGATCAATCAATATAGCGTTGCGATTGGAAACAAAGGAGATAATTTCCCTGACTTAACAAGCCAGATAGGGAATATAAATAGTAATATTATGCATTACAACATTAACGGCACAGTCATTTCATCCTACAATATGGCTTATTAAACTGTGCGATAACAGTTTTAGTTGAAGTGTAACTGTTAATTATTTCCGTTTTGGAAGCTAACTAAATTAGCAACGTAGCCTATTTTAATGGCAAATAAACCAGATACAATAAATGATTAAGTCCCCGGTTTGTGGCGTTTCCTATTCAAACAGGCGAATAATAACGGCACATAGTCACTTGTGGATTAAAATTACGCTACATACATAGTATTTTGAAGCTCATATGTCCACGGCGACTTGTGCATTCTTTGCTCAAAACACATACCATATTTTACCCAGACGGCACTGCGGTGTTTTTAAAGCTACAGTGTCCTGTTGAGGCCACAATACATTCTGTAGAAGGCAAATTGAAATTTGACATTTTCAACCAATGGTCATGAACCTATGTTATATGTTGAGCCCCATAGTTGAAAAATGCTAATCATTAACTCTCCTGATTGAAGTATGAATGTTAGACACTGTTGTTTTATCTGTAAGATATTGTTGTCTTATCACTCTCTCAGTTATTTGCCAGTTTAAGTGGGAGGATGCTCTTTCTACCTGGGAGGAGTCTTTGCTGTGGTCAAAGTATAGTAGGACATTGACTGTGTCAACGTCTACCATTTGGCATATATAACAGGGTCCTTGAATAAAGACACAAACAGCAGCACTGGGAAAGTGATTGACACTTTGATGAGCATGGACTTCACAGCTGAGAATCACTCCATTCCTCTGAGTGATGGAAACAGCATACCTTTGATGGGACTGGGAACGTATGGGGATCCCCGCAGGGTAAGACACAGTATTTAGCCAGATTGCTTATAGGACAGACATTTATAATTTATCTGCAAGTCACAAAAACAATTTCACTTGACACTGACTTTGCTTCAAAACTCTTATTTACTCTCAAGGTGTGTGCGTGTGTGTGTGTGTGTGTGTGTGTGTGTGTGTGTGTGTGTGTGTGTGTGTGTGTGTGTGTGTGTGTGTGTGTGTTTTATAGACCCCTAAAGGAACTGCATATGAATCAGTCAAAGTGGCTATTGAAATAGGGTACAGACACCTTGATGGGGCTTTGGTCTATTTCAATGAACATGAGGTAGGACAAGCCATAAGAGAAAAAATTGCAGATGGAACTGTGAAAAGAGAGGACATATTTTACTGTGGAAAGGTTTGCAAAGTTTGCTTCTTTGTGTGAGTGTCTGGAAATTGCTGTTTTGTTCTGACTAGTGCTACTTTGCAACAACTAATTCCCTTTTGTCTGCACTGCTTATGCAGTTGTGGAACACATTCCATCCCCCAGGATTGGTTCGACCTGCTTTGGATAAAACGTTGAAGACATTACAGCTGGATTATGTCGACCTATATATTGTAGAAATGCCCACAGCCTTCAAGGTAATCGTGTATTTAATGTCACATTAAAAAGATACCTGTTGAAATTGTCGAAACAGCAATAAATGTTTTGTTTATTCTGTATTTAATTTAATCAATACTAATAGCTGTGAATTATTGCCAAAATCACTGAATATTATTATTTTTTTGAAGCCAGGAGATACATATTACCCCAGAGATGAGAATGGCAAATACATTTATCACCAAACAGATCTCTGTGCGACGTGGGAGGTGAGACATGTTGGTAAATCATTTATGGAGAACACTATCTATAACTTAACAAGTATTTATGAAAATTAACTATGCCTTTAGTTCTTTTTAAGTCTCCAACGTTTTTTATTCCCAACCTATTAATTCCAGACGTACTGCCTATAGGTCAATGACACATGTAGAAAGAGATAAGTAACACTGGTCATTCATCATAGATATGTGCTCAAGGTCAGGAACTTAACCCATGGCCATATTGTGTGCCATAAAACTTTTTTTTTTTTGTTTCAAGGTCTAACTTGTTGCCTTCTGGTTGTGCTTTTTTGCTTCCATTTTTGACAGGCTTTGGAGGCTTGCAAAGATGCCGGGCTGATAAAATCTCTTGGAGTATCCAACTTCAACAAGCGACAACTGGAGTTGATCCTTAACAAACCTGGGCTGAAACACAAGCCTGTGTCGAACCAGGTACAGAGGTTAATAATACACCTAAGGCAAATTCAGATAAAAACATTAACTTTGGGTTATAGAAGAAAATAAACGGCTGAAAAACCATAACAGTTATTATGTATTATAGATAGATAGATACTTTATTCATCCTGAAGGAAATTGTAGGCATCCAGTAGCTTACACAACCATAACTCAACAAACACATATACACACATACATAAGAATAAAAATAAAAATCACTCACAGAAATGCAATGACCATGATAGGGTGCTATGGTAGACTGTGTGCAATCGTGATAGTGCACAAGTGAACAGTGCAAGGATTGAACAGTGCAGTAGAGTATTATTAAATATTAACTATGCCTATGAAATATTAACATAACATATTAACTGACTGATTGAATAAGAACAAAATATAACAGGGAATAAGTTAAAATATGTAGATGTTTATGAAGTATGATGCTAAACAAATATAATATACAAATGTCGTTGAAAAACCAACGTAGAAGAACTGTCTTGTTCTCTTTAGAAATCACAAAGTAGCCAGTGTTTTGAATCAGATCGTTTACCACGTGCAGCACAGAGAGAACGAACTGGTTTGGCATATAAATACTGAATAACACAGCAAACAAGTCTCACAAAGGCAAATTAAGTATATCTTCAGCAACTAACAAACACTATTTGTTTTTCTTCTTTTTAACACAGGTTGAATGCCATCCATATTTCACTCAGCCAAAGTTGCTTGAGTTCTGCCAGCAGAACAATATTGTCATTGTGGGATACAGCCCTTTGGGGACATCTAGAGATGCATCCTGGTATGAGAGAGAAATGCATATTGAGTCACATCACATTGAGTTCATAACTGAGTCTTCTGCATTCATATGACCTTTCACTAATAAAGTAGGCATTTAACTGTGAAAATATAATGTGCAGTGTAAAATCAATTTCACAATAATTTCAAAAGGGTGAACCTAAAATGCCCCCCGTTGTTGGAAGATGAGCTACTGGCATCAATTGCTAAAAAGTATAACAAGACCACAGCCCAGGTGGCCTTGAGGTTCAACGTGCAAAGAGGAGTGGTGGTCATCCCGAAGAGCTTCAACCCTGTTCGCATAAAGGAGAACTTTCAGGTTTGTTTCTATGGCATCAGTTAAGACAGCCATTCAGCATGCTGGGTATTGCCTGCAAAAGATCATCTTCAAAAACAGGAAATATAATATGAAATTTGTTGCAATCTTGTCTGTTTTTAAAACTGCAGATATTCGACTTCTCTCTTTCT
Source organism: Zingel zingel (assembly GCA_023566125.1). Taxonomy (NCBI): domain Eukaryota; kingdom Metazoa; phylum Chordata; class Actinopteri; order Perciformes; family Percidae; genus Zingel; species Zingel zingel. The sequence goes on along the minus strand of CM042331.1, from coordinate 16,700,093 downwards.
GAGACTGAGATGAAGGCAATTGAGGGATTGAACAAGAATACTCGTTTTGTGGAGCTTCTCATGTGAGTATACGGTGTGAGTCATGTTCTGTTCCTGTAATAAATAAATAAATAGATAGTAATTACTATTTCTCTTCATTGACTCAACAGGTGGTCTGATCACCCAGAGTATCCATTTCATGATGACTACTAGATGTCAAGACTTCAGCTAAATATGATCAAATAAGCTGGCTTGTTCACGTTGTTGCTTTTACAACGTTTTGTGCCTTTATTTGAAAAATAATTTTGATAGTAGGCTACTTTTATTGTACATTTTATGAAATATGTCAGATAAATACTTGTGTCGATTAAAACCACTGTATTAAAGCAGACCAGTTTCTGTATTCATATTTTTAATTACAAGCCCCTGTGATTGATTTAAAGACAAATGGAAAACACAGCTCTCAGCCTCACTTTTTAGGCAAACGCAGCAATCTTGATCACGTATTCGGCCGATGTTGAACATAGTTGTCCCGTCTTTGCAGACGGGACTACTGATTATTTCTACTCCTGTAGAAATAATCAGAATCAGCTTTATTTGCCAGGAATGAGGACACATACGAGGAATTTTGCTTTTGATTATACATACAAATAATGCTGCTTTATGGTGCCGTGGGACAAATTAGAGTTATGCCTATTGAAAGTGTTTGGAAAAGTAGTACAAAAGGCGATCTAAAGTATTTTTAAAGGTACATAGTTGCTCAAACGTGGCGTCTAGATAGTAGCCGTAACAGGAGGGATTATTGCGACCACACCTTGGCGTTTGATTACAAAATGCATCCTTAATTACGACCTGAATGGCATTGTTTACCCTTCATTTAACTGATTCGACACACAGTAGCAGCCATTATTGGTTGTTTTTTTCTACACGTTGTTGCAAATTGCAGTTTTACAGGCAAAACAGGTCGGTTGTGGCGAGTATACAACTCGGCCTCGAACTCGGAAGTAGTAAAACGTTTCCGAGTGTTGTTGAAGGCACCATAACAGTTAGCTATCCAACCTTGCTAGTTGTTGATAGCTCGTTGGCTAATGCGGATACAATACATACAGACGACGTTAAATTGTACGGAAAGGGACACCTTGTAAAACAAAGCAAAAGGATTATAGCCTTTTTTCTATATGATTCCGATTAACATACTAAAGCCATGACGGACTGTCCTGCTCAGCTGACTTTCTCAGCAAACATCAATGTTAGCTGCGCAATGAGCCGCGGTCGCTAAGCTGATTTTAGCCCAACTAAATTAGCTGCATGCTAGTTTTCCATAGCCTCAAATGCTTCAATGAATGGGGGTTGTCGCACGGAGTGAAGACATCAGTCAACAATATACGCTTGCTATTAGCCTCCTCCTTGTTGTGGTCCATCTTTGCTGGTATCAGGTGCTCAAATAAGTGGACGTGAAGACTTAGAGTTTTTATTGAAGCCGGACGACCGAGCCTAAATATGTTAGCTAGCTAGCTAGCCAGCTAGCTAACTAATGAACATTAACGTTACCAGCTAGCCACAGGACCGTGGATAACTTTGTTGGAAATGCACCATCACGAAGAAATCATGCATTATCCAGGTACATAGACTTAGCAATAGCAATATTAGCTTGCGTAACGTTAACATAATATTACAGCCAACATTGTAAGGATACAGCCGGGGTGTTTTTGTTTACAAACTTCTTTTCATGTTCTGTGATTGTCCCTGGCCCAAGTCTCCACAGCAGAGCTGGTTTTTGTGAAGTTATCATCTGTGAGAGAAGGAATGATGGCGTTTCGGACTAACCCTGCCCTCCGTCCCAGGTAGGGGAGTGGTGGTGAAGACTCCCCGGCCTTGCTTGGCCCGCTGTTTACGGATGATGGGGAAACATTGATCATTAGCAGCTCGGTTGTTGTATTAATGCATTCACTTTCAAACCAGATTATGATACTCTATCGCGACTGGGATGCCCTGACATTGAAGTAATTGGTTATCTAGGAGAATTAAGGGATCACGATGGACACGGAGGAAGTTCCCCAAGACGACAATTATTGGAAATAACCATGGACTGTTGAGCTCAACTCGGTGCATTTTTATCAAATATTATTTTTAAAGACTGTTTCACTGGCACCACACCAACATGTCAGCATTTGCTGAGTTCGTCCCCCCTCCCGAATGCCCGGTTTTTGAGCCGAGTTGGGAGGATTTCTCGGATCCTTTAGGATTTATCAACAAGATCCGACCCATTGCAGAGAAAACGGGCATCTGCAAGATTCGACCCCCTGAGGTAAACTCACATATGATTTTAAACATTAGAACCAGCATTGGATTAAAGTCTGCGAGGATTTGCCTATTATGCTCCTACGTATGTAGTGGTGGTTTACTAGGGCCTGCGTGAATTTGTGCGATAGGCAACGGCATTACTAGTTGCCATTACTCTAATAGAGGTCAAATAAGGCTTACTTTCTTTGCACTCAACAGTACATATTTTGTACTTTGGTGACATTGGGTTTCCTTTGTTGTCCAGAAAAGTTTTGGAATGGCGAAATGAATTTAACAGTTCCTGTTACAATTCCTTTGTTTTTGTTTTCTTCATGGCTAGCTAAGTAACAGTACAGTGATTGTTACGTTAGCTGCGAAGATGCGACATTGGGCCACATGCAGGCCTGTCGCTCCTGTCAGACTATAAACCTACATTTATGCTTTGTTATATGGACACAAGCATCCATTCGATTACATTTTCTAGGACCTTTAACTGTTAAGGTGTATGTGGCCAGCAATGCATTAATAATCTTCCAGAATAGACATAATTAATTACATGTTGAAAATAATAGCTTCAAATTGGAAGCATTTATGCACCGTTAGTGCTGTTATAAAATGGGCTCAAGTGCACTCTTCAGACTGTATTGTGTTATAAATAGTCATAACTTGATAAGCTCTGCTCATGTTCTTTATTTGAGAAACAATGATTTCTTCTAAGTTGCAGACAGCATTGTTGCTGTCATTTCCTCATTGTTGATGTTGTTTTGGGAGTTAGATTCTATTTTCTTGTCTTATCAGGACTGGCAGCCTCCGTTTGCTTGCGATGTACGCAACTTTCGCTTCACTCCTCGAGTACAAAGACTAAATGAACTGGAGGTAAGTTTGCCAAAAACATGCATCATGCCTTCATAACAATAAACTGAGTAAGGATGTGTCTTAGGCATTGCTTCATGCTACTTATGTCTGTGAAAAGCAATGTATAAAATACATTTTATTTGCTTGCTTACTTCACGAAGAACATGACTTCATGAAGCACTACATATTGTACTCTGCTTCAATGTGTGTGCTAATGAACTCGTCTATGCTAAAAACATACTTCTTAAATAGCAGCAGACTTTGTCTTTACATACAATACCTTCTGTCTTGCACCTGTTGAGATTTCTGTTTTTTTCAAGCCTTCTACTTATTTTGATGTCATTTAACGTAATGTAAAACAAGGGCAGCAGTACATCTCCAATATGGGAGTTCTAAAGTTTTCACAGTATGGTTGTGTATCAGAGTGCAGCCATTCAAACATAATTTTGCCTGCGGTGTCCTGTGTTCATAACAGCAGAACAGTGGGCTCCTGCATTCAGTGTCCTCTCTCCTCTCTCTCCTGCCTGTCCAGGCTCTCACTCGGGTTAAGCTCAACTTTCTGGATCAAATCGCAAAGTTCTGGGAGCTGCAGGGATCTAAGACCCGATTTCCTCATGTGGAGAGAAAAGTTTTGGACCTCTATCAGCTCAGCAAGGTAAAACAAGATCCATTTTTTTAATGCGCTGTTGGTTTTTGACTAATTATATAACATTGGTTCAGCTGGTGTATGTTGATAATTTTTTTGTTGTCCTTAATGTTAGTATAAATGCTCATATTGAACACCTGTGTGTTTCAGATTGTGTCCTCAGAGGGTGGCTTTGAGAATGTGTGTAAAGAGAAGAGGTGGTCCAAGGTGGCAAGCCGGATGGGCTTCCCAGCTGGGAAAGGCACCGGCTCACTGCTGCGCTCCCACTATGAGAGGATCCTTTATCCATATGAACTCTTCCAGTCTGGGGCCACGCTGACTGTGAGTGCTGCTCATTTAACATAGACAAACTAACACAGTTTGACCGTGCTTCACACAGCTGCACAATATAAATCAGAAAACAAAACCCTAATGGAAGCTCACCCATCAACATGTACAACACAGTGTCTACATTAATTATACAACCATAATTTGTGCATACTGTTTTTCTATTTTGCACCATTGCACATAAGACACATTGTTTTAAAAGTTGCAATAAGTGTTCATTTTGTGAGTGGGTGTTTACTTTTTATTCCCCATTGAGCTGAATTAGTTTTGGCTGTTCCCAGTGTCCCTCTCAAATTTAACTCTTGGATCATTTTATACTATAATACATTAACCAAATCAAACATGTTGCAACCAGTTTTTAGGGCTAATGTCACAGTAATAGTAAAAGGTTTCCAAAACCTAATTTGTTTCCACTCCACCCCTTTCTCCAACCAGGGCATCCAGCGGCTATACGAGGAAGGCGATGATGTGGAAGAGGTGGATGAGGGAGTTGGTGAGGAGGCAGTGGAGGATGAGGAGCAAGATGAAGAGGAGGAGGAGGATAAGGAGAAAGATTGGGAGGGTGATGCTATGCAGACCAAGGAGCGGCTTCTGCCTGAGAGACGCTCCAGGCGCCTTAAGTCTGAGGTAAACAGATTATTTGTAGTATTTGGAATGGCTAGGAGATTGGGACAAACTACAACAAGTTTGTCTTTTTGCCAAGCTGATCTCAAAAGTGTTATACGATTTAAGTTTTATTTAATAACATATCTTGTTGAACGTCATTTTTTTCAAACATTACTGTTGGGTCACAAATGCATCCTTTTTGCACTCCGTATTCAATTTAAAGCATGATTCATGCTTCTGCGTAAAATCTACGCCGTTGCTACGTACGTGGAGACGCGGACCTACGCCGTAGCCCGACATGCACCTCTCGAAAAATGTAGCTACATGTTGCGGAGAAACACGTCGCTCGGCCTTGGCTAGGTAGCGTTGCAATTCCCCGGACTCATTTCATGGTTCTCCTTCTCCATAAACAACATGAAATCAAGGAGAGGGTTAACTTTTCCTGCTCCAGATTTCCCACCATAGTCAGAAAGCCCTGCTATTCTCTTAAAGAGATCGACGCACACAGCACTTACGTAGGCCACGGCGAAAGCTCTGCATGGAGCCTCTGCAGGACCATAAATCACGCTTAAGTCATTTTCAAAGAGTGTTGTTGTACGGCTATGTGATATTATCGCACACTAGAGTTCGTTTGATGTGGTTTGTTTAGGCAGGTTTGAATGCAGCAATCGCACTCGGATGCGCACAAAAAGCGGCCCAAACAAGCATACCGAGACCTCCTTGATGAGGTGGTCTCGGTATGCTTTCAGTTGATCCCTGGAGCGGTTCGTTTATGGTGAGAACATGATGCGACCTCGAACCGCACCCATTGTCTACTCCGCAAGTCTGACACAGGACCTTCTTCCTGCATTTACTTTCTTGCTCCCGCCCCAGACACTTCTGATCAATAAGCGGAATGAACTTTCTTGCGTGGTTTCTAATGATGCATTTTGGTTGCCTTGGATTCTATCTGTGAAACGAAACCGAACCCAGGGGAAATCGCTCCAAGTTTACAAACTCATCAACTGATGCGGACCAGAGCAAACAAACTGGGGGGGTGAAAATGCCCTCAATCATTAATTATGACTCACTAGAAGTGTGTGGTGGTGTCTGTATCTGTAGAGTAACTTCCCGCGGGGGGAGGGGTGTGTGTGTGTGTGTGTGTGTGTGTGTGTGTGTGTGTGTGTGTGTGTGTGTGTGTGTGTGTGTGTGTGTGTGTGTGTGTGTGTGTGTGTGTGTGTGTGTGTGTGTGTGTGTGTGTGTGTGTGTGTGTGTGTGTGTGTGTGTGTGTGTGTGTGTGTGTGTGTGTGTGTGTGTGTGTGTGTGTGCTTTAGAACATAACCGCCCTGCAACAATCTGAAAAGAAGAAGCCGTCTAACATTTGGCCGTTTAGAAGGATCACTCTGGTTCACAGGCTGCTGTTGTTGTGTTTCTCTAGAGGGAAAACAAGGAGCCAAAAGGCCTAAAGATCTTTGGTACAAGTCCCAAGATGGTCGGCTTGGAGATTGTATCAGCTGGTAAGGATATTATTTGGTTGACCTGTAATTTTACACACGGCAGACACTGAGCAGTAAATCGTCATTGTTACTGTGAGAATTTCTATTCTCACACCGGCACCTTTTCCCTCTCGCTTAGATGACGGATTCAACAGGAAGCAGCGTCACCTCAAAGCCCAGGCCTTTGCCATTAAAATGAGACCACGCAAGGAGACCCTGGAAGTCAACTTTGTGAGTGTCATTTCATTGTGTTTGGCATTCGCCTGCTGGTTGATGGTTTATTATATCTTGGGAAAACCTGTGCGTGACCGTCCCTGTATTTTTCTGTGGTGTTGATCCCCCAGATCGACCTGTACCTCTGCCTGGTGTGTGGCCGGGGCGATGAGGAGGACCGGCTCCTGCTGTGTGACGGCTGTGACGACAGCTACCACACCTTCTGCCTGATCCCACCTCTACATGACGTGCCCAAGGGGGACTGGCGCTGCCCTAAGTGTGTTGCTGAGGTAAGGCTTGAATGCTGTCTGGCCAATCAAGTCTTAAAGAAAGAAGAAATATAAATAAGGGAGATCATTTACACATGTACAAATGAACATGCAAAAGTCAATTTAAGAATAAGACAAAAATGAATGGAGGCCCTCTGTCTTTTCGTGGCATTGTCCTGATTAACGATTATATTAATCTAACTAATCTAATCTAAGCTTTAAGTACAGGGGGACAAGGGAACAGAAAATAGTAAGCCGACACAGGCTGACTAAAAGGAATAAAATTCTAAATGGAAGGGGGACATCATTTAATGTTTGCTACTGGTGTACAACCAAATCGCACATTGTAAAGTTATTTTATGAACGAAATAGACATATTACACACCTGAGGGTTTTTTGAATCATTTACAATCCCGTAATTTTCTCCATCTGTTGAAAGCCCGACCAAGATTGACTCGGTTTCGCCCGTCGTCTTTCACTTTCCCTTTTAGCTTTTAGTTGTTCTTCGTTTAATGTCCTTCTTTTCTGTGATGGCCCTGCCCCAGCATCAGCCATAGCTACAGAAAATAAAATAAAAATACAATTAGGCCTATATAAAGAAATCTCCTGCTTCCTTTTACGTGTATACTCACTAACACAGGCTTTTCCGGTGTTCACCCGAAATCTGTGACCCGTCAGAATGTGTGCTCTGTAGCACATTTACAGCTGGCATTTACATGGGTATTTGGTGATCAGATCTCAAGTGGACAGCTCTAAGTCAGTCAGTTGTGTGTCTACACATGCATCTTGAGTGACCATGTGTAATCAGATCTCACTTCCCCGCTCTGTATGCAAATAAACACGTACATCATTTCCATTTGCATATACAGAAATACATATTTTGATTAAAAATCTTTTCATTATTGTGTGTGTATAAATTTCAGTTGCTGCTCGCACATTAATCTTACATTATTACAGAAACGTGTGATGACTGACAATCATCTTCGAAGAATGGCCAAATAGTTTCTAGTGAATTTGGACTATGTATTTTTGCTTGAAATGCCAATCCCTACTAACAAATGATAAGTTATTATAAATTCCCTTATCATTCTATTGCGTAATTAACCCTCACACATGATGTAAATTTGTATTATCATAATAAAAGTGTGGTCCATCTTCCCTCACAGGAGTGCAGTAAGCCCAGGGAGGCATTTGGCTTCGAGCAGGCAGTGAGGGAGTACAGTCTCCAGAGCTTTGGAGAAATGGCTGACCACTTCAAGTCTGACTATTTCAACATGCCTGTTCATGTATGTAAGATCCTTTAGTGAGCTCAAATATGTGTACTGTTACACAGGTTTCCTTCCATCATCTGGCTGTCACACTTTCTGCTTTAACAATTAGAGGTCACATGTGTTGCTCACATGCTTTTCCCTGTTGAGAGAAGGCAGGGGATTTCATTATTTCTGCCTTGTGCCCTCCAGATGGTCCCCACAGAGTTGGTGGAGAAAGAGTTCTGGCGCCTGGTCAGCAGCATCGAGGAGGATGTCATCGTAGAGTACGGAGCTGACATTAGCTCCAAGGAGGTTGGCAGCGGGTTTCCTGTCAGGGACGGTAAAAGAAGGCTACTGGGAGATGAAGAGGTGAGAAGATTGTTACTTTGTATTTCCATAAACTCTTCCAGTGTTGACTTGGTTTTTATTTTTTCACATCTTGTCTTAGAGTATGACTTTTAGACTGTAATAGGTGCATATCACATTGAGCAGTTCCATTATTTTCTTACACTTTCTATTAGAGGTTTATAACCAGTAGAGGACTCATGATGGGGATGCCCCTGTGTTCTATAGACATCACCTGGTTCATTTTATCCATCAGACTTCCATCTAACAGATCCACTTTTTTCTCTTTGACAAGGGTTAAATAAAAACATGCCCTTTGCCGTGAAGTGAAAGAAAGAACTTTGTTTGCTCTTCTATTAGGAGTATGCCAACTCAGGCTGGAACCTGAATAACATGCCAGTGCTGGAGCAGTCGGTGCTCACCCACATCAATGTGGACATCTCGGGTATGAAGGTGCCCTGGCTCTATGTGGGCATGTGTTTCTCTTCATTCTGCTGGCACATCGAGGACCACTGGAGTTACTCCATCAACTTCCTGCACTGGTGAGACTGAAGAAATGTCCGCACAAGACTTCATTTCAATTCTGACGTGTGAATGTTGGTGGAAATGGAAATTATACTTTTTAAAGCATAGAATACTGCTGACATTTGAAAAAGCTTACAGAAACTAACCTTTTTTTATTCCACTTGTGTGTCACTCTGGGGAAAAAAAAACATGAGTATGTAAGTATCTTTAATGTTAATTTATTCCTCTCCTCCAGGGGTGAACCGAAGACTTGGTACGGCGTGCCGGCTTCTGCAGCAGAGAAGCTGGAGGCCGTTATGAAAAAGTTGGCTCCAGAGCTGTTTGACTCCCAACCTGACCTCCTCCATCAACTGGTCACCATCATGAATCCCAATGTCCTCATGGAGCATGGTGTCCCTGTATGTAGTCTGAGCCTTCTGTGGGGTTGGATGATTAGATATAAGTCATGTTGATTATAAGTGACATGTATGTGTGTATTTCCCCCCTCAGGTGTACAGGACCAATCAGTGTGCTGGGGAGTTTGTGGTGACCTTCCCCAGGGCCTATCACAGCGGCTTCAACCAGGGCTACAACTTCGCAGAGGCTGTTAACTTCTGCACCGCTGACTGGGTGAGGGGAAAGCAAATACTTCTTCCATTTTAAAAAAAAAAAAAAAAATTGGGGGGGGTTGAATGCGCAGTTTTATTTTTAACGCATACCCTTCCCTAGTTACCTATGGGTCGTCAGTGTGTGGCCCATTACCGACGCCTTCACCGCTACTGCGTCTTCTCCCATGAGGAGCTGCTGTGTAAGATGGCTGCTGATCCAGAGAGTCTTGACGTGGAGCTAGCTGCTGCCGTCTTCAAGGAAATGGGAGAAATGATGGAGGAGGAGACAAAACTCAGACAGGCTGTCCAAGAAATGGTAAATGTCTTCTGCTTTGTTTTGCTCAACTTGCTCAAAATGCATGTAGAAGGTGTGGGTGATTGGCAGTGCTCAGGCTTTGAACCTCTGCCTTACCTGTAGTTTCAGACAGCTGTTAACAGCCTCAACTCGTGCTTATTTTGTGTCCCTTTCAAATGGCAAGCTTAATATTGTCACAGGTTGTTTTAGCGACGGCATCATCAGTTCTCTCTCTTCCTTATCTGTAGGGGGTGCTGTCCTCAGAGCAGGAGGTTTTTGAACTTCTACCTGACGATGAGCGCCAGTGTCACAAGTGCAAGACAACCTGTTTCCTGTCTGCACTGACCTGTTCCTGCAGCCCTGACCGACTGGTCTGTTTGACCCATGCAGCAGATCTCTGTGACTGTCCACTCGGTAGCAAGTGTCTTCGGTAAGAGACCTGTTGTTTTAGTACAGTACTAAACGCAACCATGTACAGCACGTGGTCAAGAAATCAAATTTGTTATGGCCTCGACATTTACTTGGAACACATACACCATATTCTCAAGTAGATATCCGCACCATATATTTCAGGTATCGCTATGATCTGGAGGAGTTTCCGTCCATGCTGTATGGGGTCAAGACACGGGCTCAGTCTTATGACACGTGGGCAAAGAGGGTCACAGAGGCCTTGGCTGCCGACCAGAAAAACAAGAAAGGTTTTATACTTAGATACTACCACAAGATATGTACATGTTGCACATCTCTTTGTGCCATTGCATGATTGTTTTGTGTCTCATAGATCTTATTGAGCTCAAGGTTTTGCTGGAGGATGCAGAGGACAGGAAGTATCCTGAGAAAGCTTTGTTCCGTCGCTTGAGGGAGATGGTCAAAGAGGCGGAGACATGCTCCTCCGTGGCTCAGCTGCTGCTCAGCCGCAAACAACGGCACAGGTCAGTGGACATGGATGCACGAAGCCTTAATGTAATCCAACACAAAAGCAATTTACTGATAACCTAGCATGAACAGAAAAAAACATTTCCTTTTGCAAATCAATACGGTATCTGCTCAGGTTCAAACGTGAACTGAACCGTCGCTCTTTTTCCATGCATGTCTGCAGCAGCCGTCTGCGTTCGGAGATTAGTCGTAACCGTACCAAACTGACAGTGGATGAGCTCAAGGCCTTTGTGGATCAGCTGTATAGGCTGCCCTGCATCATCAGCCAAGCACGACAAGTCAAAGTGAGTCCTCTCTATGCCTTTGTGCTTGCCCCATGGCTTACCCCCAGTTATCAATGAAATACAGTTCACACCTTAATTCCTTTTTTTTAATCTCTTCCCTCTTTTCCCTATTCCTCCTATAAACCCTCTTCTTTCACCATCAATACTATTCAATTACTGCTAAAACTTATACCTCACTTTTCATTCATTTCCTTCACTCCTGTTGTGTCTGTCACCTCCCTCCAGGAGTTACTGGAGAATGTAGAGGACTTCCACGAGCGAGCCCAGGTGGCACTGTCAGATGAGATGCCTGATTCCTCCAAGCTGCAGGCACTGCTGGACCTGGGCAGTGGCCTGGATGTAGAGCTGCCAGAGCTGCCCCGACTGAAACAGGAGCTCCAGCAGGCCCGCTGGCTTGATGAGGTGGGCTCCTACAACACCCACAAACTAGCGCTGCACGATATAAGGGGGAATATGTCATTTGAATATTGCGACAACGATATTACTTGCGAAAAATGAAAAGGTATTAAAGTGTACTCAGTTCTGCATTCATGCTGCTTTCAGCATTCTACTAAAATAAAACAAATTGCTTGTTGAATTTAAAACAAATGAAAGGAAATCATCTCCAACATTCTTTGATTGAACAAATTGAACATTGAGTTGAATATAAAAGGCACCCACCCTAATCCTGAACCTTAATGGTTTTTTTTTTTTACTGATATTTTCTTTCAATACACACAAATCTCTTGTTCTTTCGTGATATGTCGCAGCCTTTCGTGACGTGTTTATAACGCCAGTTGATATCGCAATGGCGATAAAAAAGCAACTGTGCTTCAGTGAAACGATTGTGCAGCCCTACCACAACCTGTTTATGGGCTCTGAAAGAGTTGTTATTTTTGGCCTCATGTAACACGTGCCATTGTCCTCGTATCCCAGGTGCGTGTCACCCTGGCCGAGCCCCACCGTGTCACCCTGGAGCTGATGAAGCGGTTGATAGACTCTGGGGTGGGCCTGGCTCCCCACCACGCTGTGGAGAAGGCCATGGCCGAGCTGCAAGAGATCCTCACTGTCTCCGAGAGATGGGAGGATAAGGCCCGTGCCTGCCTACAGGCCAGGTAAGGTTGCACGGTTACAAATGCATACAGACACATTCATGGTGACTAGGGTTGGGTACCGAAACCCGGTGCTTATATGGCACTACTGCCTTAACAACCGGTATCTACCGGGCGGATAGTAACGCGGATTTCGGTGCCTCATTACGGTGCTACTGAAATGCCAGCGCTGCCCTCTGATGCTCCCAAGCGGACGTTGCATCGCTGCATGTGATTCTAGTTAACATAATACACTTGACAGCAGGTAACATTAGCCTACCGTTAGCTAGCCGCTGGATTAAACACGGTTAAAATGCTGACAGCTAACGTTAAACGGTGTGACTGTATTTCCCTGTAGAGGATTTCAACACCGAGACGTAACAGTCCGCAGCTGTCGTCTGAAAAACAACACAAACGGTGCGTCACTTGAAACTCTCCTCGCCAGCCTGGTGCATTCAAAGTTATTGTAAAATACCCTTTTTCCATCTAGTGGTTGTTTTTGTCGTTTACCAGCAATTTACTGGTGAAATAAGTTATTGTTATAAATTATTGTTATTACATTTTTAATAAATAATTTCATTTTGACCATATGGCCTTAGCAATAAACAAGCCGTTCTTAAATGTCGGCGACTGCCGTTTTGTGCTCCTTTTTTCTTTTTTAAATATATACATATTTTTAAAAAATCTTTTTAAAAGTATCGGTTCAGGTACCGGCACAGTTTTGAAAGTATCATTTTAGCACCGGTATCGGAAAAAAGCCAAACGATACCCAACCCTAATGGTGACTTGTGTGCTGTTCGCCATTTAACTAACCATATTAGAGACCTCAGCTGCTGCTACTTACAGAAATTGAGTTAATTATTAGTTGAGTCATACTTGATCATCCCATGCCCGTCTGTCCTTTCATATCCCAAGGCCTCGACACAGCATGGTTACCTTGGAGAGCATTGTGCTGGAAGCTAGGAACATCCCAGCATACCTACCTAATATTTTGGCCCTCCGAGAGGCCCTACAGAAGGCTAAGGAGTGGACATCTAAGGTGGAGGCCATTCAGGTACTGTCTATGTGTACACTACATCTTTTATCTGTCCTCTTCAGGATCATTGATTGAGACTTAACCTGTATCTCATTGCTCTGAAAAAGGCATTGGCAAAAAATGTCTCTAATCTCTCTTCTGTTGTGTATCCACCTCACACAGAGTGGCAGTAGCTACGCTTACCTGGAGCAGCTGGAGAGCCTGCTGGCCAGGGGTCGCTCCATCCCTGTCCGGCTTGATCCACTGACCCAGGTGGACTCTCAGGTGGCTGCAGCTCGAGCCTGGAGGGAGAGGACTGGTCGCACCTTCCTCAAGAAGAACTCCACATACACACTACTCCAGGTGGGCCACTATGAAAAAAGTTGATTTGATGCTTGCCTCTCAGATGTATGAATCATAAGATTTTAGTTAAGACTGCATCTATCATGCGCTGCAAATATTAATCGATTAGTTGTCAACTATTAAATTAATCGCCAATTATTTTGATTATTGATTAATCAGATTGAGTAAACATTCTCTGATTCCAAACTTCCTATAAGTGAATTTTTTCTAGTTTCTTCTCTATGGCAGTAAACTGAATATATTTAAGTTGTGGACAAAACAAGACATTTGAGGACGTCATTTTGGTCTTTGGAAAACACTGATCGACTTTTTTCGCCACGATTAATCGAGAAAATAATTGACAAATTAATCGACAATAAAAATAATCGTTAGTTGCAGCCCTATATCATGCTGTGTTTGGGCACTTAAAGGCGATTTAAGTGCAATGTAAGTGCTGTGGAGATGTAACATCAAGGTTTGGGGAGTATGTCTTGTCTCCTCTAAGAATTCATATTTATTTTAATATTTTGTTGCTATTCTTGTGCGCCTCTTCTGTTAGGTCCTCAGTCCTCGCGTGGACATCGGGGTCTACGGCAACAGCAAGAGCAAGAGGAAACGCGTCAAGGAGCTCATGGAGAAGGAGAGAGGAGGCTTTGACCCCGACGCCCTGAGCGACCTGGAGGAGAGCCTCGAAGAGGTGCGAGACCCTTCTACCGTCGTAGCAGCCTTCAAATCCAAAGAGCAGAAAGAAGTGGAGGCCATCCACTCACTCCGGGCTGCCAATTTAGCCAAGATGGCCATGGCAGACCGCATCGAGGAGGTCAAGTTCTGCCTGTGTCGAAAGACGGCCAGCGGCTTCATGTTGCAGTGCGAGCTTTGTAAGGACTGGTTCCACGGAGCTTGCGTGCCACTGCCTAAGACGGGATCTCAGAAGAAAGCGGGTGTGGGTTGGCAGAGCAATAGCAAAGACTCCAAATTCCTGTGTCCGCTGTGTCAGCGGTCGAGGAGGCCGAGATTAGAGACCATCCTGTCGCTGTTGGTGTCGCTGCAGAAGCTGCCGGTGCGTCTTCCAGAAGGAGAAGCCCTCCAGTGTTTGACAGAGAGGGCAATGAGCTGGCAGGTATGCATGGAATTAATCATAATAACTCAGTTTACAACTACCATCTGCTTTATTTTGAACACTTAATTTCCACAGTTTGCTTTTATTCCCTACCAAATGCCCATCCTCACACTGGTCTAACTGTCCCACCAGGACCGTGCCCGTCAATCTCTGGCCACGGAGGAGCTGTCCTCAGCCCTGGCAAAGCTGTCTGTGCTAAGCCAGCGCATGGTGGAGCAGGCTGCTAGGGAGAAAACTGAGAAGATCATCAACGCTGAGCTGCAGAAAGCTGCCGCCAACCCGGACTTGCAGGTACTTGTACATGTCATCTTAAATGATTTTACATTAGTCTCATTTCTGTTCTCATACAGTAACATCAGTGAGACTCTAGGGATGCTGTTTTGCAGATTGTAATTATTGTGGTTTCCCATTGGGGCTTTGGCTGTAAAAATGGAGTGCACCAGAAGAGGGCACTAATGTGTAATTATGAAAAAGACTGGATTGACATTCTAAAATGTAAAACAAAGCAGGGAATTACAGGTGGCCAATGACAGTCTGATTTCCCATAGATGTAATAAACATACAGAACCTTTATCTTATTTTTACATATTATTTAATTATGCCTTTTGAATATGTCAGGCAAAGCATTTGGCTTTTTTATTTTTTATTTTAGCATCATACTGTAAAAGGAAAACCGAGGCATCTATGCTTTTTTGGTATTTTGCTCTTGTGAACCTGACACACCATGTCAGGCACTGTGTGACTGGAAAAAAGGGACTATATACACAGACTATGAAAACATACTTTCACCTGATTTGTGGCTTATGTGTTTCTGCCCTTCCTCAGGGCCACATCCAGACTTTTCAGCAGTCGGGTTTCAGCAGAGCCGCATCACCTCGCCAGTCCGTAGACTACGATGACGAGGAGACCGACTCAGACGAGGACATCAGGGAGACCTACGGTTATGACATGAAGGTATGTGAGGCAAGTGATGCTGTTCAAGCCGCCAATAAGCAAGCAGGATTTTTTTTGTGATTCTTCCCTGTTGGTGTCTGCTTTGTTCCAGGACCCAGGCGAGGTGAAGCCCTACCTGTTCTGTGATGAGGAGATTCCTGTTAAGTCTGAGGAGGTGGTCAGTCACATGTGGCCGGCTGCCACACCCTCCTTTTGCGCCGAACACGCCTACTCCTCAGCTTCCAAGTCCTGTGTGCAAAGTGAGGCCACGTTCTTACTACGATTACTTCTGTCGCTTTGAGTCTGCCTACCCATCGTCATCCCGTGTTGTTTTCATGCACAAATGATTCAAGGACAGCTTTTATTTTTGAACACTTGTAATACAAATTTAATTCCACTCCTCTGAAAGAGTTATGTTTGTGTCTCTGTGTTCCTCGGCACTTCATCATCTCACACTCAAAAAATATTTACATTTCAGACATGGGCACGCCCAGAAAGCAGCCCAGGAAGACCCCTTTGGTACCTCGCAGCCTGGAGCCGCCAGTGCTCGAGCTGTCCCTGCAGGCTAAGGCCCAGCTGGAGGAGCTGATGATGCTGGGAGACCTGCTGGAGGTGTCCCTGGATGAGACCCAGCACATCTGGAGGATCCTACAGGCCACACACCCCCCCTCTGAGGAAAGATTCCTGCAGGTAATGGAGGTAGGGAGGTCATCCATCATGCAACCTGATTGCGCAGCTGGACCCTATAGCAAATGCTGTGTAGTAGAGTAAACATTGGGTTTGGGTTTGAATAAATCACTCTGGTTGGTTCTGATGAAGAGGTTTGTGAATAGATGCATCGATACGGGTCTAATTAGAGGAAAACATGCCTGCAATAACTACAGAATTAGAAATGGAAATAGTCATTCTCTTTTCGTCTTTCCTTCCTTCTCGACAGCCCGACGACTCTCTGATGGAGAAGCCTCTGAAACTCAAGCTGAAAGATTCAGAGAAGAAGCGGAAACGGAAGTTGGAAAGAGCCGAGCACCACCACATGCTGATGGCTGCTGCCGCCGCCGCCGCCGGAGGGGCTTCAGCAATGGGCGAAATGCGACCAGCCAAGTCCAAAGAGCTTAAAAGGGTGGGTCTGGAACTGGGTCTTGGGGGCAAACCCAAGAAGAAGAAACTCAAGCTCAACCTCGACAAGAACCGGGAGATGAAGCAGCTGGCCAAGCGGATAGCCAAGGAGGAGAAGGAGAGGAAGAGAAAGGAGAAGGCAGCGGCCAAGGCAGAGGCCATCAGGGATGGGCTGGAGAAGAGAAAGGAGAAGAAGATTCTTGACATTCCTTCCAAGTATGACTGGTCCGGGGCTGAAGACTCCAACGACGAGAATGCTGTGTGCGCAGCCAAGAATTGCCAGAGACCCTGTAAAGATAAGGTGAGGACATTGACCTCTTTCTGTTCTTCAGCTACAGTTTAGCAATTAATAGAGGCCAAAGGCCACCATGTGACTGCACCTTTTCAAAACCTTTATATAACTTAGATATGTTTTAAATATTTTTTTAATATGCATTTAAAGCCATGTATTAACTACTGTGATAATTATCTCAGCATTATCTAATATTGACATATTGAAATTGTTAACGTTATTCCAAACCGCAATGTAAAATGGTACTAACTTATGTCTCATTGAGTCAAGAACTGCTGCAACTAATTATAAGTTACATATTTGAGTAATCCTCCCAGCTATTTTTCCGTTTATTATTTATTGTTTGGTCTATAAAATGTCAGAAAAGAGTGAAAAACAAAGCCCAAGGTGATGTCTCCAAATTTTCTGTTTTGTCTAACTAACAGTCCAAAACTCAGACATTCAATTCCCAATAATATAAAACTACACATTTAAAATATACAAATGTTAAAAATAACAAATCCTTCCCTTTTGAGAAGCTGGAATCAGATTTTCTTTGGCATATTTGCCAATTAGATTTTCTGTCCAACGACTAATCGATTAATTAACTAATTGTTTCACCTCTAATGTAATTTTCAAAATATTTCTCTTATAATATTTAAACATATTTAGTCTTGCAATCATTCACATTTATACTTGACAATAGGCCTATGTCACACTTCCTGCTTCCGGAACGCAGAGTAGGGAATCAGAACTTCAACAGTCTCTCTCTCTTTCTATATATATATATATATATATATATATATATATATATATATATATATATATATATATATATATATATATATATATATATATATATATATATATATATATATATAAATTTAGATTATCAGCCATAATGTCTAAACCATCCGAGGTAGACCGACCCCGAGCTACGTGGTTGTGAAACGAAGGTTTCTGCTCCTGTAGAAGCCAGAAGTCTGTATGAAATCAACCTTGTTTTAAGAAAAACATGTTTGATCTGCGATCTTATGGAGAAAAACTACACTACCCACAATCCTAAGCGTAACAGCAACGTCTCTGATTGGTCCAACTCGCTGTTACCATAGAAACGTTTAACGTACCCACGAAACCGCGAACGGCTAGAGCGAGCTTCTACCATTGAAGTCTGTGATAGTTTCTGTATACGGTCTTGTACCTTTTTTGCCGTTTTCAAAATGTTTTTTACTTTGAGAGTGTTCGTTTACAATCCGAACCACATCGTCGTAGGTGATTTCAGGCAGGTAGCGGAGAGACTTGGTCCAGCAGTATCTATCGGGCTCCGCCATTGTAAAAAGATAACCGGAAGAGCCGTATCCCCACTCAGAGACGTTCTTCCGGTCTTCATTTGTTGCGTGACGTAGGCCTATTGTGAACCACAGATTTTCAATACAAGAAACATGCACACAGGGCTGGACTTGAATTTTCACACAGCCCCTTGTATTGAAATTTGGATATCAAATGGCCTGTAATAGGTTGATATGTCTTACATCTGGGAGATCAAAATGCGACGATTAAATGTGTTTCCACACAAATTCACTCTATGTGAAGAGGCTTATAATACTGTGATTGGAAGCTGTGAATAGATAGCATTTCTTCTTTTTCGCGTATGTTACGTTAGTACGTCTTCCATTTTCTGTATCTTTTTTGTTATACAAATGTCCATTAAGTTGTATGTTGTGTGCAGAATAGCAGCCTCTTCAATATTCATTCTGCATTGTGAAAAGCCCTCAAGTGCATACTGAGCCAATGAAAACAGACATGATGCCGTGTTAAAATGTAGCTGTGCTTGGACTGTGCCAAGCTGCTGGAGGACCATGGTGTTGAACCTGGCCAGTTAGATCATTCTTGACCCTCCGTAGAAACATCCCCACCACACTGAGAGAGGCAGTACATTCTGGTTGATACTTTCATCACAGTTGACAGGTGTTTTTGTTTGCAGAGTTAATAATGAACACTTTTAAAAATTAATATCATGGAACTTTAAAGAATATCAACAGTTGAAAACAGCACTGGAACACCTTAAAGAGAGTTACACATAACGTATTAACAGGACAGACCGATGTGGTTCTTTTCGGAGACAGCACTGCGGACTAAGACTGTCCACCAAGTTAACCAGTGGCCAGTCTCCTTTCCCTGTGTGTCCACAGGGCAGCCAATCAGAGGCGAGGAACTGGTAGGCTTGCAGGAGTAGATATGGTGAAATTCTAAAGCTGCTGCTCTAAACTAGGTCGACTACACCTGAAGTTGCGATGATTAACAGCTGTGGGGTGTTATTGAGATGGAAATTGAGTATTTCCTCAGCCGTTTTCATCTCACAGTTAAAAGATGTGTGACTCTTAAGGCCGTTTTATGGTTCTGAGGAGGCTCCACACAGAGCTTTCGCCGTAGCCTACATAAGTGGCCTGATGTTTATACTTGTGCGCTGGTGTGTGCGTCGAGCTGACGTGTGTGTGAGTGTGTGAGGAGTGTGTTAGAGCGAGGGAGAAGTGAGAGAGTGACGGAGCGAGTAGCGACTCTAGAGTCCTAGTGAGAGAAACAAAGTGTCTCCCCTGTTCTTTCTGACCACGGTGGGAAATCTGTAGCAGGAAAAGTTAACCTTCTCCATGATTTCATGTTGTTTATGGAGAAGGAGAACCGGGAAATGCAACGCTACCAAGCCATGGCCGAGCGACATGCGTCGCTGCGACGTGTAATTACATTTTTTGAGAGGTGCACGTCAGGCTGTGGCGTAGGGTCCGGCGTAGACGTAGAGGCGTCTGTGGGGGTACGCCGTCGATTCGACGCAGAAGCATAAAACCAGTCCTTCCAGAAAAATGCTGCGTTTTTTGTGATTGTTGCGGGCAAAAATCCTTGATTATACTGCACGTTTTCTTAAATGTTATGGAATATGCGGGATATTTATGCAATTTTATGCGATGAAATTTCGGGAACTTGCAAAAACTGCGGTTTCATCATGGCTTCATCGCGGGGTTTGCAGCTTTTCGTTGATTGATTCGTGCGGGGATTATGAAATCATGCAAGGCCCGCATATTTTGCGCAGAAATCTGCAATTTATGCAGCGAAAGTGCGGCGTATTTGAAAAAAATGCGGCCCCCCGCATAAATATGCGAACTTTGGCTGATTATGCATTGAATTATGCGATCGCATAATTGCGTTTTTCTGGAGGAACTGTAAAACGGCCTGTAGTATTTTATTAAAAGCACACTTAATAATGCCATTGTTTTTATACCAGTCAGAGGAGGAGATGCGGATGAAGAGAAGCAGGAGAAGGATGGATTGGAGAAGGATTTTTAACCCTTGTGTTGACTTCGGGTCACATTGGCCCGTTTTAAATTTTTGTTTTATGTCAGAAAATATCTTAACACAAGGGTTAAGATATTGATTTTGCACAAGCAGCCCAATGTTTTTATTTTTTTTTTATTCTACAATAAGTCAGTACTGTACTCGACAGTACTGTAGTGGTGTGTGAAACACAAACTCATCTGCAGTTAGTCAGTGTTTGGCTGTGGTTATGTCAAAGATCCTTTTTATACTAAAGATTTCAAGCAGCGTGAATGGTATCAAACGGTACACACTTCCTGTCTCCTAAAGGGCGTGACCTCATTTGAACGTGTAGTGAATGTTGTGTGGATGAATGAAAAGTTAAATTGAAATAATTTATGAACATGCTCTTTTGCTAACGTTAGATATTTACACAGCTAAAAGACGTATTTAGCATCATGGAGATTAGTTTGTTAGGGCGTTCACAAACGTTAGCTGACGTTAGCTTCTCTGTGTTGCCAGTTCTCGCAAGAGTTTGGTCCTGAGACAGAAAGAGGTCTCAAACAAAGTTAATTTTCTCCTGATGTGTCTGTCTGAAAAATGCCATTTTAGTGTCAGAATGTTCTGGAGATATGTGACAAAAGATTTGCTCATAATCTGTGTTCACGTTCACTTCTCCCGTTGGAATCGATACACTCGGGACCTGCCGCTAGTCTCCTAAATAGGCGTGGCCGTGGCGGAGCCCATGTGACACAGAAACAGGAAACTGAGTTTGGGCGTCTCGGTTCTAAGCCGTCTCTGGTTATGTTTGGCTCTTTATTCCAGTTCATTAGATCAATCAAACTCACTTGCAACTTTAACTTGTGTTGCTAAATGTTACTCACAATAGGCTTGGGCTGGTGTCATCATTTTCAAACCGGTTTGATATCAAGCCAAACACCAGACCAGACCAGTATACAGAATTTTACCACTAGGTGGCGAGCAGTTTTATTACAGACCGCAGCAGAAAGCTGTGCTTGAGCTTCAGAATACTCTGGGAAACTGAATCAGACTGATCTTATGAAGTGGCGTATGTATGACACGCCAATTCATATGCCATGATTTGCGTGTTATAAAAACGCATACTCGCTATTTAGCGTGTTTATCAATGCCGTTTGGCCTCCATTGACTTACATTACCTTGCGATTGCATGTGCATTAACGGCGTATGAAAATCCGCGTGAGTAGGTTGGTTGGGGTGGGTAAAACGCAGGACTTTCACCCAGGAGAGCGGGGATCGCGTCCCGCACGTGGCATTTCCTTTGTGTCCCTCGTGTGATGTTTCCTTCCCATGTTTGTTTTTTTCCTAAACCCAACCCCATTCTTCTTTTCCTAAACCCAACTGTTTTTTCTTTTCAACCCAACCCCCACACGCCATGTGGCTTTAGAAAGACGTTGCAGACTGCAGTCAGCCGAATACAACATAGACATACATGTGGACAGCTGAAAATGCGTACAGATAACGTGCCTCTTGGCTTGAGGAAAGTGGCGTGTGTGTTTACGCAAAGTCACGATGTCATGATGGAATGCTACTATACAACTTGATCAATAAAAGAGCTAAGCTACTGAAAAGCTACTGCCCAACACAGCTTGTAATACAAGTTGGATTTAGTGCCGTGATGCCTTGGCACAGGCTGCTAATGAAGGCTACTTTTTTATGTCAGAAGGTGTCATAGAGACAAATTCGGGTTCAACCGGTTAGCATAAAGTCAAACCAGTTTAGCCTCGTCCACTAGTCCAGACCGATGACACCGGAAATCGAAACAGGCTAACTAACATGTTTTTTTCTTTCAAAAAATGTCATAATGTTTCCTTGTCTCTGTGAATCCTCACTCACACGTCTGCATTTGTCTTTGTGTGTATTCCAGGTGGACTGGGTGCAGTGCGACGGCGGTTGCGACGAGTGGTTCCACCAGGTGTGCGTGGGCGTGTCGTGCGAAATGGCAGAGAACGAAGACTACATCTGCGTAGACTGCTCCCGGAAGGCTGCCGGGGCGAGCGGCGGAGCCGTGACTGTGGAGGAGGTGGCAGAGGAGAGCGTCGTAGTGCTGTCGACATCGATGTGCAGCATGCAGGGTCTGCCATCATCGTCTGTCGTGGCCTCGTGGTCTCACCCGTCCTCCGTCTCTCATCTAAACCCAGCAGCTTCACATCATCATCATCAGCAGCAGCAGCAAGAGCCTCAGCAGGGCAGTTAGCGCTTACAAAAAACAGCCTAGGACTGAGTTTGAATACTGTACCTCACACAATGAACACAAAACCTAGTATCCAGGCTAGTGTTTCAACCTCTCAAGCTGTAAGACTGTACAGTATCTGAGGGGGAAAAAATAGCCCTTTATGAATAAGCTTGGAAGAAAAGGGACAAACCAGGCGCCTTTCTGTAACTGCCTGGATTATAGAGCACAAGAAAGAAGAAGAGAAGAGTCCTACTGTCACCATGTGGCTTCAGCAATGACATGTTCTCTTTCCGAGCGCTAAGATCTGTTGAAAATGTTGTTAGTACACACACAAGACTTAGTCTTCCCACAGCAGTTTTAGGTCTAAAAAAACATCCACCAGCTACTTCTGGACTTTCCCCTGAACACTAACACATCTTTGGTATACTTACTTTCAATCAAAACAAACCCACTTACTCCAGCTGTTGTAGTCGGTGCAAACAGGCAAATAATGTGTCCCCAGTCGTGTTTTACTGGACATCCTGAATCACTCCCCTCTGCCTGGCCCTTCAGACAGTCACATTGCAATATGTAGGACTCCAGACTAGAAAACACAAATGGTTGTAATGTAGTGGAATTATTTATAATGTACATACTTTTAAGCATTTAAACAAATGGATTGTGGCTTTTTTTGTTTTGTTTTCTCACCTTTAATAAACGATTCCTAGTCAAATGATTGATAATTGTGTTGTCTTTTTTTCTTTCTTTAACATTCCATATACAAACATAATAACAAAACATCTCACAAACAAATCTAAGCAAAAATATAATATTTAACCCTTGTGTTTTCTTCCGGTCAAATTGACCTGTTTTCAATTTTAGTTTTGTATCAGAAAATATAGGATGTAGAAATAAGTGCTGAAAATGTGTAGAAGAAAAATGTAACCATTTAAAACGTTGGAAAAAGAAAAAAGAAAAAAAAGACAACACGAGGGTTAAAGTGCGATTTTATGGATATATCAAGATAAAAAATAAAGCAGGCAGTAAATGTGGTGGAATTTCAAGCTTACCTACTCATGCTATGCTATTGAGACAGTGGTATCCCAGTCTCATTCAGGTCAGTGTCAAACATAACCTCATAACCTCTCCAGGCAGAGGAGCAGTTTAACTCTGTGTTTCCATAGATGACTGAAGACGTAATAGCTGTACAATAACACAGTGCTGTCTCATCCTGCTAAGGAGGAAGTAAACAAATAACACATTCTGTCTTTGCTGAGGAATTCGGTTAAGCATACTACGTGTTTACAGCGCCCGCAATATCTTTGTTTACATTGAAGGTTCAGCTAAACTTAACGCCTCCAGCACAAGTTGAAATACACCTTCAGGAAGACAAGAACATGAGAGTGTTGGGGACAGCAGGATACGGTAGCACATTGTGGTTAAACTTTACTGCCTGCCTTAATTTGCTCCTCAATTGGCATTCCATTGAATGCTCCTGTGTAAGTGTGTTTGCCCGCACCTTCTTGGAGTCTGCTCCTGAGTTTTTCCTTAACAATAAACCAATAAAATCTAGCTTTTCTGTCCTTTAGATGGCTAAAATATCAGGATGATTGGTGGGTGGAATTCTGAAAGGCCCAGCAGTGACTTATGGCCATGTCATCGAGGTTGATTTGTGGTTGTAAGTTAATCTTCACATTTCCTGTGTTACTCATTAAGCTCAATTAGAGGAGAGGTGTGTTGGCATGTTGTGGAGCTCTGATATGAAGATTAGAAGGTTGAATTCCATGTTACATGTGTTTTTCCCCTTAGTTATAAGCAGTGTGTAAAAAAGACATTTTGTGTCAAACAGAATGACAGATGACCTTTGGTTTTTTTGTGTTTTTATTTTATTATTCCACTTATTTCTTGTTTTAAGATCTTTGGTTTTCCAACATGGTACCCCAGTTTTTTCCAGGTGATAAAAAAGCAACAATGTTATATGATTTAGACATGGATATCTAAATGTGTAGAGACATAACTTGTTTGCAAAAGAGAGAAGGATTGTGGCTGGGGGTGTGCTGGGTGCTGTCACTAGTCAAATCCAGTGCAAACTGAGCTCGGCAGCTTTTGCCTCCGTCTGAGTCGCTGACCTCTGTCCACGTGCTGACTGCAGGGTTAGAAATATGCGATCACAAGGGGCTTCAAGACATCAACTTAATTACTGGTAATGGAACATAATTGATTGCATAATGTGTTCTGTTGACCCATGCTATAATTACATCTTCATCACCCGCTGTTTGTTGTGTTCCTGCCTGAGAGTGGAATTTATGACTGAAACTGTAGTTTTGGCCTTATATAATAATCATCACTTCATAGCAAACTATAGCAGTGCTTACATGGCAACATGTAATGCAGACGTACTTCTATTTCAGACTCAAACATGAGCTTCTTCCATCAAACTGAAATAGAGTTAACACTTCAATGTGTAATTGAATTCAACTGGGGAAAACTTAACCTCAGACATGAAATTGAGATGTACTTACTGCATTGCAGACAGGATATGCATAGAACCCAAAAGCAAAACCTTATTATTTGGTTGCTTCTCTTTCCTAAAAGCGTACAATGGGACAAATTGTTTTTATTATTTATATGCGTACATTTTTAAAAGCTAATTGTAGTACAGTTTCTACAGCTGAGGTGGTCCACTGCAGCAGAACTTGACCCAATACATTACTGACTGCTCCGGTGTCATCCTATTGGACTCTTCAGTTGCACCTTATTTTAAGCATGGAGTCATGGTAGGTGATGTACTTTGCTCTGAAAGGGGCAGGCAAAGGGAAGGAAAGAGAGAAAGAAAGAGGCTGGCCTAAGTGTAGCATTACAACCCCCCCGTCCCTCACTCCCATCTTGTTAAAATCCTAAAACTTGAGCATTTATACATAAACCTCTAGAGAATGCTTCAGCCTTGAGACGAGAGTTATACACAGAAGATCAGGTGACATGGCAATGAAAGGTAAGCTATAAGGGGATTGGTCATTTTTCTAATTGATTATCTGGAGATTTACAGTGCAATTTAGATTGCTTTAAAGTCATTTTGTTTACTGATTTAAATACTGTATTTTTGTTTTTGTGGTATGGATAAGAATTACATTGCATTTGACTGAAATGGATACAATTCATAATGGATACAAAGCTCTAATGTATTCTTTTATTTGTGCTAGTAAACCTCTAGTTTGTAAGAGAAGACAATTTTACACATTCAGATGTTATCGGTGCATTGTAAAACTATATTATTCCACTGTTGCCCACTCTGCAGCTGGAACAGTTTGGTGTCTTTGGTGCCTTGGTTTAGGGCATCTTGACTGTTACTACGTACAGGGAAAACAACTCTAACTCAACACCAACGAGCCTCTCTAACCTGCTGCAATCCTCATCTTCTCTGTCTTTTTTTTAGATGACACTGCCAGAGCGGGCCTCCCCAATGGCATCAGCCAAGCCAAGGACCAGACGCCCTCTTTGGAGGAGAAGATGGAGGAACGGGGCCAGTGGAGCAACAAGATAGAGTTTATTCTGTCAGTTGCCGGCTCCATCATCGGCCTGGGCAACATGTGGCGCTTCCCGTACCTCTGCTACAAAAATGGAGGAGGTGAGTGGAAGAGGAGCTGCGTGGATGGAGGAAGGAGTTAATGTATGTCCCTTAGTTTCTTCTGCACATTTCTATGACTTTATAAATGAACACCAAGATATATGCATATGGAGTTTAAAAAGTTCAATACTACTCTAGTGCACTTTTACAGTCAACCATGGAGTTATTTTTTTGTACATGCACTAAATGAGTAGACACGTCATGACAGTTGACATTAAAGTGAACTCAGAGTAAATATGTACAAAATCCACATATAGCATTACAGAGCACCTGAGTACTAGCTCAGGTAAAAGATGTAAAAACAGATATATTCAAAGACTCACAATTCACCAAATCAGACCCTGTTTGCTTTTGGGCATGCTTGTGTAGGTGCTAAATTGGACGCTGCTCTTTCTCCCTCCATGGGGTGGCAGGGTCAGGGTTCAGGGCCGAGCAGGGTCAGGCAGCTGTTGTTGCTCCTTGCTCACAGCGGCTGTCCCTGCAGAGAGACGGAAATCTGAGCACACCAAACATCCTCGGCCACCCGACGGGACATCAACACAAAATCCCGAAAGAGAGTGGCAGTGGCTCAGGTCTACATCTAAAGAAAAAGAGCATTAAAGAAACTTTATTTTTCAGTAACTTTTGAATGTCTTCTTGCAGTACGTCATGCCTTTTAGTGCTTGTTTTCATTAAGAGTTTTAATAAAACTTTAGATCAATTTACTTTGTAGTTTGTTTAAGGCAAGTTTTCTTTCATATACTCATTAAAGTTATTAATTCTTGAACATGAAATACTACATCATCTACACTTGACCTTACTCACTTGTATTTTAGGATTGTCCAAACCAGGTTCATCTGGTTGGAATCTGAATAATTAAAAGGCAATCTGGTGCTAACAGTGGCAGCACATGAGACAGGAAACATAAGCAACATGTAATAGGTAATATGTTATTAGTAATAGGTAATCCAAGAATGGAAAAGAGAGAGTAAAGGGAGAGACTTTTTCCATGAATCATTATTATGTTATCTTATATCTTGTAGTTTCTTTAAGATTTACATCTTCCTGCAGGATAGGACATAGGGGGACTCAACTTGGACTTTATGACCATTTGGCCATATTTGAGCAGATTGACTGTAACTATTGGAGCTACGGTCTGTATTTGGGTCCACATTTGTAGCAGTGCAAGAAGGCCCTGGGTTGTGTTAAGAGTTTACCCATCCCATGTCCTCCAGATGCTCTGATTTCCCACAAAGTCCAAAGACGTGCCACGGGTGGATTAGAAACTCTTAATATGTTACTCAACATGCAGTACCAGTGACCGAGACTAAGTCTGTACAAAGATAGTCGACAATTTTCAGCACTTTTTTGTGACATCACCTGGCCTCTAAAACACAATAACACCAACAGAAAGTATAGGTACAATGCATCCACCCCGAAACATGCGGTCCTCAAACGCTGGCCTGCTCTCCATTCCCCACACCAGACTCTGTACCTTTGGAGACAGAGCCTTTAGTGTTGCAGCCCCATCCCTCTGGAACACCCTCCCTGCAGATATCCAAAATGCTACATCCCTGTACATTTAAAAAAACTCCTGAAACACCACCTGTTTACCACAGCCTACAGTCTCCTTTAGCTTAGCCACAGTCATTCTGTAAAGTGTCCTTGGATTTCATGAAAGGCGCTATATAAATAAAAGTTATTATTATTATTATTATTACAAGCTTTAACCCTAAATCCTTTGCTCTTTTTCAACTCAGGTGCATTCCTCATCCCCTACATGATCTTCCTGTTCACCTGTGGTGTTCCCGTCTTCTTCCTGGAGACAGCCCTGGGCCAGTACACCAGCGAGGGAGGCATTACCTGCTGGAGAAAAATCAGTCCCCTGTTTGAAGGTAGGTAGGACAGGTGTATCACCATGGAGAGCGAAGCCACTGTGGGATCCTGGCAAAGCATGCAGCATTTAGGCAAATGTTATGAAGCCATGCCATGGTTAAAAAAAAAAAAAAACTGCTCACTGAGACAGGGAAGATGGTATTTTCGTTGGAATATTCCTTTAAGCTAATTCTTCAATATCTTCTAAATTCAAAATGTGTTACTGATTATTTTTAATTGATTATTCTGCAGGTCTTGGCTATGGCACCCAGGTGATAGTGACTCTGTTGAACTTCTACTACATCATTGTTCTGGCCTGGGGAATTTTCTACCTGTACTTCTCCTTCTCCTCGGACCTGGCCTGGTCGTCCTGTAACAACACATGGAACACAGGTAACAAATGCACTTCAAAATACACAAGATGTTCCACCAATGGTTTTATACGTTTAAGAATTTCTACATTTTGCTCCCCCCCAGAAAACTGCATGGAGTTTCAGAGGAGAAACACCTCAATCAACCAAGCGATGCACCTAAATGCCACCTCTCCTGTCATCGAGTTCTGGGAGTGAGTTTTCAGACCGCCTAACCTCCTCTTGGTGATACGTTACTGTTGTGAAAATGACAATGATGTACAGTATGTTTCTTTCGCTGTCTCTGCAGGAGAAGAGCACTAAGGATTTCCCCAGGCCTTGACCACATGGGCTCTTTGAACTGGGACCTGGCCCTGTGTCTGTTCATCGCCTGGGTCATGTGCTACTTCTGCATCTGGAAGGGGGTGAAATCCACAGGAAAGGTGGGTGACCTGTTGACCCTTTTAATTTATGATTTTTTTCTTTTGCGCCAAAGACAGCTCGAGGGCACTTTCAGGATGACAGCTGGTATTGTTTTTTTTTTCAATTAGGCATGTTTCTTTATTTGTTTACATATTAAACATTGCTATATGTGTGTGTATGTGTCTATATAGGTGGTCTACTTCACTGCGACCTTCCCCTATCTGATGCTAATTGTGCTGTTGGTCAGAGGGCTCACGCTGCCTGGAGCTGGGATTGGAATCCAGTTCTACCTTTATCCAGACCTGGGACGCCTGGCAGACCCACAGGTACCACAATGTCATCTTAAAATAAAAGAACCACATCCATTACACAAAACCACAAATCTTCCTATGAGGGCCATTAGAAGATGTAGTGATCCCTGTGTGCGAGGGCGCACCAGGTGCAGGTACCCCATGGTTCTCTGCTGGGGAGCCTAGTTTCTGCTGGGTCCATCTGCTCTCCATGGTAGAGGATTGAATGCAGGGTCAGGACACCACTGGGACTGTAAACACGAGCTCTACCAGGCAGTCAGCTAAATAGGGTATCCCCCCCCCATTTCATGTGTCTCTCCTGTCTGTTATTGTTGTGCCATCTCATTCTGGTTTAGTCGTACACTAGTTTGCCACAAAAATAAACCAAACAAACTAGAGTTAACACACCAAACTAATAATTAAATTTGCAGTCTCCTGAATATTGCTGGCTTATCATTTTGTCCTTTTCTGAATCTGATAAGGGATGACTTTTGACTGCCGTTACAGATCCTGCACTCTTTATATGTATAGAAGCTTGGTCCGTTAAACAATGTTCAGACCAATAACAGACTTTTAACAGCTTACTATAGTGCAACTACTTTAGTCAATTATAATGAATGTGTACATGAATTCCTGTGGATTATGTAAACACTACATATACATCAACCTACGCACTATATGTGTGTCTACATATAATTTAGCATCACTTTAGTTTCAGTGGTTTATTATTATTCTTTTAATTTGTCTTTTGTGTAAGGTGTGGATGGATGCTGGCACCCAGATCTTCTTCTCCTATGCCATCTGTTTAGGGTCGCTGACTGCTCTGGGAAGCTACAACAAATACAACAATAACTGTTACAGGTATGTAAACTGTTAAAGGTGCAGTAAGCAATTCTGTGCAAAGATTGTTGACTTGGGCTGGCCAGCATACCTACATGCTGCCTCCCCCCCTCCCCTTCTACCATCAACCGGCGCCGCCTGTTGCCGATTGGCTGGAATAGTGTTTTGTGGCACGTGCACTCCTTTGTTTGTGTTCTATTTACACAGCCAGGGCTGTGTATTAACACCAGATTTTATTCTGCACGCACAAAAAATAGAGAGCTATAGTAGTGTTTCTGCATGTGCTTTGTGCTTGTCTGTGCTTAAATGCTAATGTGTTTTAATGTGCGTCTATGCACTTTTACCTGTGTCTATATGCTACTTATGTTATGTTTTTACATACATACATGTTTCCATGGTTCAATGTGGAAAAAAGTCTGATTTTGAAACAAAAAATTGGTGCGTGATATGTTGTCATCATTAACATCAACTTCATCATCAGCCGTGATTCATGTGATCACCTGTTTGAATCTGGACTGGAGCTCAATGATGCTGAAATATTTGCTGTCTGTTGCAGAGATTGCCTGGCATTGTGCTTTCTGAACAGTGGCACCAGTTTTGTGGCAGGCTTTGCAATCTTCTCCATCCTGGGTTTCATGTCATTTGAACAGAATGTTCCCATCTCAGAGGTGGCAGAATCTGGTGAGGTTCTTTATCAACTGTATCTGAGGCTTCAAGAAAAATGAATAGCAATAGAGTAGCAAAAATTATCTGTTCATATATCCTCCAGTTTACGTTGTTTTTTTCTCGTGTCTGCAGGTCCTGGCCTGGCCTTCATAGCTTACCCCCGAGCTGTGAGCATGATGCCTTTCTCTCCTCTGTGGGCCGCCCTCTTCTTCATCATGATTGTTTTTCTGGGGCTTGACAGCCAGGTTGGTTCCTCAAGTTAATGAACACTTTTTGTTTTCCACACTGATTACTCAACAAATACGGTGTGGTTTGATTTTATCTTGAGAAACAACACACATTTCATAATCATTTAAAACTCCCTTTTGAAGACTTTTCTGATACATTTCTTTTGCTCGTGTGGCTCGCAGTGGTGAAATGTAACTAAGTATTTTAAAGTGACTATATGTAACTTTTACACATTTCTGAAACTGTGTAATGTTCCATCTGATGATCATAAATGACCTGTAACAGCAACTGAGACTAACAGAGAAAAGAACGCTATTTTTTAAATCGTTTTTATTAATACCTCTGCCCGGGTCAGATTTTTCCCGCAAAGTCACAGAATGATTTACGGCAGGTAGACGGCGCTACAGAGCACACATTCTGACGGGTCACAGATTTCGGCTGAACACCGGAAAAGCCTGTGCTAGTGAGTATGCAGTTTAGCTCACGATACATCCAAAATAGGCTAAGTTACCGTATGCAACACTTGAAATGCAACGATGCATCTGCAACGTATTCTCATATTGTAAATGAATGATTTTCTGTCCGAGCTAAATATTCATCGCGACTATATGACCTCCCAGTAACGCTAACTCTGTAATATACAGTGGGCAATACAGCACCGTAAAGAAAAGACATTTTTGACAGCAGGTGTGGTAAAAACACAATTTAGTCCAAAGCGGCCACTACAATGAACACAAACTGAAAGTTACATATAGTCACTTAAAGTAAGCACTGTACTTAAGTACACATGTGAGGAACACTTTCTACTTATACTCCACTACACTTCACAGGGAAACATTGTACTTTTTTACTCCGTTACATTTATCTGAGAGCTTTAGTTACTAGTTACTTTACAAATTAAGATTTTTGCACACAAAACTTATGCAAGTGTACAAATGCAGCTAAAACAATTAATCTATTGATCAATTGACAGAACATTAAGCGGCAACTATTTTGATAATCGTTTAAGTCATTTGTCATAGTTCCAGCTTCTCAAATATGAAGATTCACTCCTTTTATTTTTTAATTATTTTGATTGATTACCCATTTTTCAGCATTGAGTTTTTTTTTACTTTTTATACATTAAGTAAATGTTCCTGATTGTACTTATATACTTTCACATCATTGATATTTTTTTAATGCAGGATTTTTACTTGTAACAAAGTATCTTTACAGTGGTGTATTAGTATTTTTTTGCTTAAGTAAAGGATCTGAATACTTCCTCCACCACTGGTGGCTTGGAAATGTAGTTTGTGTTAACTGAGCCAGCAGGGCAAGTCTTTCCTTCATTATAGCCGACAAACAGAGTTTTATTCATTGTCCTGTGCTCACCTCTCTCCCCCTTTTTTCCTCACCCCTCTGACCTCCTTCCCATCAGTTTGTGTGTGTCGAGAGCCTTGTGACTGCGATAGTCGACATGTACCCTGCTGTATTCAGACGCAAAAACCGCAGGGAGCTCTTCCTGTTAGGTGTGGTCTTCTTCTCCTTCTTCATGGGCCTTATCATGCTGATGGAGGTAGGGGGGTGCATGCACACAGACAAACAAACATTGGCAAGCATAAAGATGTTTTTGACTGATATGTTGATATAGGGGCAGTAACAGTTTTTATACTAAAGGTCACAATATTTTGTACATTCAGTGTCTTTGAATTTTTACTTTTTAAAGCTTATGGTGTTTTCCCTTATTACATATTTCCTAGCAGGGTAAAAATGCCTTAATTAAGATAATCATTTAACATCACTGAAAATAGTTTCACACACAGATACACTTCAAATCAAGTTGATGCTGGTGGGTTGCACTTGATTGTTGTTTTAGGGATAATCCAGGACAGGATGCCTTGTTCTGCTGAACTTAACTCTTACAGAGTACAACCTGGTTGACACGTGTGATCGGATTTCAATGCGTCCTCCATGCGTCCTGGGTGCATTCACACCTGTACTTACTTAGAGCTGTCCACTTGGGATCTGATCACTCAGATCGGATTTTTAATACCAGGTCAGAACGGGGCCCATGGCCAGCAGTTTCACCTCTGCAAAGCTGGAAACATGAATGCTTTGCAGAGGTGTCAACAAGTCATCCTTTTGTCAGTACAAGCAAGTCAGAGGTTTTGTGCAACACGTCTCAGGTAATGCATGGCAAGCTAGTCTGAAGTCTCTAGTTTTGGGCATCAGCATTTCAAATATTTTAACAAACTTGTATATCTAATATTAACAATAAAGGAGTAGATTTATCTTTATATTTTTTTATTATCTGAAAAAGGCAATCTAGACGCTGCTATACATTTATAAAAAAAACACATGTAGCTGTATTGGTGCTTTATTTGACTCCCTGACACTGTCATGACGTACTTCGCCCATGCTTTGAGTTATCAACTGCCCTCATCAGTGTCTCCAGTAAGTCTGTGGTGACAATGTAATAATAATGATGACAACACCGACATTCCAGTTTGCCATTTAGATATCCATAGACGACATACGTGACCACTGAGTTAACTGTGTTATCAAGAGTAAACTTTTGAAGCTTGTCAAGTAGTCAAAGTCACAAAAAGGATATTTGTAGATTGGTAATAAATAAATAAACTTAACATTAACTTGTTTCCTACTATTTTAGTATTAAAATCATTTCGGATATGTTTTGTCCTAAAACAAATGTATTGTACTGTGTCAGGTAAGTTTTCAAATTGTAACTTTGACTTAGTGCTTTATATCTCTCTCTTTGTAGGGAGGTATGTATGTTTTCCAGCTCTTTGATTACTACGCTGCCAGTGGCATGTGTCTTCTCTTCATGTCCATCTTTGAGACTGTCTGCATTGCATGGGTCTATGGTAAGCTGTCCTCAAACATAAAAGGCTTCATTTCATTGGTGAAAATGGAGAAATATGTTTCATGAGTTTTTCCAGTGACTAAATTAACATACTGTGGAGTATTTGTCCTGTTTAAAGGCGCAACGTGGATTGAAATGTCTTGACTGTGTTTCTCCAGGTGCAGATCGCTTTTATGATAACATTGAGGACATGATCGGCTACCGCCCAGGACCTTACATCAAGTACTGTTGGTTGTTCTTCACCCCAGCCACATGCATTGTGAGTATCAACAAACTAATTAAGTAGTATCAAGGATTCCTAAAAATGACAAAGGCTGA
Source organism: Zingel zingel (assembly GCA_023566125.1). Taxonomy (NCBI): domain Eukaryota; kingdom Metazoa; phylum Chordata; class Actinopteri; order Perciformes; family Percidae; genus Zingel; species Zingel zingel. The sequence continues at coordinate 16,666,394 of CM042331.1, read as the reverse complement.
CAGACACTGAGACCTCCTCTCCTCTTGCGGAAATAAAAACAAATCAGACGTTTGTTCTTCACCAATAGTAATGCTTGTCTAATTGTCTCTCCAGGGTACCTTTGCCTTCTCTCTCATCAAATATACCCCTCTAAAGTACAACAATGAGTATGTGTACCCGTGGTGGGGCTATGTCATTGGCTGGCTACTAGCTCTTTCCTCCATGGTCTGTATTCCGCTTTGGATGGTGTACAAGATCAGCACCACCCAAGGGACTTTCAGAGAGGTAAGTTTTGATCTTTATAGAGCTGTTTCAAGTTCTAAAATAAAGTAGGAGCTGGATGACATGTTTAGTTTTTTTTAACTCAGTGTCTGAAATTAAAGGATTTGTGTGCTAGTTTTGGTCTTGAAGGTCCCATATTGTAACAAGTAAGACTTTTTTGATTATATAGCAGGTCAATTGAAATTCACTATATATAGGTAAACAGTGCCACTATAGTGCCGTTAAAGTCATTCCCCGGCTGCAATTACAGTGCAGTGACTCCCAGATCACAGATGCAGAAGACCCAGAAACACTAACCAACCATTTTTCAGAAGGGGGGCTTAAAGAGACAGGCTCATAAACGGAGCCTTTTAGACAGAGGGTGAATACAGGTATATTCAGACAGACAGTATGAGAAAAATAATGTGTTTTCTTTTTACATTAAAGCATGTAATCATGTTCTAGTAGAAACCCAAAATACAAATAGGAACCTGAGAATGAGCACAATATGGGACCTTTAAGACTTTCTTTGAACTTGTCCACCCCAACAGCTGGAATTTGGATTTGACTTGAACGTATCCCATTGTGGAATATATTTAATAAAGATGGTCAAGACTGGAGCCCATTAACACTGGTTTATCTCTCCACAGCGCATCCAGTTGCTTATTACACCTTCTGACACCTTACCCAAAACCAAGAGGGAGCAGGAAAGGTTACTGGCCATCTTTGCTCCTGAGGGAGACGTTACCATGGCTAGAAATGGCTACTTACCTGTCTTAGAGACAGACTCCAACTTATGAGGCCCCAGTGGTGATGGGAAAGACATGTGGGTTTTCGATCCTTGACTCGCTGCACCATTGCCTTCATCCCAAAGATCACTGCAGGGAAAGATACAACAAAATGTCACAACGTCTACTTAAATGCATAACAGAATATGGGAGGACTCAGGAGATAATAGGACTACAGTATGTTGGGTTTGGCAGTGCCTGTAAATTTCAGGGATGGCAGCAACGTGATAAAAGAAGGATAAAGAAAATAAAAAGTCATCTATTGGATTACTTAGAAGCTTTAGAGGGAACAAAGGTATTTTTTTTCAGGGATACAAGTTATTTACTCTACTTAATCTGACATATATTAATACATTGTCATATGCTGTTCAGCTCTGCATTTCACAGATGATGTAAATGAAGTGATTCAAGGTCAGCTGAAATCTACGAGTCAGCCTTGTTGTTGAAAATGTTACAATGTTATAATAGAGGTTAATGGCATTTAAAAAAAAAATCTTATTCAAGGGTGGTAATTGTAGAGACTGACACACAGTTTACACTAAAAGTGTAATAATGAATCTTATAGTTTGCATAATAAGGATGATGTTTGTGCAAATGTAACACTAAGACAGCAAAATCAGTAATGGAACAGGTTAACCATTTGTTACCGCTACATGTAAGTTACTTTTTAAACTAAAGTGTCATGTGTATCTGATGTCAATTCATGGCTACTTCGCCACATTTGTATCATATATTGTATTATCATAAACTGATTGGGGAAAGTTTTTATTTTGTATTGACAAGAAATGAAATAACATGTTGTGTTTCACATGAATATACCTTGTAGTGAAAGGATATAATGTCAGTGAAAGTTATAATATTGTAGCACTGCAAAAGCCGTAGAACTAACATGACATATGCAGTGTACAAACGTAGTTTCATATTTTGAACTGTAACATTATGCGACTGTACAAAGAAACTTGTAAGTATGTTTTTAAATAAGCATGCAAAAATTCATGTTATCTTGAATCATTTTGCACTGGCCAGTTTTGATTATTGGGGGGGTTGTAACCACCCCATCCCCCCTGTAAATTACGCCAATGTGCCTAGGTGCTATCAGCGCTGTTTCCCATACTGTTTCACAATAGGAAAGACTGTATAATTTCTGATCAGGAAAATCAGGTAAGATAATGGGACAGTTTTAGCATATAATAAATAAATGAATACAATTCTTTATGAAATGAGACTGCATTGTACCCCCTGTATTATACACTGAACTCATACAGCACATTAAAAATATCAAATGATATAATGCCCCTGGCTGGACAAAGAGGTGTGAAGTTGTTAAAGACTGTTTTTTTTAGAAGGGTACAGTTTCTTAGACATAAAGAAATTACAATGATGGAGCAGTTTTTGAGCATTTTTCCAGAATAATTTTACCACTGGGTGTCATGCTTTTGCTGTACTGTCGGTGAGCTAATGATTGGCTGAAACTGCAACGTCACTCTCTACGTGCCTCGGTGACGCCCCGCACTTTCCCACCATGCAGCGGGTGATGTCTGAGGAAAGATGGCGGAAGGAGGTGCGGCGGATCTGGATACCCAGAGAGGAGAGGTCGCGGCACTGTTGAAAACACAGCTAAAAAAGGGAGACACATGGTAAGACATGAGCTGAACCCTTTTCAAAGATACCGCGTGGCCTTCGGCTGGCTCTGCCGAGGCTGTCAACGCCACGAAGGATAAGAAAGCCGAGGTGACGGGCCGTGTTGACAGTTAGCTTCGAGCTAGCTAACGGGAGCCTGTCAGCTTCATGTGTGTCAGCTTGGCAGGCTAGCGGTGCTTGAGCTAACGCTATACTGTTAACGAAGAACGATAGACCCCACATATATTTGAACGTTAAATAATGTATTATGATGGTTATATACGCTACTTCCAAATTGACATCTCCCTATTTATTTGATGACACGAACGCACTGATGTTGCATTTATCTGATCTAGTTAGCAGGCTAATAGCTAATTGGCTAGTCTACAGCACTAACGTTAAGTGGTTTGCCAGTCACAGTGGGTTCATCCGTCGACTTCAGTAGGGCGGAGTCGAAAAAGAAACACCTGTCAAAATCACAGAGCCAGCTGGCCAGGCATGCAGGAACTTGAACTCAAGTCGGTGTCCATAGTGCTACTATTACAACTATCAATTTGTGTTATTTTAGCCTCTCTCTGTCAGCTTTGTTGAGAGCACTGACAGCAAGGTGGCCTTCATCTGCCGAAGTATTCCTATTGCCACCATGTAAAAAAAAGAAATAAAAAGCTCTGGTTTACACCGTAAAGCTTGTTGCATGACCCTTAAACAACCTAGACTGATTAGCAGTGTCTCATCTTGCTTTATCAGAGCTGAAATTATAATACTGCTTGCCCTCTCTACAGGTACTTGGTGGACAGTCACTGGTTCAAACAGTGGAAGAAATATGTGGGATATGACAGTTGGGACAAATACCAGATGGGTGACCAGAATGTCTACCCAGGACCAGTTGATAACTCGGGTCTTCTCAGAGGTAAGACATCACCATTAGGAATATATTGTAAATACTATGTGGCACATATGGACCCCTGTGTTCAGGATAGCTTTATCATTCTGGAAGTAGTAACAAAGAGTTCAGAGGAAAAGGGAACAAAAACAACATTGTTGACAGACCCCATAGACTAGCCTTTTTGGGGGGTTCATAGAAAGCTCTCCAGCATACCTTTTTCTTTGTGTGTTTTGTGTCGTGTGAGACAGTCACTGTTGTAAGTGCTGTACCACAATGTGCTTTTCCTCCCTCTGTCTGCTTGCTTGTTTCTCAACCTTTCTCTCATCCCTTCCTTACCTCTAGATGGGGATGTGCTGGCCATCAAGGAGCACCTCATCGATGAGCTTGACTACATCCTGGTCCCCACAGATGGCTGGAATAAGCTCGTCAGCTGGTATGGATTGACAGAGAATCAGGAGCCAATTGCACGCAAGGTAAGGGTTCTGTCTTCAGCATAAGACTATAAATGGATTTTGAGGTTGAAAAATGTTCCGCTCACTGCATTGAGAATAGAACCAGTAGGTCAATGAAAAACCAGCAAAGGTGGTTTTCTGTGTTGCAGTTTAATAGTTGTGGTTAGTAGCTATGGTGTATAGTATGGTTGGTGTTGGGGTTAAACAGAGAAATGTGAGCTTATGGCCATTAGAGATCGGGATATCAGGAGTGCGGCCCAATTGTAATAGAAAGTTGAGTTCTGTAACATAGTTAACATAGAATAGTAAAAGACAGCCACATATTAGAGAACTATAGTTCTTCATGACTATATTGACAGGGCTCCACTGCTGCTCATTATACATTTTCAACAAAAAGCAAACGCCAGGCACAAAATGTTGTTGTGTTTAATGGTTGTCTTGATTGGCCAGTTAGATGTGCAAAAAATAAACTGTGCATAGGAGCTGGAGAAAAAGAAGATAATACTGGGTAAAGGAAGCAACAATTACGGTGTTTTTCATTCATTTCCTTCAGCCTTTCATTAATTTCTGTCATGAACTGCAATTATTTATTTTAGGGATGATCAATACTTTCACAACCATGTTAGTAGTGTAGATTGAAACAAACTATTGAATGGATGTATTTGTGTTTACAGTTGATTAGTCAGTGGAATACTTAATGATGGTGCCTACAACTTAACAGGACCTACGGTATCAAATCCCCACTTCAAATCTCGCTAGTCATGGCATCATGGCTGCTAGAAGAGGTTCCTCTTGCCCTACATCTCTACCATTCTCTCTCTCGTTCTTTCTCCCCCCTTGCATTGACCCTCCCATTTTACCATGTATGTCGTAGGACGTATCGGGTGGCCGCGAGGTTTCTATTTTCAGGCATCGTTCTGGATGACTGAAAAGCTACATGGAGCGATCTGCGAGACACAACATGCAGGAGGTTCATTATTAGTTTTCCTCTTCTTTTAAAGTCTTTGTTTCTTTTGAGGGGTTGTCATCCTGAGGTGCAGGGGGGACACAAGCGTTAACAAGGATTTAGGAGGATTGTAGTCACAGGTTTGGCGCTACGTTTCCTTCCGTTGTCCTCTTCTGGTGTGATATGCCAACACCGGCGGAGTGTTTCTGCGTGTCCTTGTTTTTTGAAGTGGAGGAATGCCGGCTGAGGTCACACTGAGAGAAGCAGCGCAAAAGCTCCTGAGAGGAGTGCGAGAGGCATAACCAGTATGGGGGGAGGGGGGTTGGGTGGGTGGGGTAAATGGTTTTGGCTCGGCTCTGGTTTGAGAAATTTTGCCAGAGTTTGGCGATGAGTTAGGCTTTTGTGCCGAGTTTACAAACACATGGGTGTTGTGTTGAGGGGTAGGAAGGGCCTACCGGGGTATGGATAGGGAATGGGGGGGGGGGGGGGGGGGGGGAATCTGAGCTGTGTGTGTGTGTGTTCGTTCGTTCGTTCGTTCGTTCATCGGTGAAATAAATAGACTGGGACCCCTCAGCTGTTTCCACGAGGTGCTGCTAATTTAGGCACTCTGACTCTGCTCCTATCAGATGAGTGGCAACCAGGCCAGCAGACTGTACTTTGTTAACCATGAGAAAACAGAAGCTAGTTACAACCACAACTTTACCAGACACTTTTCATTGTTTAAGACCACAAACAAATAATTAGAGAGGGGTAATGTAAGAGTTGTACCCTGGACTTGCATGGGCTGATTACTACATACGATAGCAAGCATACTAATTACTCTTCGTAACACAGCAGTTGTTATCTTGTATTTTGGTTTGTCATGTACCTGTTACTGCCTGAAGTTTACAAGACCTACACCTTTACTTGCTGCAGTCAGCTAATGTAGCCCAGATATAGCACACAATTAATATATTAAAAAAATTAAAAATATTTGAAATTATCCTGAGGAGTACTAGTATGTTATGCATCTTTCTCATTAGAGCCACTTTTGCATAGTAAGAATGTCATGTGTTAATACAATTTCTTCACATACTTTATCTGTATATATAGTATTTGAGATATATTATTTGAATTGAGTTCTGCACACGTGCAATGTATTTGACTAATCATGGTTTCATTCAGATAATGTGGACGGTTAATAATTTCACTGTGGGTTTTTTTCCCCCCCCAGGTGGTGGAACAGGGTATGTTTGTGAAGCACTGCAAGGTGGAGGTGTACCTGACGGAGCTGAAGCTCTGTGAAGACAGCAACATGGACAATGTGATCACCAGACGCTTCAGTAAAGCTGACACAATAGGTAGGCCTGAGTCACTCTGGAGTAACTGTCTGTTTACACTGGCCTCCCAGGAGTTCCAAGTTGACTTGCATTTTGTCATATTTCATATTTTGTACTTGGATTTCACGTGTGTTTGATTAAGGCAAGGCATTAATTAACAAAAACTATTTTGATTTTGTTCATGAATTACAGAGGATGTGTAGACTTAGCCATGCACAGGCTCACTGTTTCTCACACACACACACACACACACACACACACACACACAAACACAAACACACACACACACACACACACACACATACATACACACAGACACGCATAATAATAATTATACTTTAATAATTGTGTAATGTCTGAACAAATGTGATCTTTTGATGAAGAAAGATCTTACTTGCTATTGTTATTTTACTCTTCCCCACTGATAACCAAACTAAGTTATTTAAGGGTAACGTTCCCCCTTTGTGGTCAAACAATAGTCTTTTTTTGTGTGGGTAATATTCACGCTTTGCTGCAGACATGATTGAGAAGGAGATGAGGAAGCTGTTCAGCATCCCTGATGAGAAGGAGACCAGGCTGTGGAACAGGTACATGAGCAACACCTTTGAGCCTCTCAACAAACCTGACAGCACCATTCAAGATGCTGGCCTCTACCAAGGACAGGTAGGGACTTTTCTAGTTTGTGTCCCTTAGGTAATAGTTTGAACAGCTCTGCAGGGTTCTTTTCCAGGAGTCAGCCAAAAGAAACGAAAAATCGTATTTGACTAAATTGACACAGAGCTGTCCAAATATGGCTTGCTATGTAGAGTTGTTATTCCTGAGCTCAGTGAAATATGCTCTAGTTTCAATTGTTTTTCAGATAGCTTTTCCTTATTTGTGCTCTCTGCCAGTGAGCCCTTTTAGGCCACAGCAGAGTGGATCTTCAGAAAACCCCTATTTTTGTGCTTTGTTTGAATCTGTATTAAACAGGTTATCGGGACCTGCAGAGGGCAGTCCATCTGATCTCAGTGCCACGTTCTTGAATAACTTTCTTTTTTGTGCTCTTCTCTCGCCGGCCCCTCCCCCAAAACGGCCATTGTCCAATCACACATCATAGCAACCGTTACTATGTGAGCAGGTCCGACAAACATTGACTCCAAGCAAGATGGTGAAGCGGTGCGCCCACGACGTTTGTAAATCGGACACTAGATACCCCGAGAGATTGTCTGGAGGAGTTGTGTTCTTTCCATTCCCAAAGCCGAAAACACAACGTGAGCGGTGCCTACAATGGATAAAACAGTGTGGACGGCCCCACTCCCAGTTAAACGTGTCCAACATTACCAAGCATAGTGTTGTCTAGATCTACTAACTAGAGGCAAGAACACAAATTGGACCAAAGTTATGATTACCATGGATATCATTGACAGAATGGTAACCTACTCTCTAAGCTAAATTTAACGATCCCTTTAGCTTTAGCCAACATTAGTTAACATGTTAGCTAACGCTAGCTACATTAGCTGCTGTTGTGTTGGGTCTTTGAGCTCCCCCACTTTATTTTTCTTCAGTTTACAACAAAGTCGAACATAGCGCACCAACAAGCAACTTTAAATAATTTTGTTTTTATCTTTCATGTAGCATTTTATGAACGGAAAACCTACCCCTGAGTTCCCCAATCTCGCATTTGAGGTACAGGTCATGGGGTTTCTCAGATTTCGCTTGAGACCGGTAAGCATTAGCCTCGATAGTAGTCGTGTCTCCTTCATTGCATATTTTTATATTTGGAATATATCCCTCCACTGCATACTGTAACCCCTTTTGCCTCGATCTGGAGGATATCACGGAGGTATTGCTCCAAAAAAGGTCACTGACACGCACGGGTATACCTCTTCCCGTCACGACAATCTGTCGCGCTGGTCGTGTTTGACCATTTGTTTGTTGGACGTAGCAACAGTAACTAAGGGGGGCGGGGCTCGGTGAAAGGCTAATTCTTTCTTAATTTCTCCATGATATAATTTAAAGGACGTACGTGGTACTGTGACTAGTTTCCTCATTGATGTTTTGTAGAAGTTTGAGTCTCTTTACGTGGTGCTCTTGTCCTTTTTTATTTTCATCATTGTGTCTACTAACTACCCAATTTCTCTTGTGGGTAAACACTGAGCATAAACAAGTACGTTAGGCACCAAAAAATCTCGACAAAGGGTGGTTCGAGCAACAAATGCAACAAAATTCAAATCTATGATGATGGAAAACAGCAAAGCAGAATCAGATTTATATATCTATCTATTTATATGTACGTCTGACAAGCTGAAGTTATGTTAACACAATGTGGTAAGACCGTCCTGTAATAAGAGGGTCACAACTTCGAAACCCACGCTTATCGGCTGCTTTCTGTAAGCTGCTTAAACTGTGCACACATATCCTGGCATCCACCTGGCAGTGGACTAGAGCAGACACAGGCTCTACACAAGCCTAGATTAATTTAGACACCTGGCCACAATGAGCCAGCAGGCTTTAGTTCGCGGGGCTGTCCCGTTCACCAGCAGCTGTTTGAGTATTGTTTAGCCTCGGACAAATCCTCACATTGTGAAATGGTGGAAAAGATCCATCCAGCTTCCTGTCTTCACCCATTAGAAATAGCAGTAACAGGTTGTTGGTTCTACTTGTAGCTTTTAAGAAATCAGTGGAAAAACACATCTGTTCCTTTGTGTCCATTTATTTAAAAAGTGTACCACTTTTGTTCTGAATATCTGAATAACTCATTAATTGTAGTGAAAAAGAAAGGGGGGGAAAAAAAAACAAACAAAAGTAATTCATCCAACTTAAGATGAATGCAACTAAACACAGCTTGTTTTTGCTCTGAGTGCTAAAAGCATCTTCAATTTCAGTAGACCACAGTATGGGATGCAAATACTTACACGTTTGATGTCTTTAAACTAGTGTAAGCAGATGGAGCCCTATTTCTCTTTGCCATCTCCCACAGGTTCTCGTAATAGAGCAGAAGAGTGAGGATGGCTCATGGCCCCGAGGCTCCACGGCACCCAAGTGAGTGAACAGCACATCACGTGGCTTATATTTCTATGTTGACTAAAGGAAAACGTTACCACAGAAATAGAATTTCCACGCTGTATCCAAACCCTACTGTTGATTTACCAAAAGATTACATATAGGCAGTGTATTATTGAATTGCTTTGAATTGTCAGTTTGAAGGGGAATAAAAGTAATATGATGTGGCACCAGAATTTGTTGTCTGGAAAGCTGTCTGAAAAGCCTTTCAATAGCCACCTCTTTGGAAATTGCATATTTATATTTATTATTGTGTAACCTTTTTTTTTTTTTAAGTTTCCCTGCCACTACAGCACCTCATCATCTTCAAAAATATTCCTCTCTTTAGGACTTTACCACAGTCTACCTCTTTTGCTTGACCCTTTGTTGCTCACATATCCCTCCTACTTGTTTGAATTCATCTCAGTTTTATTTGATTGACACTCGCACACCTTTCTGGAACAGCTCCTTATTTTCTCTACTCTAACTCATGATCTATTCTTTATCTTTTGAAGGTCATCTGGTGCTTCCAATCTCTCTGCTTTGCCAAAGATCTCGCCTTCATCTCTCACAAACAATCATAACAGCAGCTTCAACAGCAGGAAGTAAGGCTTAGTAGTGGGTTGAATAGCTGAGGGGGTGGGTTTGGCTTGCCAACAGACAGAGATGGAGTCTGGAGTATTGCTCGGCACAAACCGTTCACATTAACCTCGCTGGAATTTCTGATCGAATTGGCTTCCTGCAGAAATTCCTGCATCTATTTGGATTTTTTTCTCAGCTCTCTTCTGCTCAATTTGCACTCATTCTCAATTCAGTCATGCTAAATGATCAGCTAGAAGTATCCAAGTATGAAGTTTGTCCAACTTTGTTTTTGTACAGGTCTGTCTCTGCCTGTGGTTTGGGTCTTAAAGCTATCTTGTGGTGATGCAGATTCAGCTGTATAAGCTGATAGCAGGGAGGGGGAATGGGCTTATGAGGGATTGATCTTTTTTTGGATTTTCTCCAGACAGCAGTGCTCTCTATAAATGGTTTGCCCGTGCCTCTGGGTGCCTTACTTAGCGTTTAATTATGCTAGTTGATAGTTTGCATCTGATTTTCTACCTTACTAATTGATAGCTCTGGCTGGCTATGGCTGCATGATTATGGTTAATGTGTTAACTATTTTACCCACTAATGTGTGCTACAAGGTCTTGATTTCAGCCTTACTGTCCAACATGTACATGTTGGACAGTAAGTACACATGTTCAACATTCAATCACAAACAATACTAGAATAATAAAATCTAAGCAATGTATTTGGGGCAGAGTAACAAGCCTGACACACTTGGTGCACATTTGTTCACTGATTTAACACCAAGGTCTATCCATAATCTACTTTAATGAAAACAATTGTTTTCATATTTAAATTCAGAAGCATTTTCCTAAGTCTGATCCATTTTTCTACTTTGCTTATTGTTAAATAAAAACATTAAAAAGTTGACCTATGTAAGATTTCTCTGCCCCCCTGTCCTTCTCAGCCCGGGTTCAGAGCGACTTTAGCCCTGGGAGAAAAAACCAATCCCTCTCATTTTCAACACAGAAATGCAGAGTCGTCCGGAAATAAACTTAACCTGGTTCAACACAACGTCCTCCTACAGGGTGCAGTGGTGGCCAATCAAATATGTGTAAGCACACATTTCTGGTAGATAACTATGTTACACGAAAGGCATATTTTTACTCGCGACTGCTGTAATGAATTATAAACTTATTGTTGCCATAGTAAATTTTCAGAGTTGCAAAATCCTGTTTTGTGAACCCGTGTTGGCATTTGATCAGCCTTCAAACTCATGGAGCTGGATCAAAAACTGGATCAAAAACAGTCCTGGATCTTATTGTGTGTGTAATTACAAGTTTCAAAAGATAAAAGATCAGCACTGTACTATTTGGCTATACTTGGCACAGACTCTTTGCAACTGTTGGTTATCTCAAAAAACAACATATCTTTTGTTAGTAGTTCAAACTGTTTTCAGATCCTTTAGGTTCTTACTTTTTTATTTTACTGCCCACATCTCCATCTTTACTCTCATTTTAGTTTCACGACACATGTCGCACATTCAGCTCGCTTTTCCAACTTTGGGCTCCCTGAGTCGTTCTGCTCTGTAATTGTGTGTAATGGAAGTTGATATACCACATCAGGAGAACAAATAAAGTCATTGTTAATCATTGAAAAAAGAATATCACAGTATATGATTAATCATGCAGCTCAGGCGCAAGGCTACATTTTCTAAAGCTTTGCCAGTCTTTACCATCTTAACATACGAGGCAGAGGTGAAGCAAGTATATGGTCAAATCACAGAAACATCTCAAATGTCAACCACTCTGGATTTCTTGCTATGACAAAATGCATTACAGCTCACTTTCTTTTCAACTTTCAGTTTCTGTTTCCTGAAAATGTCCCTGTAGCCTAGATTAAGGTTTGTTGCTAAAGCCCTGGGCCCTAGAGGCTCTGTCAGCCCTCTGCTAGAGAGCACTGCTCGACTGTGGGTGGAGCTTTCGCCTCTGCTGTGTAATAGACTTTACTGTCCCCTCCTTTCACCTTGTGTGTGTGATTTACTGCATGCTGGAGTGTGTCCGTGTTTGTGCGTCTTAGATAAACACTCTGCATTGTCTTTTTTGATACTGGAGGAATGTAGAAATAATAGCCACAAGCTAGGCCACCCTGAAAAATCAATATTGATAAAGGAGGGTGTTAAAGAGAACTGAGCCTGTCCTTCCTACACTCACTGAATGAAAAGAATATCTCTTATTTTTCAGTACACTATATAATACTGCCCTGTACTTCAATTTGAAAGTATACACAATATCGAGTTACAGCTCTGCTTTATATTGTTTGATAGCAGTGGCATCTTTCTCTGCACAGAGTGGGTGACTTGGGGAAATTGGATCTTTACTCCCCGCAGCTCTCCTGTCCCTGATTCACTGGAGTGCCAGAGCTGTCGTTTCCCCTGAATTATGCATGGGCCCCTCTTCTTTCTCATATAAAGCGTTCCCGCATTACATAACACGCCTTTTTGATTTTGCGGTTTGGGCCTGGTCGGTTTAGCCTCAGTAGCGATGCTCTGTAGCAGCATAAGTTTCATCGTCTTAGGAGGCGGTGTCCCCTGATATTGGCAGGCAGTTTCTCTCTCCTTGGGTCTCTTTACCTCTCCTCTCCCCTGAGCTCATTGCAATGCACACGTTCTGCAGTCTAAGTGACCTTCAAAATACATTTCATCTGCTCCTGCTCCCCTCATCGCCTGCCTTCACACACACGCATACCAGCCCCTGTGATGAAACTAGCCCTTTCTTTCGTTTATTTTTTTAGCCCCTCCCCTTTTAAAAGCTCTCATACAGACAGCCATGGCATATTAAAGAGGATGAAAGAGGGAGTGTCAAAGTGTGTTTGAAGGGTGCTAACAATGTCATGGGGTGTAACTCAACAGGGAAGGGGGGAGGAGGAATGAGAGCTCAATTTATGTGTTAGTGTGTAATGTAATGTGTGCAAGAGCGTAAGAAAAGTGGATAAATGGTGTGTCGGCATGAGTTAATGTGTGTGTATATGTGCGTTAGAGAGAGAGAGAGAGAGAGAGATACTAAGAGCCAGGCATGTGAATACTGCAGCCTCAGCTGGATGCAGTGGATCAGCTGCTCCCTCCATCCCCATCTTATTTCTCTCATCCCCCCAACCTCCCTCTACTGTCCGCCCCTCCCCGCTATTCTCTCTCTCTCTCTCTCTCTCTCTCTCTCTCTCTCTCTCTCTCTCTCTCTCTCTCTCTCTCTCTCTGTGCACCTCTAGCTTCGGTAGCAGTAGTCTTGAGCATCCTTGCTGCTGCCGATGCTGCTATAAATATCTGCTGGTAGCCGTAGAGCGGCAGAGAGCAGCAGGCAGGCCGGAGGGAGGAGCAGAAGACCAGAGGACAGGACAGGACAGGGGGAAGGGGTCTGAAGCAAAGAGGATAACAAGATGACAGACGGTCAAGCTCGGAAAAGAAGAAGGGTGGAGAAGAGAGGAGGGGAGCTCTTTAGTTAGCTTTTAAAAAGAGGAAGAGTGTGTGTTAATGCGTTCTGTGGTTTGATTGTTGAGCTGGCTGGACTTGGAAGTCAAATTTAGGTCTAAACTTGGTTTTGGACTATATTCAAACAAGCTACTGGAGCTGCACTGGGTTGAGCCGAGTCAATATTAGGACTCAACAGTGGAGACTGGAGCTGGACCTTCCTTCCCCGGCCTCTAAAAAAAAAAACAGGTTTTGCATGCGCCGGACCCATCCGAACTCCATCCAGGCTGCTGTTTGTTCAGTTTTGTGCTGACATGCGGGCCGGCATGGGCCGGGGCGGGGCTGAGATGCCATGCTCCTGTGTTGCTGGTGGTGCCTGAGGCCTGAGGCGGTGGAGCTGGACAGCAGGAGGGTGGACCACCGTGTGCTGAACTGCGAGGCCAGTGCCTCCACCGCCATCACAGCTGTCTCCCTTGACCAGTGGGAGCCAGAAACGACCAACACTGCCTTGCAGCCCTCCCAGAGGTCTGCTAATTGCTGCAGTTGGGGATGCCTAGCTTTAAACTCTTTCTGATTGTCTAGGAGGCCTGAGAGTCTTGTTCAGGGGGGCTCATAGGTTTGAATCGTAGGTTGGTCTTTGGTTGAAGAGGAAATAGTGGAAATTGAAGCTGTATTTTTGCCTGGTGGTGTTTTTAATGTATTGAGTGTATTAACAACTTTATCCTGTTTTTAAAACAGTATATTCCCACATAGATGTAACAGTTTTACATATATTCGTACAATAAGATGGTTACCCTTTTTTTTTTTTATTTTTTTTTTTAGCTTGTATCATTTTGGCAAACGCTATCCAACTCTTTATAATCTGTTTGTGATTTTGTATGTTTATTGCACAGTGTGAAGAATTCAAGCTATGGTCTGCCGTCCTACCACCCCTACAGCAACAGCTATGACTACTCGGACCAGAGCAGGCAAAGCGAGCGCTCAGGCCTCTGTGGACTCTCCAACCTTGGCAACACGTGCTTCATGAACTCTGCTGTGCAGGTAACTGCATGCTTTCAGGAAACTCAGCACAGTCTAGGAAAGTATGAAAAGTTATTCTATTTTTTCCCCCAGCTTCCCGAGTCTAGAATAATGTATGTATTTATATTAATGTATACATGCCAAGGAGTATTTAAGGGGTTCTGAAGGATTGTGGTGGCCAAACACTCAACTCATTTTTCTAAATTCTTGTAATATTTAATTTTTTTTAATTTTTTTTGAAAGTGACGGCATTAGAAGTTCGAAATGCAGATTTTGTGACGAGCCTAAATCCATCCTCCGCTGATTTTTGTCCTCTCCTGCTTTTGCGCCCCCTCAGTGTTTAAGCAATATCCCTCCACTGACGGAGTACTTCCTCAAAGACAAGTTCACAGAGGAGCTGAATGAGGACAACCCGCTGGGCATGAAGGGGGAGATTGCCAGAGTCTACGCCGAGCTTATCAAACAGCTGTGGTCGGGAAAATTCAGCTACGTCACCCCAAGGCCTTTCAAGGTGACAACCTGGAAAAACTTTAGTCTGAAAAATTGTAAGATTCTTTTAAGCAGTTTTATATGTTGGGGTTACGACCAAAACAGCGCACTGCTTATACATTTTTGGAAAGGAGGTTCTGTAAAAGCGCTATCATTGTGTCACCCACAGTAAGGCAGTTGGAGCAGGAAGCAAATGTATGTCTTTGGAGTATAAGCCCTACTATCATAACGGCTCTGAAAGATACAAACGCACAAGTAGGAAAGGAGCAGACCACTGAATGGCCTAACACACCAGTGTAAAAGCCTGGTGAGTGAAGGGTTATAAAGTGCAGTTAGCACTAGTTTTGAATCCTCAAAATAATAGATTTAACAATTTGAAAAGGGCCATGTTGATATCGTTAGTTTGGGTGCAGGCTTGCATACAACTGTTGAGGCTAAATCGATGGTGATGAAGTCTTAAACACTAAAACCAATGGCCAAGAAAGAACAAGTATGTTAAATTTGTCTAAGAACAGACTAACTTTCATTTTATCGATTTCTAATATTGGGCAGAAAGTATCCTAGTTCTTCTGTTTTTGTGCCTCTCCCCATGTCATTTCTTTTCATGTGTTTTCTGTCCTCCAGACCCAGGTGGGCCGCTTCGCCCCACAGTTCTCGGGCTACCAACAGCAGGACTCTCATGAGCTGCTGGCCTTTCTCCTGGATGGCCTTCACGAAGACTTGAACCGCATCAGGAAGAAGCCCTACATCCAGCTGAAGGACGCTAACGGCAGGCCTGATAAGGTGAGATAATAATGGCTCTGAAAATGTGTTAAATTGTCTCCAGATCTTAAAGTGTATGTAGCTGGCCAAACATATTAAAAAAATGATGACAAATAGGTGATGTGTGTATATATGTCTTTTTATAAGATTAGGTTAATTAGCAGATTGTTCAATCAGTTATTCTGTCATAGAGAATGTCATCCTGAATTGGCACATCTCCTTTTTTTCAAGTTTTGCTTTATTCAGATTTGTGTTTATCTATATTTTTCACATTTTTAGATCTTACATTGTTTTGTACTAGCTAGTTTGTCTTGTGTCGTTTATCTCAGGTGGTGGCGGAGGAGGCGTGGGAGAACCACATCAAGAGAAACGACTCCATCATTGTGGACATCTTCCACGGCCTTTTCAAGTCCACCCTGGTGTGTCCTGTGTGCGCCAAGGTCTCTGTGACTTTTGATCCTTTCTGCTACTTGACCCTTCCCCTGCCCATGAAGAAGGAGCGGACACTGGAGGTCTTTCTGGTCAGACTGGACCCTCTGGCCAAACCCACACAGGTAACATGCAATGCACATGAACAGCACCGAGTGTCCTACCTTGACGTTATGATTTCACGTGATGTATTTCCGTTTCAGTACAAGCTGACCGTGCCGAAGGTGGGCTACATCTCAGACCTGTGTACCTCCCTCTCCAACCTGTCTGGGGTGCCTGCTGAGAAGGTATAAACAGCTCTATTATCTTTTAAACTGTCCCAGAACACCCAGCTTCAGCAGCTAGTGGGGAAATATCTTGTATCCTTTTCTGTTTCAGATCTATTGAAAATCTTAAATCTGCTAATACTAAATAGCATTAGGAATTAGTTCATATATCAGTTTAATTTACATCTACATTTCCCAAGAGTCTTCTGACTACTTTTCTCGTTTCCCCCAGATGATTGTAACTGACATCTACAACCACCGTTTCCACCGGATCTTCGCCACCAACGAGAACCTCAGCAGCATCATGGAGAGAGATGATATCTATGTGTGAGTGTCAAACTCTCTGACTAAATTAAAGTGTCTGGCCTTCGTTTACCACATTTAAAAAAAAAAAAAAAGAAAAAAAAGAGAGATACATATCTATTGGCTTATTTGAAGCTAATGTTCTTCTATGTGATTCTTGCTGCTAACATGTAGCATATTCAGTGTGACTTCAAAACTGACCACCCTTCTTTCTGCAGATTTGAGTTGGCGGTGAACCGGGTGGAGGACACAGACCATGTAGTGATCCCAGTGCACCTGAGGGAGAAGTACAAACAGTCGGGCTACAACCACACCAGCACGCCGCTGTTCGGACAGCCCTTCCTCCTCGCCGTCCCGAGAACCCTCAGTGAAGACAAACTCTACAACATGCTGCTCCTGCGCCTCTGGTACGTTCATTTGTCTCTGTGTTTTATCAGATAGCCATTATTGAAGATTCACACGAGCCTAATGCTGGTCACCTTTGATGTCAGCTGATAAATCTGTCTTGTCTACAAGCCACTTTGGCAGGCAATCAAAAAGCAATTAGACAAACTGTAGACAGTCATTTAGCTTGTTAAGAAGGAAAAACAGTCTTGTTATTTTTTAATTAAAGTTGCTGTTAATAAAAGTTTTTGTGTGTTTTCAGCCGGTTTGTGCGATCTTCAGTAGAGGAGGATGAAGAGGATTGTGAAGAGACACCGCCATCCAAACCACACACTGTCAATGGTAACGCCACTAATGGACTTTTGGAGGAGGGGTCGCCGAGTGAGTGCACAAACACCCACAAACTCAGACAAGTTACAATCAGATACTTTACCTGTAAAAGTTTTGACCTTTTCAAATGTCTTACTGTATTTAAGCCCTTTGCTATTTAAAGTCATTATTCTTTAGGGGCAGCCAAGGTGCTTTTTAAAATGTTTTCTGTCCTCCGTCAGGCGAGATGGAGACCGATGAGCAGGACGACGAGTCCAGTCAGGATCAGGAGCTGCCCTCTGAGAACGACAACAGCCAGTCAGAGGACTCTGTGGACAACGAGCTGGAGAACGGTGTGGTTGGTCCACAGAACTCCACCAAAGGCCAGCAGACGGCCGGACACAACAGAAAGAGACTTTTTACATTCCAGTTCAATAACATGGGAAAAACAGACTTTACCCTCATCAAGGAGGACACCAGGCAGATCCGCTTTGACGAGGGACACCTCCGACTCAGTGGTAGGAACCGGAGTAAAGCAGGGAATAAATGAAGAATCCATTTTGGGAAGAGAACAAATCCTCACATAATATCCTCAAGAAAATATCTTCAAGAAAAAATATCTTCAGACTCATCATCTAGTAGCCGATCATTTAAATAGTTATTTATCAAGTGTTATTGGAACTAGGTATTCACATTTTTCAAATGGTGGATATCTTATTTTGCATTTATGATCTTGCCACAGAAAAGCAAATTAATCATGTTGTAAGCACCAAAATACATGACCTTGTAGATGCATGGATTAAATAACAGTCTGATTGATGATGATAGTAAAAAATTAATGATGACTCATCTGATTTTTTTTTTGTTGATTTTTTTTTAATACAGACCGCTCTTATCTCTCCTTGGACTGGGAACCGGAGATGAAGAAGAAGTACTTTGATGAGACCGTTGTCGAGGTAAAGCCTATATCGGAAGACGTTCTCTGATACCGATATCCAACTTTACAGTGTTAAGAGCAGCTGGTGCACTTTTTAGCATGCGTACCGTGCAGTGTAGAACAAGTGCAGTCTGCCATCCTGTTACAAAATATGGCAATGTGACCCAGACAGGAGCAGCAGGAAGTCCTGGTAACAAGCACGACTTGTTTTGTAATCAAAAGGTCACAGATTTGCAGCAGCCACTGCATCCTTAAAAAAAGAAAAAAGGTGTTAAACCCCCACCTTGCTCACTACCAGATGTGATAAATAAGCTGTTTGTGGCTGAAATGGTTATGCTGCACTGTTCTCTGTTCTGCCTCATAGATTTTAATAACATCATTTTAATAACTAAATATTTACACTCTATCCATGCACTAAACCTGTTCTGTACATTTTTTTTTAACTTTATTAAATTAGTAAGACAGCTATCTTAAAGGGGATCTTTGGTATTTTTTTTAACCTGGACCCTCTTTCCCATGTTTTAGTGTCTAAGTGACTAATGGGAACAACAATTTTTGAAATTGGTCCAGTATTGAGCTAGAGCGCTACAGCCAGCAGCGGCCAAACGGCTGCAATGTAATCCTATAGGGTAATTAGGCACTGTCAAGTACGTTCACTAAAAGTTTTTTTTTTTTTTTTGCCCCTGATAGGCTCAGGTTGTTGCTATAGGTGTCTAAGACCTTTTATGCAAAGGACTCTTCAGAGAAATAATGTTTTTTTTTCCTTTCACTTAATCCTGTCCGTTTTATATTGTGTCTAATGTGCAGGACATTGACAAGCATGAGAGCATGGAGTACAAGCCTCAGAAAAAGGCTTTCTTCAAGCTAAAGGACTGCATTGAACTTTTTACTACAAAGGAAAAACTGGGAGCAGAGGACCCATGGTAAGAAGCGCAGCACAATTGAAACGAGTTACAAGCAGGAGGTGACGCCACCTATCAGCCGAATGCTGCAACACGTGAGGTCAACAGCATTTGCTAACATGCAATGTGCATCCTGTCTCATAGGTACTGTCCAAACTGTAAGCAGCACCAACAGGCCACTAAGAAGCTGGACCTGTGGTGTCTGCCGCCGGTGCTGGTGGTCCACCTGAAACGCTTCTCCTACAGTCGTTACATGAGGGATAAACTGGACTCCCTTGTGGATTTCCCTCTCAGGTACACACACACACACACACACACACACACACACACACACACACACACACAATAAATCACTGCATTTTCAGCAATTTTTTAATTGTTTTTACTTCACCCACATACAGTATATGCACACCCACAGTATATACATATGGATGAATACTCTCCTGTACATTAAGGATGTAATTACAAACACATCTTATGATTTCCTTCCTTTTGAAGGGTTTCAAACCTGATGATTTGTCTGCCTCCACAGTGTGAACTTACATGACATATGCTGACTTACAGTACACTATGTGATGCGTTTCCTGCAGAGACCTGGACATGTCAGAGTTCCTGATCAACCCCAATGCTGGGCCCTGTCGCTATGACCTCATTGCTGTGTCCAACCACTATGGCGGGATGGGTGGAGGCCACTGTAAGATTCACCACACAGATCACTGAGCATGGTTCATCTTCCCTTTCCTATCATAGCTATGTGTTCCTTTACGCACAGACACTTAAGAAACATGCTGCGCAAATATAGTATTCATCATATGCCTGAAACTAATTGATTGCAGCAGGCTAACAAGCTTGATGTAAGCATCAGTCGTGATTGGTGTTATTCCTTGTCAAACAGAGCTTTGGTTCACTCACCACAGGCATTACAGCGGGGATTCGCAGCGCTGCATTTTTTTTTAAAGTTTGCTGTAAGGGCTTCTTGCCTTGATTTCTTTTTTGACTTTTGCATTGTCCTTCTGTTATAATTATCAGCAACCCTATGCCTGTGTTATGGTTCAGTTGTTTTGAATATGCTTTTCACACAGTCACAGCCAGAGCTTTCAACGTGAGTGTGCACTTGGTACTCTCACCCCTATTTTCCACTGGGCGCGTTGCGGCCCCCGCGAGCAATTGCGGCCATTCAAGTCAACGTTTGATAATCCACCAGCTGCGCGGCGTCCCAGAAGGGTGCGTGAAGCGGCTCTCCGCTCCGCTAAAGATACGCGCCAGGTTTATTATCACGCCTGCCGCGGGGCGTTTGGACAGCCGGGCAGGAAGTGAAACGGCGAAAGTATCCAGTCAATTTACCAAAACACACCCCCCCCAATATTGTATACGTCTCATTTATAACACCACGGACGACAAGAGCTTCATCTTGGAGGTGGAAAAACAGAGTGCTTGGAGTAGAAGGTAGATACCAGCTTAATAAACACGTGATTGTTCTGTGAAGTACAAAGTAGAGACAATAAATTGAGAAATCTGCGAGTCGGGCAGCAAGACGCTCCTCTTCTGAGACGCTCCCGGTGTGGTATGGCAGAGGACGGAACAAAACCGGAACACAGCAAAGACTCACCCAGTGGAAAATCGGGGTTACTCTCAGTAACGATGCACAGCTGTTATCTAGTATTGCTTTATTTGCGGAGATTATTCCACATCAGTTATGCGTGTGTCGTGGGCTCTGTAAAAAAAGGCAAGAAATGTGTCTTATAAAATTATAAAATCTTGAATAATTGAATTTTGGAATTGAAAATGCAGGAGCTCCAAGCACATGGCTGACACAGTTCACTTAGCAAAGTGTTTTATTAAAGAAACGGTACGAGTACAGAATGGTTCACATGTAGAGAGGAAAACCTGTGTAATACTAAATTCTTGTCATTAATCTTGGCCTGCTCAGATACGGCTTACGCCAAGAACAAAGACGACGGAAAGTGGTACAACTATGACGACAGCAGCGTGTCTCCTGCCAACGAAGATCAAATAGTGGTGAGTGTCCTCATTGGCAAAAGCCAGGCAACGGTACAGAACATCAGAGGCAGTTTTGCTGGACACAAACTAGAACGGTTCATTTCATCAAAGTAATACACTTCTCAAGTTGTCACCAATTGGGATTAATTATTACATTGCTGATCTCTCAAAGACATTCGACCGTGCTGATGCTTCCAATGAGAGCACTAATAAGGAACTGAGGACTTTTTTTTTTTTTTTTTTTTTCTGGGGTGGTGGGTATTTTGTTGCCATTACTGTTCTTGGAGAGTTCTTGATATACAGTAATTGGCACATTAAAACAGCTCAGTGATTCAGTCAAGAGAGCCAAATAATGTGAAGCCTCATTAAGATGTGTTGACAGTGGGGGGTGTTGAGAAAGTTCGTAGGGGGCTTTTACACCGTACTACCCACTGACGATTCCACTAGACATACAGTAAATTAGTTTGTCAGGTTCACACAGCACAATCACAGCTACAGCTTTTGAAATGACTTACACCTTCTGCTGTTTGGAAAATGTGTTTAAAAGATTCCATAACCTCCTTATATTTATTTAATGGGTTCATTCATTGGGAGGTTTGTCTGTTTTCTGGACGTGACTGATCCAGGGTTCTCAGTCATAGTGCAGTTTTGCCAATTAGAAAGTTGAGGAGGATAAAGGGTAGGGCCGCTGATATTATGTTCTTTATTATTGTAAACAGATCCAATGAACAGACCAAAGATAACGTGTTAGTCTGTCTCTCAATACTTTCACTTTCAGTACGGTCACTGATGTGTGTAATTCAATAGTTTTTGGACAACAATGGAGCTGAGGAAAAAACTACTGTATATCAGGCTTGTTAGTACGACCAACTCCTTTTTTAGTTTTGATATTTTCATAGGAACAATATGAAAAATACAGAATATCGCCAGACTAATCCTTTAACTTTTCCTTGACGGACAGATTAGTCATCATTTGTTCAACCAATTAAAATTTAGGATGTATTCCTATAGTAGTAACACCGAGCCCTTGGGGCAGGCTGTAATTAATGCCGCATCCTTTTGACGCGTTATCAAAGGCTTAACCCTTGTATTGACTTCGGGTCACATTGGCCCGTTTTTAAATTTTTGTTTTATATCAGAAAATATTGGATGTAGAAATAAGCGCTGAAAATGTGGAGAAGAAAAATTTAAAACGTTGGAAAAAGCAAAAACAAATTGTGAAAAAAGGCGTCACAAATGTCAGGAAAAAAAAGTGTTTTTTTTCAAGGTTGAAACAAAGACAACACAAGGGTTAAAGAATTGCATGGTCATGTTATTAGAAGTTAGAAGGCAAAATGTAAAGTGTTGACGCAAGTTAAAAAGGGAATTCTGTGTAACAACAAAGCCACAGCAGTGAGTTCTTTGTGTAGCTAGCTAACTTTGTTACTCGTCGTCTTTCTTTCAGTCCAAAGCAGGCTACGTGCTGTTCTACCAGCGCCAGGACACTGTGAAAGGCACCGGCTACTTCGCTCTCGACCGCGAGGAAGAGGAGGAGGAGGAGGAGGAGGAGGAGGAGGATGATGAGGAGGAGGAAGAAAGAGAAGATGAGGAGAACGAAGGTGAGGAGAGACAGGAGAGAAAGACTGCCTCCTCTGCTCAGGGCTCGTCCGCCGCCGCCGCCATCGCCTCCAACTCCGCCGCAGCTCAGAGTGACGAGGAGGATCCGAACGAGAACCGGCGCAGGAAGAACGACAATGAGCAGGGAGATGAAGAGGAGGAAGAGGAGCAGGCGCCCAATCGAGACGTCACCATGAAAACCAACTGAGGCAAAATGAGGACATAAATAAACGGCGAGAGAGACTAGGATCTTTCCATCCAAAGCCATATGGACACACAGCATGGCAGCGGGCGCCACCAGTCCCACCCAGCGGCTCGGACTCGGCCGCTCCACAGGCTGAGCCGCTGCGGGGGCGGCAGCTGTTAGGTCAGGGAGCTGTCGTGGTACGCAACTCTAAGAAATCAGGGCCCTCCTCTGTGGTTGGATCACTGTGTGTGTGTGTGTGTGTTTGTTTGTGTGTGTGTGTGTGTGTGTGTGTGTAAGGTGTGTGTGAGTGTGTCGCCACGTTCATTCATTTAGGATTTGTTCACCTGCTCTCTGATGAGAGTGGATGAATAACATTTGGGATGGGGTTAGAGGCTTCACAGTACTGCGGTGTAGCGCTCTTAATCGCTCTCTGCTTTTTGTGTTCCTTTGATTTTTTTTTTTTTTCCTTTTTATATATATTTTTGAAAGCAATGCATTGTTGGCATATCATTTTATTATCATTTAGACCTTGTAAATATTTTAGACACTGAATTATATCAGGTTTTCATGATGCGCTGAAACATTGCTGAAAAACTTGCACAATCACCAACCCTCCACCTTTTTTTTATGTATTATTGCCAGACATACTGCAGTTGTTTAACAATAACATCTCTCAGACGGCTTTTCTCACTTAAAAAGCTTAAGAAGCTGCCTTTATTAAGCTAGGCGTGAGACACGTGTAGAGTCTAGACTTAACATAGAGAAGTGATGCTCATAATTGGATTTATAAAGTGTCGTACAGCCAAACTGTCCTAGCTTTGTACTGCTGCTGCTACTGCTGTGATCTTGCATTTTTTTAGACTGATTATTAGTGTATCGGCATGAACCATAGCGATTTAAGGTCCTGCTTTTGTTGTCCCTCTCTGGTCTCTTCTCTGTAGATAATTTATATTTCCTAAAAGCTAAAATAAAGCAGGATTAAGAAGTTATCCAGCTAACTTTGCATAATAACTCAACTTTTTCACATTTTATTGTGCAAAATTGAATTATTAAAAGCTGTTTCACTCTGTCTTAATCAACTCAACATAATGTGCAGGGATTGCAACAAATATCTGTTTAAAAGTTAGCTGGCTGACTCATAGATCCTACGCCACAAATCTCCTCTTCAACTCTCCCTCTAAGTTATTCATAGGTGGTGCTTTTTCTCTGCTCTCTCTCTCTCTCTGCTCTCTCTCTCTGCTCTCTCTCTCTTTCTGCTCTCTCTCTCTGCTCTCTCTCCTCTCTCTCTCTGCTCTCTCTCTCTCTGCTCTCTCTCTTCTCTCTCTCTCTGCTCTCTCTCTGCTCTCTCTCGCTCTCTGCTCTCTCGCTCTCTGCTCTCTCTCTCTCTCTGCTCTCTCTCTGCTCTCTCTCTGCCCTCTCTCTCTCTCTCTCTGCCCTCTCTCTCTCTCTCTGCTCTCTCTGCTCTCTGCTCTCTCTCTCTCTCTCTCTCTCTCTCTCTCTCTCTCTCTCTCTCTCTCTCTCTCTCTCTCTCTCTCTCCCCCTCCCTCTTCATATTCGAGGCACTTTGAGATTAGGAACATCGGTGATTTTGCTGACATCGGATGGATCATCTCTTGTTGGGATCACTTCGGCCTTAACTCTTGATCTCAGACCGGTCGCCTTTTCTTTGCACATCACCATCACAACCGTTTTCATGCACCAACACTCGTGCACGAATGTCCGTATTATCTGTCTGCTTGTTGCATCGCAGCCACGTCATCTCAAACTGTTTCTTTAAACCCACAATAGGGCCAGAATGTACGCTGAATGGAATGAGCACTGACCAGATGTATGTGGCTGATGCCTTTTTGATTCTTTACAGGGCCAGATTAATTTTTTCCTCTTTCTTTTTTTTTTTTTTTTTTTTTTTTTTTTTTCCATGGCTCCCTTTCTTGGTTTGGTTGAATGTGATAGTAAAGGGTTCTTGGCCTTTGATAACAGCTGTATGAATTAATGGGTACTTCATTGTGGTCCTGAGCTTTGAGGATGGGGGGGGAGGGAGGGAGGGAGGAAGGGAGGGAAGGGGACAAAACTGAAAACTGTGGGGTGAGTCTGCCTAAAAGGCCTATCAGCTTTTGGAATCATGATACAGTGAAAATATTTTGTGGCAGATTGTTGCAGGATATTCCTCCATCGGTGTAACTCATGATAAAACTATTCTCCATGGTGGAGTGTTATGTTTTCTTTTTCTACCTGTTCTTCCGTTGTAAACAGCATTAGCGTACCTGTCGTTGCCTCAGAATATTAGATGCCTTGCCATGCCTTTATGAGCATCTCTGTGCTTTGACTTCAGTTGGCTTCGTTGCCTCGGAGCTGCCTTGCTTTTTGGGCGACTCACCCCCACCATGACTGAGTGAGATGTGATTGCTACTATAGGCTTATACAATACTGTACATAAGAGTTCACTCTGTGAGTGCACATTTGATAAAGTTTATTTATTTATATGTAAGCATTTAATAATAAACAGACAATATATTTAAAACCTTGACAAGACCGGAAATGTCAGGGGGCGAGGGGGGGGGGGGGGGGGGAGACGTGGCTTGAGTCCACACGTACACACTAGTTTGCAAAGTCTTGCCTGTGCTCTTGTCAGGAAGGGATTATTTAAAAAAAAAGGATGGTTCTGTTTTGGGACATTTTTTTTGTAAAAATAATCCAGACATCCTTGCATGACGACATAATGGGGTTTCCAGGTTTGGCTGCACTTGAGTTCACTTGGGTTTACATTTGACATGTGCATGTGTATTTATACACAATCTTCAATAAAGTTGTGTAAAGCTTCCTATGGGTCCTGCTCTGGTTTTCGTGTGTGTGTGTGTGTGTGTGTGTGTGTGTGTGTGTGTGTGTGTGTGTGTGTGTGTGTGTGTGTGTGTGTGTGTGTGTGTGTGTGTGTGTGTGTGTGTGTGTGTGTGTGTGTGTGTGTGTGTGTGTGTGTGTGTGTGTGTGTGTGTGTGTGTGTGTGTGTGGATTCACATCACTGTCCCCTGGAATGTTATACTGTGTATTTTTCAAAAATAATAAAAGGCACACTTTCCTAATAAAAGTTAAAGGGAAATACCAAAACATTGCTTTTTTTTTTTTAAATACAAAGCACATACAAATCTTGGTCACAACAGTAAGTAAGAATTCTTGCAGTAGCTTAGATCTTCCTATAAAGAAGCCCTCTGAATCATGTCTGGGTTGTTCATTTTCATTTTTGTAGGAAATAAATGATAAGCCTTCCATCATTATTATCCGCACTCTCTTCCCAGTGTGTGCAGCAGCTGCAGGCTGATTTATGAGGGGGAACACAGTGTTCTCCGGGTTCTGACGGGTTCTCTGACCGCTCACAGCTGGGAGGTTCCCCAGAGCAGCAGCTCATCCTTCTAACCAATAGGAAGGAGGAGAAGACTGACCGGCTGGGAGCAGAGCGGTGGATCACTCGCGTTCAGAAAACGGAAACCAAATTTACTGTCGGTCAAATAAAATGACAAAACCTAAATGCTGATGTGGAGCAGGGAAAATACTATGAATTTAAAAAGTTAATAAATATATATATATATATATTTATTTATGTATATATATAACATTACTTGAACATCACAAACATATGTACATACTAACAGCGTAATTAAAATTAAATAACTTAATTTGTGTTATCTTCCATAACAAAGTTGTAGACATTGCAGATCATTTTCATATCTATGTATCTGTCTATAATTATATAAAAACATGTATATACATATTTGTATGTATTTTTTAAATATATTTTTAGATTTTTTTTTTTTTTAGAAATGTATAAGCCACATGTTATTGCTATTGCAATATGATTTCATTCATCAGACACCACTAATTAGCTGGTGAAAAAAAAAGCTATTTCAGTGAAAAGTATATATAACATATGTTAAAACTGGTCAGAGTTAGGCTACCAATAATTGTGTTGGTATTTAATTTTTATGATTTTAATTACACATACAGTACACTTTAACTATTTATCATCCAATTTCCTCTGTTCCAGAAAAATAGCAGTGCCATTGTTGAGTCAGGGGAAATAACTAGTTTGACATCAACAAGCTGATTATTACTGACATTACTGAGGTAATATATGTAGGTAGGGACCAAAATATACTTTTGTATCACTTGTATTGATTCGCTGCTTCATCATGACAACGTACACGATGAAAGCTGTTGTCCATAGATACTACCGGGCCACTAAAAAACCTCCCCGTGGAGAAACGAAGACCTGTGCTCTTGAATGCAACCAGCCGATGGCGCACTCTGACACGTTCTCTCCTAAAGCTGCTGGTGTTCGAAAACAAAAAAAAAAAAAAACCCAAAAAAAAACGTCAGAGTGAGACCTCTTCTTTTTCTGTAATCTCCGGTCGTGCCTACACCCGTCTTGACGTTCCCCGCGAATTTTTATCCACGCCGCTCCGCCAAATCCACTCATTTCCACACGTACCTGACATGCGACATCAGCGGAGAGAATGGGCAAAAGAAAATCGTGATTTGCTCATGATGTGGATTTGTACACGTTTTTTGTCTTTTGAACCGAGTGGGTTTGATAGCGGGACAACTTTCCTGCACGACGCAGGGACAGACACAGACAATAGATTATAAAACAATCTGCTGCAGTTCAGCTGCAAGGTGAACGACTGGATGACGAGGTGGATTTTTTTTTTTTTGCATTTTTTCCACATCCAATAAAATCCCGGTAATATTAATTTTGGAGTTTATTGTGACTTTTTTGTTAATCTACTTAATCTCCTGTGCTTCAATACGCGAACAGCAGACTATAATAACCATTGTTTTTACACTTAAAAACATTTTTTTTTTCTCAGTTTGTTAAAATTGTTGGCTATTGTGATGTGTTTATGTTGATTTTTACACGCGTGGTTTAAGGTTTTGATGTTTGGAGACTGTTGAGAGCCGAATTGTGCCGATCATAAATTGTGTTCTTCGTTCGGCTCATTTCATGTTATGCGGACTAACATTTGAATGTCATTATTTAAAAACAACATTAATACCACATCCTTTTTTTGTAGTGTGACAAAGTGACGCATGTCGGCTGCGTGCCGCTCAGAAAATCCACGGAGAGCCCCGCCGTGCTACCTGCCATATGCCATTTCCACCGAGGTCATCCGAGGAGAGCAGCGGGTGCAGGAAATATGGGAAAGGTACAGGAGGTGTTTTTTTTTTTTCTTCTATTTCTTTCTTTGGGTGGGGTTTTTGTCTCGCTTTATTGCGGCCACGTTTTACGCGCACGCCATTTTTGCCGTGCGCTTTTACGCACAGCGACACTGACTGAACGGAGGAGTTATGAAGACAAAAGAAAAGGCAAAGAGCACCGGGGGCCAAGCGCTGGTTGAGGTAGTAGTTTGTGCTGTTGGTCGGGTTGTCATATTACCCCTATGTGGAGATGACTGCGCAATCTACTGCCTTGCTGGCGCTGGTGACTTGCGTCAGAGGAGTCAAACGGATCCAACTGAATGACTGAACTCACTGTGTAGTTGGTAAACAGAATACATTAAACCGAGATGATGGATATGCCTTCAAAATAATCACCTCTCCAGTGTTGTGCGTAAATTATCAGAAGGTGTGAACTGGGACAGATATGTTCGAATGAAACCCGTGTAAAGCTAAAATATCTGCTACTACATTTTAAAATAAAGTGTTTTTAATGGTATGTATCACGTGCGTTTGTGTTTCTTTTCTCCAAGTCATAATTTATTATCCAACGAAAGTCAAGATGTGTATCCAGAAGTCAAAGGAACTGAATTGAGTTCTTATCTAGATAGTCTTTTGGAATTTAGAGACTTAACATGTAAATGCTATCCAATGCACTGGAATTCACCTTTGGGCTAGTATAAAATAATTGGTGGAGTTTAGGGACTGTACGAAAATTACTTATTTATTTTTTTAGGTATTTTAGGCTGTTCATAAGTGATTGAAAAGTATACCCCTCAGGAGAGCTCACAGCTTTACTTTATTATGCATCTTAACAGAAAGCAGCAAACTGTCAAAAAAACGAAGTGTGTCCATCCAATAAAGTGACCGTGACAGCTCTTGGTTCAAAATAAAAAAAAAATGGCGGGAATATTATGTAAAAAGGATGCATTGTTTTTTTATGTGTCATAATTTTGTCAGTTGCTAATCCCATTGGGTTAGTTAGTTGATTAACATACACCATCTTAAGTGCCCTTTTAGGGCAAACTGAATTGTGCCAATCCATAGTGTTATATTACTATGATAATGTGGGTGGGTGTAGCAATTATACAAATTATATTATTTATAAAAAATAATGTTCAGCCTCCCTCCTCACGCCAATCATTGTCTCTTAGGAGGCACATGGTTTTGGATACTCCTGAAATGTTAACAACCTTTTAGGTGGCCTTAGTAGTAAATATATTTTTTTTAAGATTTAAGTTGTACCAGTTAGTACTAGTAATGGAGACATTCATCTGTTTTTCTTTGCATTTCTTACATGATTATTGCAGATAAATACAGAAAATCAATTTGGGTTAATGGCTTTCACCCAGCTTAACATAATTTAGAATTGCGTCTGTATTATTGTGCACATTCAGTAGGTCCACATTATACTGAATACATCGACCCTCAGTATGTGTCTTGTAAAATGTTTCGGGTTTTATTGAGCACTCTGTAATTGCTCTAATGGATCCCTCTGCCCCCCCCCCTCCCCAAGTGAAAAGAGGTTCTTGCATATTGAGTTTACTTGACATTCATTTCTAACTTTTTCAACCCTCTGGTTTAATGCTGTTATATTATTTCGATTTCCATTTTTTAGTATATGTAGCAGCGAAATAACAGTCATGAAAGTGGCAGCATCAGCTTTCATGCTAAACAATCGGAGCAATGCTAGCTTGAATTGATCAAGAGATATTCTATGACATGAAAGGCATAATTGGATGTCTTATATGACATTGTCGGCCCCAGAGGGTTAATGACACAAACTACTTCTACTTTAACATTTATTTATTTTTTGTTTTCAGTTCTGGAAAAGAAACACTGAAGGTAAACATTGCGTTTTTCCCCTCCAAAGTCAGAGTTGCACAAGGAAACATTAAAAATATTTCTTTTTGACTTCATAAGTTATATTTTAGTTATACAAAATGTACATTTCACATTCACAAATGGAAAAGTCGAGGGTAGCACAATGGTCACTTAAAAATGGTTCCCCACTGGACTTCAATCTTCCTCTGCTACAGAAAAAAAACTCCCAGCTGCTCTTCTCATTTTCCCATTACGAACCTTATAGTCTAAAGGTAGAAAAAACAACAGCATTGACTACTTTTACAATACAGCAACTTCAAAAAGGGAAACCTACAGTCGAACTGACGGGACAAAGTAAACTTTCAAGAGCTTCCTCTCCCATGTATTTACAAATGTAGTGGAACTAATCAACCACCCTGGAGGACTCCCCACCTTAAGAAAATCACTTTTAACAGCTTGTCCACTTTAACTACACATGATAATTGAACCTGAGTTGATGTGCAGCAGTTGGGTGGTATAGTAGGATGACAAAAATAAATCATATATTCATTCTTTGACATTCATATAAGAGAAAAAGGCTTAATGAGGGGTATAAGGATGAACATTCAACACATATTCTGATGCCCCCCATTCAGACATTGTCTTAACATGTTTACAGTTCAAAACATTCACTCTATATGTCGGATTAAGTCTGGATGTTTGAAACCGCTCTGTTGAACTGGGAAGCATGCTAAGACAATGCTTAGGTTGCGGCAGGACAGATTTGACTCAACAAAGAAAACTAGATATTTGTTAAATTACAATAAAAACAACTTGGTAACTGTCAAATAGCGTATATGATGGAATTACAGATGCACAGCAAATGATTATATTACAGTACAGACATTTTAAATTAAATACTTTTTTCATGGAATGTACAGGAGGAAACGTATGAACTTCATGCAAATGTAAATGACTGCTGCTTGGAGGAATGTCGATAATTGTCAACTGCAAAAAAAGTCAAAGCTAAGATGATAAATAGCCCATGCTACACAATGGCACATATCATGTGACGTAAAACAAAAGTTGGACATTTCAGGAAATGTGCTTTGCCAGAAAGTAAGGTAGTGTGTGTCTCAAAATCTAAAACTATTCTGTTAAAAATGACTTCTTCCTCCTGGCACTGCACAACTTCCAAATTAATTTCTTTGGGTTCAGTCAAAATTGCCTTATGAAATAAAGGACACATTCTCACTTTACAGTCAGGCCTAAAGTAAACCAGCACAATTCCAAAACTCTACATGTCCACTATTGAGTAAAAGAAAAATCATAGAACTAAACTATCACTGTTTATTTTGTCATTAAGGACTTAAAACATGCAGTTGGTTTTAATTGTATGCAGTCAATAATTTGTTTTCTCAGTCTGGAATCAAACTTTTAAAAAATGAGGACCTTTTTTAATTGATTCTCTGAAGTCTTAAGTTTCTACTTCCCCAAGATTACGTCTTATCCCCTGCATCTCAACCTAGTGTGGCTGGCTGAGGAGTGTAGCCTGTATGAATGCAGAATAATAATGTAGGGAAGAAAAAAAAAATCATGCACATCAGTTTCTGAGGCTGTGGCACAGACAAGCAGAACTCTAAGATCGCTTTTCTCTCTCAAGTCCAAGTGCAGAAAAAATGTGGTTGTGTGTCTTTCCATTAGCATTTAATTCCCTTCCTTCACAATGAATCATACCCTTGTAATGTTCAGGATGCTAACAACTCTAAAGGAACAACAACCTTAGAAATAATGCATGGCCTGTACACATTCACAAACTAACTAACCACTTTGATACATTACAGAAATACAAATTCAATCAATATACAAAACAGCAGTGTAAACCATTGCACCGTTGCTCATATTCCCAGGCCTACAATATGCCACTGCATGCACTGGCACACAGTAAATTACTACATCCAAACTCAGTATTGTTACTCCCAAACATGTCTCTCAAAAGACAAATGTATCTAAAGCTTATGAAACATGCAAAACATGTTAAAGCAAAAGAAAACTTTCAGTTTCTGTGTCAAACTTTTGCTCTGATTGACTTTGATTGTATATCATGATTTTCTTTTTAAAATTAGAATTCTGAATTGAATTCAATCCTCCCTGCTACAGGGAATATTTGCATCTTCATCATTTCATATATCATAGCTGCTTGGTTAAATGATGTGGTTTAAAGTGCGAGCAGAAGTCATAATCTAATGTTTAGAAGTTGTCACTTCTTTTTTTTGTTAAAACTGAGGCATTTAGTGAAGTGTGAAAGGGATTTCTTGAAAAACTAAATATCCACACAGTGTACAGCATACAAAATATTGACTTAAAAAAAGAATTGGTTGACATTTTGGGAAACAAGCATATTCGCTTTCTTGCTGAGAATTAGTTAAGAACATTGATACCACCCTCACTTTCGTACACTAAATAAGAAGTTAGCTACAGCCAGGCGCCTACCAGCACCTGGAAAGCTCACAAGCGAACATGTGTGGTGTATTTCCAGCAAACAACCCCCCAGCTAGCTATTTCCCCTTTAGATAAGCTAAGGGTCTCCTAACGCACAGAAATGAGAGTGGTATCGATGTTCTCATCATAAATATGTATATTTCCCTAAATGTTGAAGCATTAACGTTTCGTGTTCGCGAAACATCCAGCCAAGTTAAAACATCATAACCAGGAATGTTAATCACCAACTAGTCTAGATCCACGACGTTCCACTTCCGGGATTGCTCCGTTGCCGACGGAAAGTCAGCCAGATTTTACTCATGTAGGCCAGATGTCCGTTGCTTTGGGCTTTCTTTGTGTTGGCATTTTAAACTGCGGTGGATTTCTGAGGACTATGGTTAACTGCTCCTCAGATCTCTGCAGGGTGAATCCAGACAGCTAGCTAGACTATCTGTCCAATCTTGAGTTTTCTGTTGCACGACTAAAACAACCTTTGAACGTACATGTTCCACCAAAACAAGTTCCTTCCCAAGGCTATTTTGCAGAGGCGCCGTTGCTTCGTACGGCACTTAGCACCACTCAAGACAACTTTGATTGGTTTAAAGAAATGCCAATTAACCAGAGCACGTTTTTCTCCCATCCTGGGTATGCTGTGTGGACTCGCCAGACCCTCCTCCGCAGCGCTGTGGAGGAAGGTCTGACAATGCGAGACTAATTACCAACTAACTGCAACTAAACACAAAGTAATTGAATAAACAACAGATTGATTTTTAAATGTGAAGACTCCATATCAGATTAAATGACTTAATTACTTGTAACTGAACATCTTTTTCTATGCAGATGTTAAATAATGCCAATTGTCATATTAAACTTTGTTCATAATAAACCAGATCAAACTATGTACCCGCCGTTGATCCATACAGGCTGAAGAGCTTTCACTCTACAGTAAAACTGATTGCTCATTTGCCTTGCTACTGTGAGATGGTCAACTTCAGGTCCTTTTCTCTTTTCTTCATTCACATTCTTAAAAACATAACTGAAAGCACGTGAAATAGTGAAACCCTCTCCCAAATTTCCATGTGACATAAGATTTCCAGGACTGTTACCAACTGAAAGCCTTCGAAATGACAAGATGCTCAGAATGGGAACAGCAATGTGGGTTTGAACCAAAATCTTATCGCTGCAATCAGTCTGTGATCTGAAAAGCATCTGGAAGCAGTTCTTCAGCAAGTGAATCCTTCAAAGCCACACTGTGGCGAAACAGAAAACGCAGCTGACCAGTCAGCTCGGTCCATGGTCACAAAACGAAGGAGTTTTTTTTTTATAAACAAGTTGACTGTACATTATAGGAGAAGAGGGGAGGACTAAAAGATAGTGTAGAAGATGGGCCATGTACAGCACCGCAAGAGCACTCTTCTATTTCAGCTTTCACATCTCTGCAGATGTTCAGTTTAAACAGGCCAAATTATTTCTGTCAATTTTGATTCACGACACAAACTAATCAAATAACAATGTGTATACATTCTCATGTTTTTCAGACTTTTGAGGCTTTAAAAAATAAACGAACAAAGCAGAGCTGACTGTACTGTTCCCCCAAGCAGCCAACTTGGGTGACCGACAAATTCTGGACTCCTTCGGAGATACGAAACACCAACAACTCCAAATATCCAAACATAGTGGTATATCCTTGGTCTAAGGAAGAACACAAATGTGCAAATGGCACTGATCATGAGGAAACTGAAGGGGGATTCTCAGTTCAAATCGATCCTGTTGGTTTAAGAGCCTAC
Source organism: Zingel zingel (assembly GCA_023566125.1). Lineage (NCBI taxonomy): Eukaryota > Metazoa > Chordata > Actinopteri > Perciformes > Percidae > Zingel > Zingel zingel. The sequence goes on along the minus strand of CM042331.1, from coordinate 16,632,248 downwards.
ACGCCCTCCAGGTCCTTGAACTGCAACATCTCTGTGGGTCTCTTCAGGGCTGACGGTTGCCATACATCAGCGGTATGATGAAAGCTGAGATGTCATCTCCGGAGCCCAGACGCTCATTGGTGATCCTCCAGCCTCTGTCCCTCAGCACGCCACGTGCTCGCATCACCAGGTCTTGTGCTGCCATCGTATACCTGGACAAACAACACAAAAGCCTGTAATCCACAGTATGTAGGGCCCTTCCACTGAATTGTCTTAACAGTTTTTTTTAGGCCACCTGACAATTGTTGGGGTAAATTAAGTGCTTTGTCATTATACTGTCCCACTGTATTATTCTCCATTTTTTCAAAATACCACCTTTAGACTAGATATTGGACCTCGTCTGCACTGGTGAGACTTTCTATTTTTGACTTTATTTGCAGATTTATTATATTAAAAAGTGTGAAAATGATAAGGAACTGGTAGGTGGCCAAGGGAGTAATTTATCCTTGAAAGGGAAACAATGCCTGTTAAATAAAACAGTTTAACATTAAGGTATAATTATACAGTCAAAAATACTTTTTATTGGGGAACTTTTTCTTTTTCCTTTACAGCATAGACTGTAAAAAGAATGGCCGTATCAGCAGTGATGTCCCCCATTGGTTTGTGTACTACCATTTTGGTTTTGAAGCCTTGAGTTTGTCAGTTTGTCCGGCGCTATGACGTGACCATTTTTGGAAGGGGGGGGGACACTGGGGACAATAATGATGCAGCTAAGCCAGTGTTGTCTTGTATATGGTTTAAATGGTACTGCGCTAAGCTGAAAGCTGAAAGCTAAAGAGGAAAGTTGCTGACTTTTAACCGGCCGACGCGTGTCATCCAGTGGAGTTTTACCGACAGGTAAACACGACCTTGTACGGCAGTACACGGAAAATCGGCAACCTTTTCAAAGTTACTAGCTAACGCTAACCCTAGCTAGCAAGCTGGGTTGGCCACACCCTAAAGCATCCCCTGCTTTATCGTCTATTTTAAAATAAATGGAACCATAATTTACAAAATCAACATCATGGTGTATTAAAGAAGACTTGAAACTAGCGACTGAGACCATAAACTCATTATGAATGTTTAATAAGATAATAAATCAGGTGAGAAGTAAGGTTTTTTTGTCATTGACTTTAATGCAATGGGATGTCTTTTTTGAGCCAGTGGAGTCGCCCCCTGCTGGAAATTAGATAGAATGTAGGTTTGAGGCACCTCCGCATTAGCTTCACTTTTCAGACCTGGAAGAACCGACCACTATTTTTTACAGTCTACAAAATTAAAGCAGCAACCCTGTAATTAAAAAGAAATAAAAACAGAAAAAAAGAAATTCAGAAAGACAAAGGAACCAAGCAGCCGACCTGTGTAAGTCATCGGGGTCACAGTTGGCCAGGAATGTGGTGACGGCTTCGGCTACTTCCTGGTTGGAGAGAACGTCCCAGAGACCGTCGGTTCCCATTACCAGAACATCATCAGCCCCGTGCTCATACTGCTGCAGGTTATATACCTTAACCTGAATGCCAAAACACAAAACATGAAGGGTTTCATTAAAAAGTACCAACAAAATTACTTTAGTACATGTTATGGCTTAATTGACTTCCTTAGTGCAGCAAGAGAGGACTCGCACACTGAGAACAAAAACGATATTAAGAGTCTGGATTTTAAATGTTTCTATTTGATACATTACAGAGCTTCCCATCCTCAGGGAAAAAGCTAACATTGTATGTGTATGTATATAAATATACATACATATCAGTATGTGTATGAAAGTGTGTCAATGTCATGGATTTGTATTGCTTTGGTGCGTTTGTAATGACTTGACCTGCTGGCGATTGGCTTCATGTGTGTTCAATCAAGCCCTAGATGATTGACGAGGTGCACCTTTCACTGAGGAAAGTCCAACATGCACTGAAACGTTGCCCTTTTGCACAGTTTTTCATTGACTGTACAGCTCTGTAATGTGTCAAACATACAAATTTAAAATCCAGACTCTAGTCTGAATCTCTTTTTTTTCTTCTCTGTGTGCGAGTCCTCCCTTGCTGCATTATACTTTCCCCCTGACTACTGCGCCTAAGAAGAAGACGAACAAAGGCTGAATCCTTGTGAACCACATTAATTTACTTCCTTGCCAACAAATGGTCTGGTCGCATCACACATTGGTGGTTATCAGATCAGAAACCAAAACGATGACATCAGAACTCAGAATTATAAAGTTATACCAAAGTGAAGAGTTTCTTTTAAGTGGCTGTCAAGATCAAGTACACTCGACTGAAGTAGCTCAAGTTTCTTACGGGTGAGAGTCCTGTTTGTGAGAGAGAAAGAACGAGACACAGAGTGCTGAGAGGAGTTCAGTCTTCAATGTGAACCTGGTATGAACCCGGGTATTAATGAATTAAAGATCAAACAGAGAGCTCTGGGAGGGGAAATGTAAAACTCTGTAAGACAAACTACATCAGGAGATGAAAGAGCTTTGAAACCAGCGCCAGACAGTCAGATAAGTGAACTTGAGTTCTCCTGCAGCAGAGGACCTTGTTCAGACAGCGGTGCAGATATGAGTGGTAGACGCAGTGTAACTGACTGATCCTTTTATATAGGACATCATTATTCATGAGACAAAACAAGGTCAGGAATGGGGCTGAGAAGAACTAGGATGAATGGAGGAAAGAAACACCTGCAACATCTGATCAGGGTTAATGGGTTTAAGAAGATAGATGCTGACATATAACACAGACCAAACGCAGATAAATCCTAACAGGAAACCCAGGCCAACCACAGACCCAAGCTAATATCTTCTGTGTTTCTTTATGTGCTTTTGACAGAGAAAGGACAAGTTCATTATGTTCTGTCAAAGGTACAGGAACTTTTAACCTGCTGCCAAAATCTATAACTGTTTACTGGATGACGGTCTTCTTCACTGCCTTTGTTGACACACGTTTCTTGGCGTGTTACAACCACCTGTAGATAACTGGCTTAGTGTGAACCCATTGGCAGGACTGTATTGAGTCACCCGCGTGCACATGCATAGTTGTGCATGTACACGAGACAAACAACATGGGGATCTACTCATAAAACAACTGCTAAGTACTAGTGTTACTAGTCACCAAAAATGACTGATGTTTTTTTGAGTGTATTGTTAATAGTTTTTTTGTTATTAAAAGGAAGAAAAATGGTGTTGGGGAAATATTAGAAATGCTCCTTTTCATGTCAGCCAGCTGGATGGGCATGTCAGTGCTTGACAGCAGCTGTCAGGCTGCCAGAGTGCCGGTGTTACACCCGAGTGAATGATAGCATAGGGCCAATCCCAATACACCCTTTGCCCCTACCACTTAGCCCTACTACTCCTTTTCACACGTTTACATGTAGCGCTAGTGATTTCAGTTCTTGTTGGGATAGAGGGGTAGGGTGAAGTGGTAGGGTGTGACCTCCCAGTGGAGATGTGTTCATGTTTGTAAGTTAGATAAACAGGAGACTTTAGCAGCAAAGATAATATGGATTGTTGTTATGTGGCTCCTGTGTTGTGTACATAGACTGTATATTAATGGACAGAGCATGTGTGACGTCACCCATTGGTTTGTGGAGATCTGCTATCCGTCGTCGAGTTTGCCGCTACGGGCGCAGCCATCCTGGTTGCGTATGTGACGATTTTAGACGAGAGGGAGGAGTGAGGGAGGAGCTGCTTATACTCTGTTACGTTACACACTTTCACTAGCAATCACATCATAGCCACGCCCTAAAATACCCCCTGCTTTATTGCCAATTTTAAAATCAACGAGACCATAATTCAAAAAATGAACATCAGTCTGTGTTGCAGAAGACTTAAAACTAGCGATTGAGACCATAAACTCATGAAAATGTTTACTGAGGTAATAAATCAAGTAAGAAGTGGGTCACTTTGTCATAGACTTCTACAGAAACCAAGGAGCAGCAGCCTGCTACACAACCATAGACTGTTAATATTAATGGACAACACATCCGGTTCGGGGAAGTGCTGCAAATGCGGAAGTGCCTTAAACCTGCATTCTATCTGAATTCCAGCAGGGGGCGACACGTGCGGTTGCATAAAGGAGGTCGGTTTCTGTCATAGACAGTATATAAGAATGGACCAACGGATCCCGTTGCTCTGGACGGAGACCAAGGGGGTAAGCTTCGCTTCAGAGCTCGAACCTCCTATGGCGCCATTTTGATGCTACAAAGCGATCACCTCCCATTAGCATTCCATTGACTGCCATTCATTTTGACGTCACTTTGACAGCAAATAACTTTACATCTGAAGCATTTAAAGACTTTATTTGTCCATTGTTTATTTATAAAGAAACACAACAATGTATAAAAGGCTCCATTACCTTGTACCTCATGTTATGGCTCCGTAGCAGGCGTTTTTGTAAAAATCGGCTAACGATTGTGTCATAACCACGCGACTTACTGTCGCATAGTAGAGGAATTACCGTATAGTACAGGAGAAGCTTGCAGGCAGTTTCGACTTACATTAGCTGTTTAAGTTTTACTAATGTTAACTAGCATGTTAGTTAGCAATAATTAGCCTGTGCCTATGTTATCTCCTTACATATACCTACGCTCTCCGTCTCTGCAAGATTGGGAATGATTGAGATTTCTCTTGGCACAGCTACCAGAAGACTTACAACTTTCAGACAGGTTGCTCACGTCACATTCACGTTGTCTCTCTCAGTTGGAGGCTGCGCAGTAACGCTCAGCGCTCACCGGAAAAGTGCTTCTAACGGCCTTCACTGGTCTCCGTCACTGACATATATATAATGGACCAACAGATCCCGTTTCTCTGGACGGAGCATTATATAATAAATAAAGTTAACATTAGTAATTACATCTAAACAGCTAATGTGAGACGAAACTGCCTGCACGCTTCTCCTGTACTGTACGGTAATTCCTCTACTATGCGACAGTAAGTCGCGAGGTTATGACACAATCGTTAGCCGATTTTTACAAAAACATCTGCTATGGAGCCATAACGTGAGGTACAAGGTAATGGAGCCTTTTATACATTGTCGTGTTTCTTTAGAAATAAACAATGGACAAATAGAGTCTTTAAACGCTTCAGATGTAAAGTTATTTGCTGTCAAAGTGGCGCCAACATGAATGGCGGTCAATGGAATGCTAACGGGAGGTGATGGCTTTGTAGCATAAAAATGGCGCCATAGGAGGTTCGTGGTCTGAGGAGAAGCTTACCCCCTTGGTCTCCGTCCAGAGCAACGGGATCTGTTGGTCCATTCTTATATACTGTCTATGACAGAAACCGACCTCCTTTATGCAACTGCACGTGTCGCCCCCTGCTGGAATTCAGATAGAATGCAGGTTTAAGGCACTTCCGCATTTGCAGCACTTCCCCGAACCGGATGTGTTGTCCATTAATATTAACAGTCTATGGTTGTGTAGCAGGCTGCTGGTTGGGTCAGTGTAACCGTCCGCTCTGCCTATGATAGAATGCTAACGGTACTGCTTAATGCAAGATTTGATTGGCTGTATTAAATAATAAGATCTCCATCTACGTAGACACATGCATTGCAAAACTAGAGGATGCCATCATGAAACCCAAAATACATAATATACATTTCTCCATTTTGGTTTCTGAACACAGGACGTGATTTACAGAGCAGATATGAATGCTGTAGCAGACACACAAAAAATAGAATTGGACTTTAAGCTTATTTGGGTCAGCATGACTTTGACTATTTGCAGTGTTGGCTCTTACCTCAGGGCAACAGGAAAGGAACGGTTTGATGTAGATGTTGGAGTCGTGAACTTTGAGGTCATGGTCACCAAGCCCACGGGTCACCCCGATGGTGGCCAACACTCGTGCCTGTAAAACAAAGACTGGTTCAGTTTAGGTTTCTTATGCATTTTCATTTTTTACACAGCATTTTTGCCAGAAATTCTGGGGTTTGTCAGTTAGCCATTATTACCTGTAGACAGTCGGACAGTAACCGAGATTGCAGTGTTTTACCCTGATGAATTTACAAGATATGCGGGCGGTGGTGGAGCTGGTAATTGCTCACAGTACAGTGTGTTGCAAAATAGCTTTTTATTTTGGTGTATATATGTAAATATGTGTATTAAACAAACAAATATCACAATATGTGAAACTGTTCAGAGGTCTGTAGAGTGTTGAAATTTATTTTTCTAGCGGCCAGTTAGCACAGTTGGTAGAGCAGGCGCACATATGTAGAGGATTTTTCCTCGATGCAGAAGGTCCAGGGTTCGAGTCCGTCCTGTGACGGTTTTCCTGCGTGTCTTGCCCCTCTCTCTGCCCTTTCATGTCTGAGCTGTCCTATCATTAAAGGCGGAAATGCCCATAAAAAATCTTAAATTTTTTTTTTTCCATTCCATTAATTATCAAAATATTTTTCAATATTCTTCTCTTTTATCCCTGTGCGAAAACTTGTTTTGTACATTCTTTGAATCCAACAGCTTTTCATCAGACGACACTGGTGCTATGTGGTCGTCAGATGCTTTTGTCCGTTATGTCTCTCTTTGCATCAAACAGAATTGATTGAAAACATGAAACAAACAGACATGACTGAAAATTTGAAGCGTTTTGTGCAGTTTATTTGGTGGAGTGTTTTAATTTTCGGTTTTCTTCTTCTCATCTCATCCCCTGCTGTCCCAGTGGGGATTAACTTCATTTCTCAAAGAGACAACTGTCATCTCCCGAGTGGAGTGTGTGTGTGTGTGTGTGTGTGTTTTATCTGTTTGTCACTGTAGTGAAACAGATGGACTGTCTCCTCTCTCTCTTCTAGTGATGGTATACATTGATACACACATGCACAGCATGGTACTCGCACATCAGAGACCAAGTGTTCGCCCACTCTCTGGGTGGCTAGCAGGCATGCAGTGGATGTCAGATTGACATCGTTTGAGTAAGTGAGTGATTTTCTCTGCAGTTCTAAATTCCAGAGTCGATTTACAGAACTTGGAGTAGACACGCACACACCCATACCTTTTTCCCTTCCCCATATATCAGTGGAAACTTGAGATCTTCATCGTTGATGGTCTTGTATGCCCTGTGTTTGAGGAAGGAAAAGAAAAACAGACCAAGACAGTGAATGAATCGTTTTCTTTCTGTCTGACACATACTCACACAGAAATAATAAACACACACTTAAAGGTACTTTTGTGAAGCAATTTAAATGTATTCATTGCTTTGTATTGCCAATATGTGACAGGATTGTAACGTAACGTAATGAACTTTCTCTGTTGCCTATGACAACTTGTGGACTGATTTCTATGTAAAGGACTCCAAAGAATGTGACGTTTATGTGCACTCACAAGTGCCTTGCCTCTCTCCAGCTCCACAAGTAAATAACAATTAGTTAGCTTGCTTGCCAACGCGGACAAATTGCTAGCTAGCTAACATAGCAAAATACTGTCTTAAGTGGAAAAGGTCAGCTAATTCATCCAGACTCCCGGGACTGTTGTGGCTGGTTAATTGGCTAGCTTTGTAAAATTACGTTATCAGCTAACGGTACGAAGCAAACAACGTCAAATCCGTGCAGCATAGCTAAATTACAGCTAGGTGGCTAACCTTAGTTTGTTTGGTTGCTAACATCATCACTGGCAAAATACGGTAGCATATGGTGGATATGTTAGTTGGCTAGCTTGCCAAAATCTTTTACGAGCTAACGTGATCCATCCACTAAGTTATGTATTATGACAATTGGTTTTGATTTAGGCCAACAATAAATGATGAAACGGTACAAAGTCCAGTCTTTTGTATTTCATGTCAATGTTTGGCTGATGTCCAGGATGCAAGTGCAAGCAACAGGACATTGGCTGCTGGCCACCAGTGTCATAAATAACAAGGATTTTCAGAAAATTCCACATAGTACCCTTTAAGAAGAAGAACATAGGTGTATTGAAAAGAGAAAAAGGAGATCTTTGAGGTCTCTTAATTATAATATCTTCAACAATTTCCCTGTGTCAAATTGGCCCTGGGAGCTTCACAACTGTTCTACAGCCTCTTCATCATATTAACCATCCTAATGTAACATAACCAACAGCCTCTGCCAGCAGGTCTTTGAGCAAGGCACTAATCGCCATGGTACTGACGCTTTGTAGCTAAGATGTCTTACATCTTTAAAGGTGCACATGCACTCCAGTGATTTAGAATTAAAAAGGTCTCGTGTTTGTGAGTTTTCCATTAAACAAATATAAATTTCCATTTTTGTTTTTGTTCAACCATTGTTAAACATATTGTAGACGGGAAATAAAACCACTACTATCCTTATAGATTTTGATTCTGTGTCTCATTTTGGGGTCTCTCTAGAGTGCAATAACAAGTTTTTGAGAGTGTATGGCTGCAGCCTGGAGACCTCCTGTCTCGTGCTCTTCCTGTCTCATGCCTCCCGTCTCATGCCTGGGCGTGTCCAACAGTAAATTCAGATGTTCAGAATAAGACGGTAAATTTAGATGTTCAGAATACGAAATCGTGAATTATTTTCTAAATGAAGTCACGGTTAAGTTAGTGAGCATGATGCAATTAATTGAACGCCGTTTAAACTCTTAAATTAACGATAGCCATACATAGCCTATAGTTGGCAGATTTGTGGATGTTAATGTTGTCTCCGTGATGTTAGCGTTTGTTGTTTATTTGATGAAACCTGCGATGACTTTACTTTCTTTTAAATAAAAAACATTAAAAAAAATAAAAATAAAAACGTATGCCAAATGCAAAAAACATAGCTCGACAATGAAGCCACCCACATAATACTAACATTAATACTCTCTTACAATTATAACATATGAGACCACAGAAGAGTAGGCTACAATAAAAAGATGTTCATGCCTCCCATTAGATGGGGATCTGATATCTAAAATTTAGATAAGAGGAGGTTAACCAATATTTTATTATAGGCTAAATCTTTTTAATCTTCTATAATTTCAAAAGCTGCATTTATGGATTTGAAATTTGACAACAAAAATAGGATTAATGTAAAATATTGGTTAACCACCTCCTTTCTGAAATCATAAAACATTTAAAACTGCATCAGCGTTTAACGTTGACGTTTGTTTAATCCATATTACATGAGAGGGTTTAATTTCGAGGTCCGAAAGGCGCAACACTGACATGAGGCCTCCTCAAGTGTAATATTGTGATTATACAACAACGGTTACCAACAAATAAATGATAATCAATCTGTATTCATATTGTGGACCAATTCGCTCTTGAAATACAAAAGAAAAACAGACAGGATTTCTAGTCCCTCCCTGTTTAGTAAACCAGACAACTTGAGCTATAGCTTTGTAGAGACCGTGGGATTTCCCAAACTGAATAAATCCCGCCCGCACATATAAACACAAAACTGCTTTGCTAGCTCCATCGTGTTGTAACTAAGACATCTGCTGAAAAAATTATTGTATTCATTAGCATGATTGCCGTACTGTTTAGTTCAAAAACATCCAAAACACCAAAGTACAAAACCATAGCAGACCAGACGCGAGCTTTTATTTAGAAAAGTCAAAGCTCGGGGATAGCACCAGACCATGCTGCAGCCATACCCAACTCAAAATTTGAGTGAGAGAAAGTGTGGGGGAGGGGATCTTAGAACACACAAGCAAACAACACAAAAAATGAGTTCAGAAGTGCACAAATGGAAGCAGAAGATCTGAAAACACACTTAGAAATGGAGCTTTGATGTCCAACTGAAAGACTCCATGGCTGACGCTGATGTACTTAAACTAGCTAGATTAGACTTGGTGTCAGCAGTCAGCGGAGAATATTAACAACTTCAAACGGCTTCACATCTGACCAGGGTTTGCTCCATCTGTCAACATCTTTGGGGTTTGTTGGACAAAACAAGCAATTCAAAGACATCACCTCTGGCTCTGAGAACTTTTTATGAGCGGTTTGGCTCTCGAGAAGCTCCATATGAATACTGCCTTGTTCAGGGGCACCGCAGAAGTAGCTGCCTCAGAAGCCACAGTAGCCATGAGCTGAGTCATTATGCATCTCTTGGCTTTCTCAAATCCCTCAAAATGATTCTCCAGCTGCCTTGGTTTGTGACCCAGGCTAAGTGAACACTTTCAAACAACACCCTGTCCTTCTGAGATATGGGCAAACATTTTAAAAATGACTCCAAAATACTTCCTTGCTTGGATGTGAGGATAAACAGTAGTCCACACAGTGGCACATCCTGGCTGGCACATTTCTGCTTTTTATTGTGAAATAATCATCACAATACACACAGTACTGTATGTGGCTCTACAGTATGCATCAGTGAGTGAGTGTGTGAGTGAGAGTAGCAGTAAAAGCAAAATTCTCATTACTGGCTTTCACTGAAGCCACGCTCAAACAGCATGGTGCCTTGCTAGCCCACAGAACACTGCACATATTGGGCCATCGCTGCTGTATCATTATATCATATCAAGTTAGGCTCAGAGAGCTCCCTCATTAGCTCTCTGCTGGTTTCTCCAGCTCTTGCTGTATAGAAAGGAGCAATAAAAGAGGGAAAGGGAGCGAGAGAAGCAAAGATTTAAACCACAGCACGATCAACTAATGCAAATCTTTTTCAGATTGTGGTTTCATTTAAGGTGGATGCAGCTAGAGAGGAATGTTTGCCATCCCCCAAAATTAGCAGTTTTCATTTGACATTAAAATTTGACAGCCATGACAGCCAACATTCACCTTAAGCACACATTTGGAGGTCTGCCATCTTAAAGTGCTTTGTCTGCTTACTGAAAATAGTATGTAAAAGAGATAATAAAAAAGACAGAGGAAGACTTACCATCCATTCATGGTGAAATCTCTGTAGAGCATCCTCTTGCCCACCTCCTTCCTCTGAACTCTCCGGGGAAATTCCAGGTGCGTGAACTCATTTCCTAACAGGTGAGGCTGCATGAAACCCTGGAGAATACAATGATGGTCTTCAAATCAGTCAAGCCGCTAAATGTGTGCAGATCAAATCATCTTCCATCACTTTGTTTTTTTGTCACTTCACTCTCAAGCCTGTCTCATACTGGAATTTTGAGGATGATTATAGATTGTAGAGTAAAACCAGTGTGACCAATTGGCCACGGCTGTTGTGATTGACATTGGATTGGATTGCTGATTGAGGGATAGAGCCCATCCCTTCCTTTGTTTAACATAAAAAATGCCTTAAATGTGCCTTAAGTTGGTTATTAAAGAATTGTACTGAGCAGGATATTTTACAGTTGAAAAATAAACTTGTTATTGCTCTCTAGTGGAAAAAGTATTTAACGGAGATAGTGTTAAATTACCTCACACACCTCTCTGGCATTGCTGTATGCAATTTCTTATTTACTTGCAGACATATATACTAATAGATCGGTGATAATATCAGCCATGCTAATAGCTCCCACTCTTTCTTAATATATGATACTGTACATAGATATCGGTGCAGGAAATATAGGCACAACAAAAGCAGTTGGTAGTGAACTTTACTTTCCACTACAGAGGCAACAAGAGAGTTTATCATCTTTGTAATGTATTCATGAAATGAAAAGCAAACCTGGAAGCATGACTGCTTATTGCCACTGACTATAAAAAGGTCAATCATGGCCAGCTATTTTCAGCTGTTAATTTTCCCTGTTGCACAGCTCTATAGGAAAATGACGGACTTCAGATGCCTTGCTGATTGTGTTGCTTATTGTGTGAACACACGGTGAGACATTGTGGCTAACAATAAGCACTGATCCTCTGGGCACCTAAATAAACTGACCTGGCTTTGTGTGACTAACCTTATTACATGTATTTGTCAAGATTCAGAACACATTTCATACTAAAGACGACACTGAAGACTATGCGTCGTACAGCCCTACCCTTTTTAAGAGAAGACACATAAACACTCTTTGTATTTCTATGTCAAAATGAATGGTACAGCGTTTTCTTACCAGGAACTGGAGTCGCTGTCGTTCTGATTCTGGTGTGAACTCTGTCGACATGGGAATGATGTCATTGTTTCTAATAATGATAGCCCTGCAGCGACACAAAAAGTTGGACAAGTAATGTACATGCAACCTTTGCACTAAAAAGAATGTCTCTGCCCCAGCGTGTTGTCTGGCTCAGGGAATGTGACAAGGAGGGAGTCCATGCAAGAGATTTACTTAAAGGTCCCATATTGTAATAAATGAGATTTCCATTTTATTATAAAGCAGGTTGAGGTGATATATAAATACTGTCAAAGAATCAAAATGGTCAGTTCATGTAAAATGCACACAGCCCGTATTCAGAAACCGTGTCTTTAAATGAGTGGTCAGGATTTCCATACGGTTATTCTGTCACAACTATACTATATATAGGTAGAAAGTGCTGCTACAGTGCTGTTACAATCATTCCCTGGCTGCAATGACGGTGCAAAGACTAGAGAGTGTAGATGCCCTGAAAATGAGCATAATATGGGACCTATAAAACAAACAATTTATATTTTATGGTGTAACAGCAAAAGAAGATTAGCTGTAGGAAGAAAGAGACAGGGCAAAGACCAGTTTTTAAAGCATGGAAAGCTGACTACCCTCCAATGTCAGCCAATTTCCTGCTGAGGTTGGCCAGGACAGCGTCCAAAACAGTGAGAAGGGAGTCATAATGTACTGACATCATATGTTTTTGGGTTCCTCCTTCTACTGCGGTGTAATTATTTCCGCCTGCTTTACATACTCTTTCATTTAGTGGACAGAAGATAAGCAAACACACCTGCTGTCACCTGCATTCCCAACGTATAGTTTTCCTAGCAGGTAAACCACAGTGAGAGCTGTACACCCTCCTGTGATGTTATAGACTTGCTTCTCTTTCTCAATCTGGGCATCCTGGGAAAGGGAGAGACAGTTGTCAATCTTTAATGAAGCATCACTTAAGAAGCACAATAGAAAAAAAAGCTTTAAAAACCTCCCACAATCCACCCACATGCAACAGTAAAAGTCAAAAATCCACACTGCAAGCAGCCCACACAGGCAGAGGGAAGGCTTAAATAGATAATCACTGCCTTATTCTATTCAATCATAAAAATGAAGACAGAGATGTAGGGAGAAATAATCAGAAAGCGAGCAAGAAGCAAGACTGAGAAAACATCTGATGAACTTTGAAGAAGGACGGACGATGTGTGGGCATCGTTGCAGACTATTGATCGGTTTAACCTGAACCTCTTGTTGACCGCGTGTCAGTAAACAAGAACGTATAATGTCGACAGTGATATGTGAGAGGGTTTGCATATTACCTTCGCATGTCTAGGTTTAAGAGGCTTTATACTGATTGTACATGCACACACTCAGAATGCGTTTTTTAACCCCTCAATTTCATAATGCTTATTATGGATTTGTTACTTGAAATTCTGCAATTCACAATCTACAACAGGGATATAACCACATTAATGTTTCTGCTTTCTGAAACCCTGCAAACAGAACTCTCTGATGAGCAGTTTTTTTCACTGCAGGTGGACTTCTTTCTACAAAGAACACAGCTTTAACTGATGCAGTGATAATCTGCTACAAAGAATGTCAAATCAAGTGGAAGAGTGCTTCTTTTTCCATGAGGGGGGAGGGTGGCGGGTGGTTGATCTGAGAGAAGCTTTCACAGTGATCTTTTTAATCTGGGTACCGCAGCTTGAACAGTGTGGACTGTTTTCCATTGCCATCTAGTGGTAATACTGCATAGACTTTGGTTTCTAAAGACACTCTCTTCTCAAAGCAATTTAAAAGAATCATACAAAACAAAAGAGTGGAAGGGAAATTTAAAAGGTTGGGATACATTCGGTAACATAAAAAAGTACATTGGCCTCTAGCTTTTTCTTCAATAACACAGAATTTCAGATTAATATATTTAATTAAAAAAAAAACACATGACTTGAGACACTTTTAGTCAGATGCTGCCTTTGAACTGGAGCGACAGCAATTCGCAGTCTAATGCATATTTGTGCTGTTAAGTAGCATTTGGCCTGGAGTCATCATTTCATAAGCCAGATGTCAAAATACACTGTAAATAGAGATGCTAAAGATTGTCGTCGGAAAATAAAAAAAGGGTGTGTGTTGGTAAATAATTGCAATATATGTGTGCCTTTTTGCCCTCAGGTAAGAATATCACTGTGTGTATAGCATCTGTCATATTATGATAGCAAAAACTAATTCAGCAATTGCTACCAGCTTTTGTTTATCTGTGCTTATTTGCATTGTCTTGGTTCCTTCAGTTACTACATGTGTGTAATTCAGGCCTGTGTTTAATGTGCGTGCAACTGTTCTAACAGAGTGAAAAATTGGGAATGTCCCCTCGCAGGATTAAAAAAAAGGCATGTCTTCTTCTTATATTTTCATAAATGCTTAGTATTCATGCAAATATTTACTGCGTACACACTGGCACTATGCCTGTTGCTACTGCAGAAATAGGTCAAGCTCTCCAGTGCTAACTTTTTCCTTCAAATAATAATAAAAAAACCAAAACATGGTGAGATGATCCCATCTGTTTCCCATGCAAATGAAATATAATTCATTCAAATTGACGGATTTGTCCCTTTGTGTCATATCTGTCACAGTGAAAATTGTAGAATACACACACACACTGTTGTACTGTATCTCTTGAGCGAGTTAGATAAGTAAGAGTAGTAGGTTGAGGAATGGTAAGGGTATAGGGAAACGAATGAATGAAATGAATGCTCTCTTGTGTGTGTGTGTGTGTGTGTGTGTGTGTGTGTGTGTGTGTGTGTGTGTGTGTGTGTGTGTGTGTGTGTGTGTGTGTTTTAGTTTTGCTCTGTTTGCCTAATTCTGTTTTTCCGCACCAAATATTTTATATACAGATTAATGATTGCAATCTTACTTTCAATTTTCTAAAAAAAAACTGACTTGACTAGTTTACTGTCTTTACTGTAATAATCTTTGGCTCAATAAAAAACATTTAGAAGCAAATTTAAGGATTTGTGAATCTCATGAAATGATTGCAGGATGACTTGATTTCAAGATATTATATTTCATATATTTATGTTATTATCTAACACATATCAACTGATCTAGAGTATAATTAGATGTATCTCAACAGGTAAATGTACTCAACTAACCACCTATTGACCATCATCTACAGAGAAACACATTTCTGCTTATGAATTTATGTCATAAGTCCATGATCCCAATAATCTGTTATTATTTTTCTTGATTAATCGCCCAGGATGACATATTCAAATGTCTTATTTTAATTCTAAACCAACAATATTCAAATGATTATCAGCAAGACTTAAGAAACCAACAAACATTTACATTTGAGAAGCTGGAACCACTTATTTTCTTTTGCCATCTTTGCTTAAAAAATGACTTAAAAGAATAATTGATCATCAAATCTGATGCAGATGAATTTTCAGTCATAATTAACAGACTTATTTTTTCATCTCTAAATGTGTGTAGATTCACGTTACAACTTTCAGGTAGTAAATAATTTACAAAACATGTGACATGTCATAGCAGCCTAAATAACTTAAGGTGTATTATATTGATTATTATATTGATATAATACTGTATTCTCGAAGTGTGGAACTAGCGCAGGCTCTAAAGATGCCGATTATGGGATGATGACAAGGCAGATCTGTAACTGAGAGGTCAGACAACTGATCCCCAAAAGAAAATAATAAAAATGTTCTGCAACCTCGCGGTACATTTCTCTACGTAAAACTCTCAGCCCAAATCATAAAATGTTAAGTAATGATGCATGACAGAGTGACTTCGGGTGAGTGTGAAAGCTTTCAGGGCCGATGAGAATGAGTGGGCTTAAGTTCATCATGGCCTTGCTGCACCGGTCTCTCACCATCTCTTTGAAGGCGTTCTCTATGGCCCCTATCACCAGGCTCTCATGCTGGATCTTCTTCTCAGTAAAGAAGCGTGGCGGAGGCGGGGTGTTGCTCGGGGAACCTGGTGCACCTGAGGCCCCGCGCAGAGAAGCGGCCCGGGTCAGGGCTCGGTGTGGGCCTGGAGTGTTTCCTTGGAGGTAAGGGTTGTTGTCGGTCTCCTCACCCAGGACGGTCGGCGGCAAAGAAGCAACGTTGCGTAGGATCTCGATGACGGCCTGAAGCTGGCAGGCGATGTGGTGCTGCAGTAGGCGGGAGGCGACAACTGCTGCACCTGAGCCAGCGTGGCCATCGAACAAGGCCCAGTAGTGGAACACCAGGCCTTCACTGTCCTGCAGACACATACATCAGTGGCAACAGCATGCAGTAGCACAGCAAATTAAGAGCGGAATTAAACATGATCACATTCAACCACACAATCCTGATTAAAATAATAAAGAGATTTAACTGTTTTAACTCAATAATGCATATCTTCACACCCACTAATCAGTATCCCACCCACTGTCTGTCTGTCACTGCCAGATCAGACTTTCCACAGAGAGGATCTAGAAGAAGATCAGCATTCAGACTCATTTCTTATTATAAAGCCAAATTCACCAGTGGGGCTTTTAATACACATAAACAATGTTTTATAAATGGAGTCTGGAGTGTGCCACGGAAATAACTACAGACTTTTGTTTGTATAGCATTTAACTCCAGACTCCTTTTTACATCAAATAAAATGTTGTGGCTGTCCAGAAACATCTGTCTAAACTTAAACCACACCCAGATATAACATATCTTTCAATTAACTACTCTCAAGTAACTAATTTCCATTATGACTAATAAACTGTTGCTACTTGCTATAAAGACTATTTTTGGTAATTATGATTTTGTTAACAATTTGGTGGAGCCAAAGGGGCAGGAGCCATTGTACCAAATGTTTATGTTCTAGAAGGCACAGACCTCTCCAGTCGCCTCACCGTCAGCTCTGCAACATTTGTGCTGAATTGTCTATTTTAAAAATATTAGTTTTGCTTTATGTGGTTGACGTGGATGGTGATGGCATGTGGCTAAGAGGCTCATCAGGATCGGGAAATCAACTTGCTCAAAGTCTCCTGCTGACTCTGATAGCCTCATGCTAATCAACTGCTGACTCTCGTCGGTAGCCAGCTCATGACAGTCAAGTTTTCAAATGTAACCATCAGAGTAAACACAGAGGAAAAGATGGAGAAGATGAGCTTAAGCTAGCAAGACGATCCCTGCGGCCATCTCATGACTATGAGTCACTCATCAGGTCCAGACATCTCACTGGTCTCCTGCTGACTCTGCCAGCCTGGCCGGTCAAGGTTTTTAAATGTAAAGATCAGAGTAAAGACCGAGGAAAATGTGAAGATGGCTATCAGCTATGACCTATGGCTACCATCCCGACTACGTGGACACGCAAGACCATCTCGGCGTCCATCTCCATCTCTACATCAGATCGGGCACTGTGGCAAGCGTGGAGGAATTAAACACCAACTGCAACTTCTCTGCTGAGCATCCTGCTAACCAGTGTGCTGGGTGGCCACCGTGACGTGTCAGTTTCCAGCGGGATGTCGGGTGAGCTGTGGTAGCTGAGACTTGGCTGGATCCTGGAGTGCCGGCGCCATTCAACCGGGTGACTCTTTTTCTGTGTGCCGATCTGATGGACACATTCTACTTCATGATGACATTTAAGGAGCTGATGGGATACAATTTCACTGGAATTGTACCTCGTACGATTTCATGTGATTATAACATCAGAGTAATGGGTTTCCAGTGGAAAATCTATATAATTCACGCAGGAACATTTCTCCCACGCTGTGAACTAAAACAACCTGTCAGTCCTTGGCAGTCATGGACTGTATTCCAATGAAAGCAGGGCGTTGATGGGAAACACAGCTGGGTCAAAGGTCACCTCCTTGGACAAATAAGTGACTAAAAATCAAGCTGATATCAATCAATATCGAGACAAAGATTATCCTACTGCCTTTTTTCATTTTGAAGTAATGAAAAATTTTTAAATTCATCTTTGTGCTCATAGTAAAGCAACATGTATAGATGCAAATAATTGATCTAAATAATCTGACAAAAGTAGGCAAGTCCTCCTCCAGCTCATCATACCATACTTGGGCTAAAATAATGTAATTTTTAAAACATACAGTAATTTGACATTTTAAAAAGAAAGAAAATATACATCTTAATGACTAATGCTGCTGGATGGACTTGTGGTATGTGTGGGAGAACGCTGGGAGGAGAGGCCCAGGAGAAAACATCGTGACTCATCTTGTACAAAAGTATTTGGGAGCTTCAGAGAGGCCAAACCTCCTGATCTCTTCTTGTTCTTCTGGAACACCTCTGTCACGTCTGTGCCGTCACACATTCTGCTTTGCACTACCTGAGCTTAAATACACTTTCTTGTTGCTGTACATCCTGTCCCATTAAAACTGTACCAGGACTTGGGAAAAAAAGTTAATTACACCACATTCCCTAACAAAGCTTTCCCACGCAGAGCAGTGGGTTGTAACCCTGGAAACAAATGAGTTTGGACGCAAACTTTTGGGTTTTTCGAACATGACATTATGATGATCTGTCCCAACAGCTTCCTCTGAGAGAACAGATGTGCAGTTTTGTGGCCAATCTGCGGAGGCGGCACTGACTTACATGAGAGAATCGGAATAAAAAGTCCAAAACAATTCATGTTACCATTATTTATGTTTGAAATGACAATTAACTTAATTATTTATACATCTTATACAGCTCCTGGCCCTATGGTTTGATAAAACCTGCTCCCACCAAAGATTATTTACCTAAAACATTCTTTTCTCCTTAAATCTAATGTTTTTTTCATAACGGATGGTCCACAATGAATGTTACCTTCTTAATTGCGTTGCCAGCAATGGCTGGGTTAACTCATTTTACACTATTTTGGTTTATTTTATTAAACCAGGATAATCCACTCAATATCAATACTGCTTTCCATGGAGCCATGGCACATACTGTACAGTACTGTATATTAACAAGACTAAGACTCTACAGTCATGTGTATGCCTGTGAGCAAAACTGTTTAAAAAAAGAAAGAAATGTTTATACCCTTTGTGCATATACTAACACATTCAATGGAGTGTGTATTTGTGTCTTCTTACCTCTCCCAGCTTGCTGTGGTCAATACGGAGCCCCAAGCCCTCTCCATTGGGCAGGGAGTTGCGTCTCTTGGCCGTGGGGGTCTTGCTGGGCGTGGAGGGAGGGCAGTAGCTCATTGGCCTCCTTCTCGCTACAACCACCTCGCAGCAGGCCTGATCCTCATTCAGCGCACTCTTACCAGCATTAATCACCCTGAAACAAAGGCATGATGTATACAGGTTGACTCACATTGTAGGCTTTGACTGTTTGTCAGACACTCAGAGGTCCTTATATAAAAGTCACATTTGGCAACATACTTTTGGCATTAATTTTTTCTAGATATGCAGATGCACCATTTGCTGTGATATCCCAGTCTGACAGCTGTGGTCTGGAACAAGCGGTGAATGAAAGCCAACATCTGATGCTTTTTGTTGGATGAAACGGTACTGCGGTCTTTCATGGTAATTATGGCTCACTGCAGCATCACAACAATTAGTCAGAGCCGCAGCCTGAGGTTTCTATCTGTACACACAGTGAAGCAGCTGGCTTTGTGTGTTACATGTTCCTGATGAAGATCAAACACAAGAGATTTGTTTGTGGTACTGCTGATGCATCAGGACACTCCCTTCTAGGAGAATTAGAAGTCTTTGTTTGTGTGCGACTATACATACATGCCCAAAGCCCTGCGTGTGTGTGTGTGTGTGTGTGTTGCCTTATTCATCTTTATTTGTCCCTTATTTAACCAGGCAGACCACAGAGACAGAAGGTTCCACGGAGAGATGAAACCCAGTAATGATTAAGTACAGTCACACAATAAATGTGTTGTTCGCAAGTTTTTATATGATTTTTCACATTTCAACATTTGACAATTTTTTTTTAAATTACTACTTTGCTTCTTTTTTGTGTTGTTGTCACAAACAGTACAATAAGCTACCTGAGATACAAATATGAACAAGGCAATGGCCAGGATTTGAAATATACTGAGGTCACTGGTCTAAGTCCCCCTCCCCCCCAACACATACCCCAAAAATTGTCAAATACTCCAAATTTTTGACTAGACACCAAAAATAAAGTATGAAAGCGTTTTCATTACAGCTTGTGATAGCTAATGTAATTGGGCTACCAATAATTAGTAAGAAAATAAAGATTGTGGAGGCAACTCCAATGAGACTGGCAAGTCTTACAGACATCTCTGGAGGGTGCTGTGAATGTGTGTGTGTGTAAGAAATTGGCATGCCTATTTTTAGACACAGACTGTGGAAGTTTTCTGCTAGGCAGCATCAATGTCTGGTTCTTTGTCTCAATTGCAGATAGAATAAAAAAGACAGAAAGAGGCTCATGTAGAAATACTTAGTAAAAGTGAAATTTTTGCTTGTATTTACAGTATATTAGTATGCACTTAAGCATATCTGGATTTTATACTTGCCTTTTGCTGTTCCAATTTTTCATTGTTGTTTTTATGTTGTGCTACATATACTTGCTTTTGTAACAATTACTAATACCCAAGTAAAGCATTTTTGAATTTGAGAGAAAAACAAAGGTAAGGAGATAAAGGGACTGAGAGAAAGAGAGAGATATTGTCTTAAAAGCTTTGTGTAGCGGTCCATTTCCACTGCAGACTATGTAGTGCATAAATGGGAGGATACCAAATCAATAAAGGGCTTTATATTTTTGACACGGTTTCAATGTTAATTTGTTTGGCCATTTGGCTTTAATAGACTGCCGGGGAAATCCCATAGCCAAGCAGCCCCTTTTAGTTGATTTATTTTTATTTTTTTATGCTTATGGCATTTTTGTCTGATAAATGTTCAACACAAGACATTTATTATTTACAGGATGCAAATTCTTGGCCTCATGCTGAGTCTTTTAAACTACATTCAGACTATTATAATGCTCCATTGAAACATGGTTAATTTGCCTCTGCTGGATTGTAGGAACACACAAATCTTATTATCCTCTGGATATGGCAGCAATAGTCAAGAAACTGCATGAAGCACTGCCACAGTTGGTTTGTTATAACTGTGCTAACAACTCCCATGAAGTGCAATATGTTAACAATGGAACTAGGTGCCATGCTAAGTCTTGTTGTATCGAGGGAGCGCCTGAGCTAAAACTGGCACTACTTTGGTTAGAATGGGTCATTCAACATGCTTGCATAGTATAAAAGCCATCATGTCCAGAGGGCTGGTCCTTACTATGATTACACAGCTCTGCTTTCAAACATAATACATTACCACTGCAGCCGTAATTATAGTAGAAAATCCCTCTGAGTTATTACGCACATAACACACTCTGACACATCGACTACTTTTGAGCTCATGATAAACAAGTACAGGAAGTCAGCTTCATCGAATCTGCTGTCAACAAACAGTAATATGATGACCTAAGTATGTGTGTGTGTGTGTGTGTGTGATCATGTCCTGCAAGTTGTACATTACTGAGTATGAAAAAATACATGTTTATATGAACTCTTAAACCCTAAAAACTCTTACAGTCCTCATGCTTCATGACTACAATGTGTTGAATGAGTCCAATCAATAATGGATCATTCTGTGCTACTCTATTTCATGGTAGGTGCAGCTGTTGCCATTGTGTGTGTGTGTGTGTGTGTGTGTGTGTGTGTGTGTGTGTGTGTGTGAGATTAAAAATGCTCTTGCATCTAATTTGTCCTCATTTCACAATTTGCAGGATGAGTGATAGTTATTTAATTTCCCTGCCAATCATGTTTCATTCGGAACAATTAGCTTTCCTCCCATTAGGAACAAAACCTAATTTCCCCCTCCATTGTCAGACATCTAATGCCCTCTTTGTTTCTTTACCCTTGGCAACAGATTCTGGGCCAGACATGGGCCCCAAGGATGAGATATTTATTTGGTGAAGCACAATGCTTTATAGCTTTGCCTCAGTTTGACTCAGAACATCAAACGAACAATAACAGCGAAAGAGCTGCGAGTTAAATACTTAAAACAGTCTTAAAAAAGTCGTTCAAAAAGTCCAAATTTAGCATTGAGGGTTTTGGTCAGGATTGCACTACCACCTGAATAAAAGAGATGCAAAAATAACACGGCAAAATAGGAGTGTTTGAATGGAATGTAAAAATGGGTTTGTCTTCAATATGAAGTTCTAATGGGACTGTGAGGAACATCACTCAAATATGCAGTTTACAGTGATAATGGTGGGAAATGTATCACTCAAAATTCGTAATCATTTTTTAAACAATGGGTTCTTTATTTCACACAGAGGAAAAGAAAACACCTACACATTTCTAGCTGGCAACCGTTAATTTTTGCGAGCTGAACTAACTAATTAAGCTAGCTAATTAAGCCAACATTAGCTCTGTTAGTTGTTAGTTGTAGTTAATGATTCCACTTGACTCATTTTAAAACGAGAACCCTGTAAAGGGGTAAATATGCACTTGATGGCTACATACATGATATCATGCTAAAAGACTGAGGCTAAAGCTAGATGTCACCAGAAATGAAGACACCAAAAAAGCTGAATCCTCACAAGTTTCTGGTCCATATAGAAGACATAAAGGGGCATGGTATTCCAGTGTAGTGCTAGGTAGTCCTTGTATTATAAGTATGATGCGTTTCCAAAGTATAAACTTAACCCAAATAGAAGGATAGAGCTGTAAACGTTACCCTATGCTCTCATACTGTATAGTAGCATCCAGGATAGTCTATATCCTTGATGTTCCACTTCTGCAAAGTAATCCAGACAGCTAGCTAGACTATCTGTCCAATCTGAGTTTTCTCTTGCACAACTAAAACAACTTTTAAAGGTCCCATGACATGGTGCTCTTTGGATGCTTTTATATAGGCCTTAGTGGTCCCCTAATACTGTATCTTTAGTCTCTTTCCCAAAATTCAGCCTTGGTGCAGAATTACAGCACAATTACAGCAGAATTACAGCCACTAGAGCCAGTCCCACAATGAGCTTTACTTAGTATCTGTGTATCTAGTGTCTGTAGCTATTGAGGAGGAGATGGAGATGATGCCACTTTGCTCATTTGAAAGCCATGATGTCTCTCTCTCTCATGGGTGGGCCAAATTCTCAGTGGGGGCAAAGCAGAGAAAGGGGAGGTAACCTTTCCCCTTATGACGACATAAGGAGGAGATTCCTGATTGGCCCATCTGAGCTTTCATTTTCTCAAAGGCAGAGCAGGATACCCAGGGCTTGGTTTACACCTATCACAATTTCTAGCCACTGGGGGACCATAGGCAGGCTGGGGAAACTCATATTAATGTTAAAAAACCTCAAAGTGAAATTTTCATGCCATGGGACCTTTAAATGTACACATGTTCCACCAAAACAAGTTCCTTCTGAGCCTATTTTGCAGTGGTACTGCAGCTTTTCTCCGGTGCTTAGCACTGCCCAAGACGATTGTGATTGGTTTAAAGAAATGCCAATAAACCAGAGCACGTTTTCCTCCCATCCTGAATGCTATGTGGAGTAGCCAGACCCTCCTCCATCACGCTTTGGAGGAGGGTCTGGTAAAGCGAGATTACATCCAGGACAACCTTGCAAAATTGGGGTTTTACACAGTGGATGTGCTATTATGAACAGGGCTTTTTAAAACTGCTCATTGGCCTCGGAAGTAATGCTTATTTACAACTAGCTTGTAAGCTAGTTAGTGGGACATGCAAACATTTACAGTTGACGTTCTTTAATGTTACACGTTTGCTCTTGTGCTTTGGTTTTAAAAAAAAGGTCTAAAAAACAACAACATAGACACCACTTTTCAATCTTTTTACATACTGACTATTGCTATTACTACAGCCCCATGGACAACAGTTTAACATCCAAAGCTTGACATGCTAGTTGCAGTTGCTAAGCTATGATTGGACAATTGCACATCAGGAAGGGGTTTCGTGAACAGTCAATAAGCATGACAACAAAAGATTTAATTTCTCAATTCCTGATGTCTGCTTTTTATGTTGTGAGCAGAAAAGAGTAGAGAGTCCGAGAGGCAAAGTGGGAGGTATAGGAGAGGTGAGAGCCAAAACGGCGGAGGCTTTAATTACTTTAATTACTTTAATTACAGATGAATGCTGGTACGAGCTGACCTTAATAACGAAACCGGTCCCAAAGAGACACTTCATGCCATCTCTGAGTATCTGTGTCTGTGTGTGTGTGTGTGTGTGTGTGTGTGTGTGTGTGTGTGTGTGTGTGTTATAAAGACAAAACAAAAGGAAGGAAGATGTAGGCCTAACCAAATACCTGATAAACAAACAGTTTCAGTATTATTCTATTATAATCCAGTGGGAGAGAAGAGAGGAATGGACTGAATATTTATAATAATAAATGACTTTAAGGAAAAACCTTAGAATTCAGAATGGGAACAAACTTGTTTCCTACAAATTAACTGATCAAAAGATCTTGACTTAATGGAAGAACTATTATTCTTGAAGGAAAGCAGTAGTAGATTCACAGATATCAAGGAGCAGTTATCATTAAAGATCTAAGGTGGCACCCTATCTTTACTTCGTCATTCTGGATGTGATAATTGGTTGATTAGCAATTAGTTCATGATCATCATTAAGTCAACAGAGGTATGAATGCATGTTTAGTTACAGCTAACACCTTGTGCAGATATTAAGGGGAGTTAACTTGAAATACACCCATGTACTGTATGTAGTTCGCTATTAATAAACCACCACCTACCTCACACTAACAGGGCTTTCCTGAACTGATGGTCCTCTGCTATACTACAGTATGCAGCAACTAACTCTTTACTTCAGTGCATTAAAGAAGAGTCAGCAGTCTACAGTATATCTAGAGGCTATTGCCATGGAATCACACACTGACACACAGCTAGCCATAAATAGAGCACAGTTGTAGACTAATACCCAGATGCTGCTGGTACAGTATAGAGTGCATCATCCTCTTGCACGTGAATACCAGCTTGAGCTCTCTGGGTGCTGTGATCCGTTGGATGAATGCTGTCATCCATGTCCATGTCAATGTAACTATGACACAAAGCTTAGAGAGCAAAAGGATGCTGCATGGATCCACAGTCACGTTGGAGATGGATGTCAGTCACAACAGGTGCAGGTCCTAAGACCTAAGAGTTTGAAGGTCTACCTGCCTGTTTTAAGAGCAAATCAGTGAGATAAACTGTTGTGATGGACACCTGCAAGCACTTGGGCCTCAACAAGACTGAACGCAGATGCTTTTTAAATGCCACTAGGATGACACTTGAAAGACAACATGCAGGAGGCGCTTTAGGGCAGCTGCCGTTACTTACTCAGCGTATCCGGTGGCCCACGGTAATCTCCTTGTTTCCTTCAGGATGAGGATGGGCCGAGCTATGTGGTCCGCGGAGCACTCGATCTCATCCAGGGACAGTCCAAGGAACTCGGGTCTCATATATGGGAATTTCAGTGGCAGCTCGGAACCAGTGTTGCCCACTCCGCCGGAGTTGCCCCCGGACATGATACCGCCCATGAACCCAGCCACTGCGGACTTGACCCGGGTGAGCATGTTGGTGGCGCGTCGCGGTGGAGTGTCCGTCGGCCGGTGCGAGGTGCCGCGGCTGCCTTTTCCCGGATTCCCCCCCAGCTCGGCCGCGCGGGTCGACGACAGGCTCGATGGAGAAGGCGGCGGAGGAGAAGGAGAAGGAGGAGGAGGAGGAGGAGGACCTGAGATGGTCAAAGCTTCATTCATTCAGCGCGGAGACAGCAGCCGCAGCCGGAGGAGAGGATGTGATGTAAACAGCTATGCATTAGGTAAAACCCTGCACACCCATGGAGAGTCATTGATAACAGCTCGGCCGTCGTGAACGCGGAAATACATTGAAGATTAACGGGTCATGTGATGCAACCATGGGTGCACACTGCAAAACATGTTAATTCCGTATAGACTCCAGATTTATATGGATTTATAAATTGAATTTTAAAAGCATAAAAAATGATTATATGCCCAGTGATGTGACCTTTTTTTGCTACTGTATGGCAATTGTAATTGTTTTTTTTATTTTAATTTTAATTTTCAGAGATCAACTGCAACAGCAGTGGCGATGACTCATTATTTTAAGATAGCTTTATTGTGAAAACAGCAGGCTACTCTACTACACTGGAAACAAGTAGAAATTATTATAACACATTTTAACTCATTAATGCAAAATAAGATTTCAACGCTCAGTAGGCTACAGCAAGGGCGTAACTTTGGGTTCAGCATTGAGCAAAATTGGAATTTTGAGCGTCAAACACTTCCTTTTCTGCATCAATTTATGTAAAGGAAATTAAAATTGGCTTTGGGTTGCACTGGCCAGTTTTGATTACCCCCCCCCCCCCCCCCCCCTGTAAATCTATGGACTACAGTAAATTACTTGGTGAGACTGATATTTTTTGCAGTGCAGGAGGAGCAAAGATTGATCATTCTCACAGTGCGGAGTTCAGGACGAGCAGCAGCTTACAGCGGCTGACGACCCTGCCCCTGGATTAAATAGATATGATATTACAATGTAACACTTGATACCACGCTTACATGAAGGTTGGCAGAGGCTAGGTCATGTCAGGAATTAGTTTGATGATCAAAAGGAAAAGCAGTTTTCCTTTTTATTTATTTATTTTTTTAAGTCCCTGTGGTGGCAATTTATGGAATCACCCAAGGGCGTCTCCTGTAGCCTATTCCAAAGTATAGGAATAGGCCCATCTGTTGAATAGCTTATTCATAAATAAGCAGCCGAAGGACATTATTGGTAAGAGGAAACATTTCAATTTGTAATACGATGGAAATAATTCGTTTTTATCAAATGTTATTTTTACTATAGCCTATGTTATTATTAGTATTAATCATATATATTATTATAAACATATTACAATGCTAATTATTGATTATTAGATTATTATTATTATTCATAATAAGTATTATTCTTATAATACATAATACAATAATAAGTGTTTTTATTTTGTTTGACGGCAAAGGCAAAAATAATATCTAGGAAACGATTTTATATTTTCTAAGTAGACATAAGCCTACTTAGAAAATCATCAATTTATTTAGCCTCTATACTTCTTACAGAGGGTTTATAACTTATAGGATTATGTTTTTATTATCTGTCAATGAGTGATGTCTATACAAAATGTTCTCCAGCATAGTTTCTTTAATTCGCCAGGAGGGCCCCTCCAATGACCACTTATATTTTTTAGGAAAGAGCTGCACAATTTAGTAACATTTACTCCCGCAGACAGATTATCACAGTGGAGGAACAACGTTATTAATGATTTACAAAAAAACCCTGCAGACTTGATGACTAATCAGGCTATAAAATAAGAACTCCTTTAGTCTGAATTACCAAAAGTTGTGACCGCATCCTTGATGGCTCACTATAAATAAAAATAAATGACTAATTATTAATGAACACGTTTACAACACTATCATTACCCATAGAAACCCACAGTAAATGTCATGACTGTGGGGAAAACCCCAGGTATTGTAATACACACTCAAACCCAGTAGATAGAGCCATTACACAACAGGTTTAACCTGATAACCCAATGTTCCAAAGTGTTTTTTTTACAGTGTTCTTTCAGGAAATCCTTCAAACTATACTGTGTTATAGTGCTCTTCTGTGAAATAGTAACAATAAATACTACAATAAATAGGTCTTATATCAATAGCTCCAGATCTGTCATATCAATATTCTTTGACTTTTCAAACCGATTAATTCTTTATTGACAACTCCCTGACATTGTTTGTGGATCTATTTATATCTAGGCCACGTAATTGGATGATTGAGGCATGTCTCCTTCCTATGGGCTAGGCACAACAATAGGAACATAGCTGGATAATTACTGCTATTGTAAGGCACAGGTATAACTTTTTTGCATTTACGTCATGTAAAGATAAAATCAGTTTTTAAGGTCACAATCTACTAGAATTGAGCATGATGAATATCATCTTACTTGTTTCATAGCCTGAACTCTTTTATGGTCTTGCTTTGATGTTATTGCACAACAAGGCATTTCAAAGAAGTGCAGTGTCTGACGATGAAACGCAAGTGAAGTATTTGCGCTTCATTGGTACTACAGGGTCGCTGTTTGTACATGCCACACAGACTTTTATAATGCTTCTCTCTACCTTTGTTGACTCACATGTTATCAATCCAAATGCCATCCAAACATTCTAATAACCTGAGATTAAATTAGAAGTGCTTGGAAGCTCAGTCATTTTCTTCCCTGTGTCATTCCCAGCATCAGAGGGATAGGAAGTTCACACATTGCCTCAAGACATTCCTTTTGGTTGTTTTTGTGGCGACTCCTCTTTGTAACAGTCCGCTTCTGGCTGGACAAGTAGTTCTAATGAATGTAGATATGAAATGATATAGTGTGAGAGCTGTTGATGCTTGATGTGCTTTAGTAATAGAAAGATGTGGTGCACACTATAAAAAGGCGAACAAAACATTAACAATTTATATTTCTATAATAAAAAGACACTGGATGATTGTTTTAAAGCGCATATAAGGATTTTTTAAATAATAACAACAGGTCAAATGATTTTATAATGTTAAAAGGGTTTGGTTTTACTCTCACTGCTCTCATTGTGTTGTTTTGGCCAAATGCAGATGTTGTTTTTAGCAGAAAGAAACCCCATTGTACACTACCTGCTCTGCACCAAACAGCAGGCAGACACAGTGAGCCACTAGCTGGTGAATATGGTGGAGCTATTACCTGCTAAAGAGCCAGATTCTTCCCTCAGGACTTAGGTTATGTCACTCAGGTTAAAAGCTAAGAGCAACTATTTAACTTTGCCGGTTGGCCAGAAACACAACATAAATGCTAATGTTGCTTATCTGTATCAGCTGGATGTCAACAAGTTTGTCATATCGAATTAAAAGGTGATACTATGTCAATTGTGTTCACAGATGCTCCTAAAAAGCACCCCAAAATAAATAATCATTGATGGCAAGTTAAAGAAATGATTCTTTAAAAGAAATATGTGCAAACTCCTCAAATTTTACAGCCTAAGACAGTCCTTTCAACCCCACAATGTGTTTTCCATGTTAGGGAATGCATGCAGTTGTAGCAAAATGTCAAGAGGGAGTTTTCTTCTGGGGGAGTTAAATGTCAGGCGCAACTGTTATAACTCATGTCTTGGGGGGTGAAAATATTTTCGCTCATGAACTTTTAAGTACCCAATACTCTTTTCCAATTTCTCTTCTGAATCCCAAAAACTAACCAGCAATTACGTCAAACGTACCTCCTTGCCCTATGGCTTTCAAAAAGGTTAAACGGGGTGAACACAACATAATGAACATCATGCATGTATCAAGTTTCAGCCACCGTATCTTAGTCATCATGTGGGATTGTTGTATTTTCCAGAAAATTTAAAATGTCTTCTTTCAAGTAAAGGATGCACTGGGATGTTTGGAAAAATTAAATTTTACAGTTTGAATTGAAACAATAGTTTTCTGTATATATATATATATATATATATATATATATATATATATATATATATATATATATATATATATATGTATATATATGTGTGTGTGTGTGTGTGTGTGTGTGTGTGTGTGTGTGCGTGCGTGTGTGTGCGTGTGTGTGGCGGTGGCAGGGATTCCGATTTCTTATTAGCGTTTATTATCAAATACAAATGTTTGAAGTGTGTCATAAGTACTAAACAACAACAATAAATGCAATAAATGTAGAAAAAAATGAGGATGTGTAGTGTGACTCGTATGTTGCTGAAGAGTAAAAAAGAGAAATGTTTTTGGCCCCGCCTCCTACACTGAGGAATATTTAAATCCACTCTTTTCACCAGTGTATGTTTCACTCAGTGTGCTTGGCTATGTCCCAGTACACTACCTCACTGGATATCATCACACTCAAGACAACATAAATAGAGTCTCCTCACCAGCCAACTACCTGTCACACCAGGCCAAGCCTCATCTGACCCTGCCACTCATCCCCTCGGCCTGGAAAAGAAGAAAAACAGCAATATAAAGAAAGAAGAAGAAGAAGAAGAAGAAGAAGAAGAAGAAGAAGAAGAAGAAGAAGAAGAAGAAGCAAAAGTCACTGCTTGCAGGACCCAGAGAAGCAGAGTCGTAGAAGAAGAAGTCTACGTTTTGGTGCCTGATTCTGGTGAAAATGATCCTGTGGGCAGCCTTGCTGATGTCTCATTGTTGTTTGGGGCTGAATGGAGCTGCAGCAGAAAACTCAGGACTTGAGAGGATAGAGAAATGTGGCACCAGGTGTTCTCAGGTAAAACTGCATCTTTTGGAACATTAAAAACAAAACAAGATGTCAGACATATGCACTGACAGATTGCCTCTGTAAATATAGTTGTGTCCTATCATTACCTCCTATTACTGCTGATGATGCTACTGGTACTAGTATACAATAATACTGCTGCTTATTGTATAGTTTCCAACGGTTAAAAAAAAAGTGATGTCAATCATAATTTATCTGCTACTACTACCACCACCACCACCCGTACAGCTACAACTTATTCCAGAATTAACAACCACTGTGCACTGTTTCAGGGAAATAGCATGTAAGGGCTCTTGTGAGTCAATGCATGACACATGCCTTTTTCTGTGTGACTTACCCATTTGTATGAAGATACATAATGCAAAGGGGAGCATACATGTTAAAAGGGAGCTAGTGTGAATCCACGAAAGCTGTAGTATTTTTTTCTTCAAATCCTATACAGTATTACTCCACTTACCATTTACTCAAGCCTAAGGAGGAAATCAAAACAGCTGCAAATGTACTTCGGTGGAGAGTGATTAGATAACACACTCACTTTTCTACCATAGCATGATTACTCTTCTTTCAGTGACCTTAACAGACTTATAAACTCTAAAGATGTACCCATGTTTACAATACCTCCTAAAGAAAGAACAATAGGAGTATTTACCATATTTAGAAAAACCCAGAAGACACTTCATACATATTGTCAGTCATCACTGGGTGCATGAACAATTTACACAGGGCATATTTCCTGTCTGATAAATAAACAAGGCTGCATTCCACAAAGCTTTGGAAGTGAGCCTAAGCAACTTGCACTTAATGACCCTGGTGATGCACACATTTAGCAGGTTTTGCATCACTGTGTGAATGCTGTCTGCAAATTAACTTCATATAAAGTAAGCACAGACTCTTGTTGCAGCTTGAAAAATTCAAAACAAGTGTAATTGATTCATAAATAGGTTTACCCTTTGTATTTGGCTGTGTGTTGGACCAACGGCTAACTGCAGCAAAAAGACAAAGAGGTTGTGTTTACCTAAAGGAGCAATGAGGATATAAAAAGCTCCTGGTTGTACGGGAATCCCCCGATCTAGAGAGCTGTTACCTTTGTTCACTTTGTTATGACTGGTTTTATTAATGGAACTCCTACTCAAAAGGATTCACAGAGAATAGTTAAACTGTGTTTCACTCTTTCTCTCTCTCTCTCTGTCTGTCTGTCTTTCTCTCTCTCTCTCTCCCTTCCTTGCAGGGCCTTCACTGCAAAACCAAGCCAGACAGTGAGTATAGACATGCACTGCAGCTACATAACATCTGCACTCATGCATGCACACAAGACATGATTCTGCACAATAAAATAGCATTTAATATCTTATTTTTAGTGATGTTGCCAATGAAACAACCTTCAGTGTTGCCTTTAAGGCAGGGTTGTTAAAGCTTATAAAACCTCCTGTTGAAAGACAAACCATTGTGAAAACACTGAGCAGAACACATCCAGAAAGTGTGTATTTAAAGAAGATCTAAAGAGGTATTTTGATGTTGTACATGACAGACCATGATGGAGGAAATGTTGTTGTTTGCGTCTGAATAAAGAATAGAGAAAGAAAAAAATACATAGCTGATAGATCTTTTCACATTTGGACAGCACACTTTATGCTTGATTTGACATGGCAGCCTCTTTCCTTGGAAGCACACACACAATGTGACACTTTTCTGGGAGTGTGCCAGGAGAAATACCCAACCAGAACATAATATAAATGTTGGAATGACTAACTGTTCTGTGATAAGACAACATGATTGCATCAGTGGTTTCCAACCAATCAAGTATGTGTCAGTATGGGCCCTGAAAGATGATGGGTTACATGTGTTACATGTATTTTTTGTCTGTCCCTGTCCCGTGTAGATTGGTTTCCTCCTCCGTGTCAGGACCCCGCTGAAGGTCTCAACCCGTCCTCCGTGTTCCACAACATCAGCCTCTCCACAGTCATGAGTTGTGAGGGGAGGCAAAAGTGCTCCTTACGCCTCAGAATCAAAACCACATTACAACTTACTGGTATGTAAATGTTACGATACAACAATTCTAAAATGCTTTTATTAAAAAAAAAAAAAAACAGTTTGGTTGCCACTAAGTTGTCCATCTAGTTGACATTTCTTCCACAGTGACCATTTTGAAATGTTGGACATCAACGAGTTGGGAAACTGTAATGAACAGTTACCACATATGCAAGTGGTTTTTGAAACAACTGATTGAGACATTCCTAAGTGACTAAGTGAGTTTAGCAGGGACACGTATGAAGTTACTGAAGCTATTGCACTATTTTACTTTAAAATATGAACCACATCCCACAAGATTCTTGAGATTAGTTTGTTTGTTATACGTGTTTCAATTGGATATTAGCCTGCACCGAAAGAGGAGAAATGCTAACGTTAGCCACTGATTAGCCAGGGATTACCCTGGTTTTGCAAAGTAAGCTGTCAATGGCCAGTAAATACATCCAAACTGTAGACTGGCTGCCTTTTAAACCACAGTGTGCAGTGGAATTGGAGTTGTTTAAATATCACCTTCGACAGAGCATTACTAAGTAATGCAACCATTTTAATGCAACCATTTTAATGCAACCATGTCATCAGCATAACTTAAAAGATGTTAAAGCCACCTTAAAAACTGAATTTGTTTCACCCAAAAACACCTTACATTACCCCGTCACACATACAGTGATGCAGGTGACTGTTGTAGGAATAAGGTCTAATCAGTAATGGGGCCCCTAGCCTGCAGTATTTATACGTTACTTTCAGTGACTGCCTACTGTCCACACTGTCTTTATTTTCTAGAACTATAGTATGTTCTTTATAACTGACCCTCACACCGACAGAAGGTGTAACTCAATTTATTCGACTTTGTCATAACGAGTACGTTTCAAATGCGACTTTTTGGGTTTGGTCAAACCAATGTGGGAGAAGTCATGGTTCGAGATGGTCATCACTGATGACACATTTACATGTGTTGGGGAAAATGCAGGTCACCAGTGAAGGAAGTCTCATTTACTAAACTAACTTATTTCCATGATGACTGATAATTCCATGAGACTTCTGCTTTTGCGTCATGGCTGTGTTGTCAATTATACGAACTTCCTTGTTTAAAAATGTTCTTGGGTCTGTGAATACTTGGGTTCTCTCTATACTCAACAGCTCTCTGCAATCTGGTTGTGTCCCTTCGTATTTTAAACATGCAGTTGTTCAGCCACTACTGAAGAAAACCAACCTGGATACATCAATTCCCGCAAATTATAGGCCCATTTCCAAGATGCCTTTTATTTCCAAAATTTTAGAAAAAGTTGTGCTAAACAGCTCACTGCTGTCTTGAATACACACAACATTTTAGACAAATTTCAATCTGGTTTCAGTCAGAAACACTCAACAGAAACTGCTCTTCTTAGAGTGTCCAACAATTTATTAATATCCTCTGACATGGGTGAATGTTCGGTTTTGGCGCTGCTGGACCTTAGCGCAGCTTTTGATACAGTGGATCACAACATCTTGCTTGAAAGACTTAAGCACTGGGTTGGTATCTCAGCGAGCGCCCTGGATTGGTTCACCTCCTATCTTTCAGATAGAAGTTTTTCTGTGTCACTTGGTCCCTATTGTTGAGAAACTGCTGCCCTTTCCTGTGGGGTGCCTCAGGGTTCTGTGTTATGTCCGACTTTATTTGCATTGCATATGCTTCCCCTGGGACATATTATTAGCCAATTTGGAGATATCCGTTATCACTTCTATGCAGATGACATCTAGCTGTATGTCTCTTTTAACCCAGAAGAGACTGACAAAGTGTTGGAATTGTTTAAATGTTTGACTTCCATCAAGGACTGGCTGGCAAATAACTTCCTACAGCTTAATGAAGATAAGACCGAAGTCCTTATTGTTGCTTCGGACAATACAGCTTCCAAGGTTATTCAGCTTTTGGGGTCCCTTTCTTCAGCGGTACAGTCCAAACTGAGAAATCTTGGTGTTATATTTGATCATAACATGTATTTTGAATATATCAAAATCACTGACCCGCACATGATTCTTTTAATTAAGAAACATTCCCAATTTAGAGCTGTTGTTTCGCATTCTGAGCTTGAGATGATCACTCATGGTTTTATATCTTTCCGGCTTAATTACTGCAACTCCATTTTCACCTGTCTCAGCAAGTCGTCCCAGGACTGCTGCAAGGCTGTTGACCAGGTCCAGCAGGATGTCACACATCACTCCAATTTTATACTCATTACATTGGCTTCCGATCAAGTTCAAGATCCAATTTAATTTTCTTGTTCTGACTTATAAAGCTTTGCATGGTCAGGCACCTGTTTATATCTCAGACCTGCTCCATCCGTGCACTACTAACAGGTCCCTCAGGTCTTCTTCTAACCAGGTGATCCCACGCACTCGCTTAAAAACTAAAGGTGACCGTTCCTTTGAAGCGGTGGCTCCAAACCTGTGGAAAGTCCTTCCTATTGTCTTACGTTCTGCAGTCTCTGTTGAAGCTTTTAAAAAGCAGCTGAAGAGGCACTTGTTTGTAACTGATAATTTTCATTGGTCTTTCAATTATTTTTTCCTTCCATATTTTCTGTTGGATCTTACTGTATTTTTACAAATGTTTATCATGTGAAGCACTTTGTCTGTAAAAGGTGCTGTATCTGCCTTGATCTGATAAGGTGTGGGTCAAAACTCACATGCTGGCAGATATTTGCAGCACACTATAATAAACTCTATGGATTTCCTTACTGCCCGGGCTGAAATGGGGAAATCACTTTGATCCTGATTGATACTTTAGTCCACTCAGCCAATATAACGTGACACATGCTGTCCTTCCTGTGTGACATTTAAAGTTAGGCTGACTCACACGGAAATGCACGAATGGTTAACTAGCTGATTAACAGTGACAGTGAGTTACTGTTTGACCACTGTGTCTTCAAGCCACCTTCTGGCTTCTGACTTTGATATATTTTTCTCTCCAGAGTCCATCCATGGTGTATCCATCTGCACCGCCACCGCAGGGATGATGGCCAACTGCCAAATGTTCACCTTCAAAAAAGTATCGAGAGAAAAAATGTCTGGAATGCAGGTACTGTACACGGTACCACAGGCATCATTTGACATTTTGACATTTGACATTTTGTAATAATTTGTGTGATGCAAGAGTAACTTTTCTGTTAGAGTACACTTTCAAAATTGCCAAACATTCATCAAGATATTTTTTGTAACATCTGGAAGTTTGCTTTCATTTCTCAAATTCTTAAGCACACATGAAAGATGATTTTTCCATATAAAGACAGAAAAAATGTCAGATGACAGATCAGTAATGACTTTATAGTTTAAAACGGCAATTATTCTGATATGTGGTGCATTTTTATATATCATATTTAAGCTCTAAACTCTCAAAATCCAGACTAGAACAGGTGATGGCGCAGTGGATATGATACCTGCATTTGGTTTGGGAGATCTGGGTTCAATTCTCTCTATGATACATCAACCAGTGTGTCCCTGAGCAAGACGCTTATCCCATAGTTGCTCCAGAGGCTTGCAGCCTCTGACATATGTTGCAATTGTAAGTCGCTTTGGATAAAAGTGTCAGCTAAATGACATGTAATGTAATTTAACAATGAAAGTTTCCAAATCACTTTTTTGTAGATTGATATGGTCTTAACACATACAGTACAGTTTCCATGATGACATTTATAAACCATGGCTGAAGTGTCACAGTGTGTGTTTTTATTTGCCCTTCTCCTGAAGGTGGAAGTTGAGAATGATTGCACAGACATTTCTCCGAGCCAACATGTGCAAGTGACAGTGAAAACTGTGCCAAGCTACTGTGGCGTGACCTGGAAAGGAACTTATGATGCTCCCGGTGAGAACATGCGCCATGTTTGCATAATAATGCAAACACGCACTCATGGGAGGACAACTGTTAACATAGAAAATCAAGCAGCTGAAGATATTACATAGTAAATAAATTAAGTCAATAATTGGTGTTGTGTAAGCTCCCAAGAATTTCCTTGTATTTGACTGAAATAGGTAACATGAGGACTTTGATCCACAGTTACAGTATGTTAAGATGAAGGTAAATGATTTAATAAAAGAAGTCTTTAAAACTTTAGGCGGATATTATGTGAAAGTCACACATTTTGTCTTGCTATAATCTTTATCCCCATGACAATCAGTAGTTTAAGCATTGTTACATTTTTCCACAGAATGCATCAATGAAGATTTGCGAAGTCATGTCCCAGAATGCATCAGTGAGTACATATTTGTTTCTTAAACCATTGAGGCAATGCATCATTTTGTCTAACATACAGTATTATAAACCAGTGGCCTGCAACCTTTTTGCCTTTTAAGCTTTTAAAACAAATCTAAATCTAGTTACGACTTCTTGTAGGTTGCATGTGTCAGTTAGCCCGAAGCAATTAAATCAAAGAGTGACTTTCTCCTCTGAGATTGTTTTATTTGAATTCATTCTAGAGGCCTGAAGAAGTAAAACTATCCAGTATTTAACAAGAAAAAAGCAAAGTTTGAAGATAAGCCAGGAAGATTTGTTTTTCTGATCCCTCAGATTTATCTCGTAGCCCCTTAGGGGGTACAAACACTCTTGGCCCTCACTTGTACCTATGACCAAGATGAAAATCTCTCAGTAACGTTGATCTCTGTCTCATTCAGCTGGGAGGCTATCATATGATGTAAACCCAGAGATGAAAGAGTTGAGTGTCAGTGTGTCAAACATGCTGGAAGATCACGACTACCTCCTCCGTCTGTGCCATAAGGATTTCATCTGCGTTGGCACAGGGGCCATTACACTGGTTAGTCCCTCAGTTTGTTGGAAACTGAGAATCAGAATGACTTTTTGTGTTGCAAAATATTGAATATGAACTCACATGTTTGTAATACCATCATCTTCACTTAAAATAGGCAGGTTCCTATAAAAATGAAGCATCCTTCCCAAACATAAGCACTGTGACAATCCCTACAAATGCGTTTTGGGTGTCTGACTCGCTTAATTCAATTTCTCAGAGGTCAAAGGTGAATGTGACTAATGCAATGCTGTAGTCTGATGCATAATTGATATGAAGAAGTATTCACCACTTCATGAAAGAACAATCTTAGTAGGGATGCCCAGTTTAATACCTCTTGGGAACTGTCACAGAATCTGCCAGTGAAAAAATGTGGCTAATCAATCATTTGACTCAGGAATCCCCAAGAGTCATCAAACACAAACCCATGCTCACAAACACGCATGCCAAAGAAAGATGGATTACTGATATAAAGCTTTGTTTACCTTCCAGATAAAGAAGAGGGAACCTGTGAAGAGCGCCACCCTCCCATACTCCCGACCTTTGCCCTGCCTCTGCATTGAGGTAACGCTTCTTCCAACACTCCTGGTTTTGAGCACTTATTATCACTTCTAAGAAAAGGGATTGAACTTTACAAATACATTTCTTTAAAGGGTTGGTCAACTGTGATGGATGCCCCCAGAGTCCAGGTCTGCCCCTTCAAAGACCGTGAGTGCCTTGATTGCTTTTAGTCATGAAAAGAAAACCAAGCGTGTGTTGTAGTATTTCAGAACTGATACCATACCATTTGAAAAGATTGAGACCTCCCCTGCTTGCAGGTCTCGAGGACCTTTGGTCTGGCATTAACTTTGACCCACTGGAGGAGACGCTATCATGGGAGCCTGCCTGTCCAGTGACTGCTGTGGTTGTGTTGTGTCAGAAAAGAGAGGACGGCGTCTGTGTGGATTTGCCTCATGCCTCACAGATTGTCAGCAGAGAAAAGGTACACACAACAATGTTGAAACTGCAGTTGTGTTTACCTTGCTAGGTTTCTGGACAATAATCACTTGAAGGTGGTGTCTACGTGATAAGCAAAGTACAAACTCATTCTGACGATGTCTCACTCAATGACTAAGCACACTTTATACAGAGGAAAAAAAATTATAGGGTTTTTTGTGCCAGTAACACTTTGTTTCATCTTGTACACATGGTATGATGTCAAAGATCAATTGTTTACATTGTAACCTCTTGCTTAAAGGACAATTCCGGCGCAAAACGAACCTAGGGGTTATTAACAGATGTGTACCCACTCTGTCGCTCTCTGGGGCATGTTTTCATGCTAATCGAAAGAGTTTTTAGCTTGAAAGATGCTAGTGCGGACCGCCGATTAGCTTACAACGCTAGTATTCGGGGCACAGGGAACGTAAAAACAAATCGCTATTTATACCACTAAAAAGGCTCAAAATATCACCAAACTTCAGCGGTAGCATAATGAGGGTCCCAAAATGTTAACCTAAGCATTGAGAACATTGTAAGTGTACAGACAGTTTATTGAAAAGATAGATTATAAAGACACTCGCGTTCATGTTTACATGCCACCGCCGTCTTGGAAACCAGTCATGACTTACAGCTGGCGATGCAAACTAAAATCAAAAGCAATTTGCTCAATATATCTGAAATAATCGCACTCTGCAAAACTTGTCTAGTGTACTTACTCAGTGGATAACTGTCCATCTGGTTCCTCCGGTCTGGGTTGCCGAAAAAGTTTCAAGTACAGCCCTGTTTATCAGAGAGGGGAAATCTTCAGACTGTACAAAACACTGTGTCTCTTGGGCATCGCGACGCAACAGGCCCCACACCTTGCAACACAGACACTCCTGTTCGGTGGCCATAGCTTCACAATGTCCGCAGGTACAGCACCAGTTTCCCGAAGTACGAGGCTGTGTTGCGGCATTGACTACCAGTAGCTCTCTCTCTCTCTCGTAGCCCTTTGACGGAGCTCCCACAGCTCTTCGTTCAATAAACTGTCTGTACACTTACAAAGGTCTCAATGCTTAGGTTAACATTTTGGGACCCTCATTAACCGGATTACCGTTGAAGTTTGGTGATATTTTGAGCCTTTTTAGTGGTATAAATAGCGATTTGCTTTTACGTTCCCTGTGCCTCGAATACTAGCGTTGTAAGGGTTAGGGCTAGGGTTGTAAGGTAATCGGCGGTCCGCGCTGGCGTCTTTCAAGCTAAAAACTCATTCGATTAGCATGAAAACATGTCCCAGAGAGCGACAGAGTGGGTACACATCTGTTAATAACCCCTAGGTTCGTTTTGCGCCGGAATTGTCCTTTAAGCTCATGTACATGTTAATTTAGACCCAAACAGTAAAGCTTAACCTAAAACTTGCAGCAAACAGTGCAGTTACAAGAACAAAGGGAGAGCCTGCAACCTGTTAATCCTTAAAGGGAACTGAAATTGTAAATTGATTAGAGATCGTCATCGGATAACACATGAGGCCATGTCACTTGAGAAGGGAATTCTCTAAATAGCCAGTGATGCAGAGAGTCTCCAATCTGAAAGCTGAATCCAGCTGACCTATAAAGAAACTAAGTCTGAACCCAAACAAACCCCTATAGGGTATGTCTGGTCAGTCTGAACTAAACTAAATACTTAAAGTGTTGCTTTGTGTTTTTTATTAAAAACTATTTCATCAATCTTTGCTTTTCAGATATCATTTTCTAAAGTGGATCCACATCCTCAGCTGTGCATGAAGGTAATGATCATTTTTGCCCTTTGGTGCTTCAGGAGTTTCACTGTAGAGGAACAATGGGATTGACATAAATCAAGTTATTGTTACCACAATATTTGACTAGGCCGTAATCATGTCTGATTACAGTAAGATGACTTTTCCACCTGCTGTGGCAACTGTGTAAATGTTTTTTTTTAATGAAGGCAGCATAGCAGAACTTGGGTTCAGCTCAAATAACTTGGCTCTAGGTTTAAGGAATAATTCAATTTATTGGGAAATACACTTATTTCTTGCCTAGAATAGGATGAGAAAATTGATACGACTCTCATATTTGTTTGTATGTTAAATATAAAGATACAGCCAACAACTGATTTAGCTCTGCGCAAATAAAAATAGCTAGCCTACTTCTGTCGAAGGGTAACAAAATTAACCTACCAGAACCTCGAAAGCTCATTAATTATGTCATAACTTGTTTATTTAAATCAAACCAAAGGAAAAATCTGCATGCTGCAATTTTATTGGGGTTTTTGTGCCAGACTATTTCTTGGCTGGGTAGCCTACATTAACGTTAACTTCATTAAGTCTATCTGGTTGCAAGCTTTAGAGGTGATGTTAGGTGTCTTTTGTTTCATTTGGACATAGCCAGTCTAGCTGTTTCCCCCAGTTTTCAGTCGTTTTGCTAAGCTAAGCTAAGCTAAGCTAGGACACCTGTTTGTAGGTGTCAAATAGGAAGCCAGATACTGGTTGGCCAGTTAGCTAACGTAAGCTACAAAGTGACAGAGCTACAAAATGGGATATAAATTGGATAAAAAAAAAACAATCAAATGCCTCTGTTTGGGAATAATACTAGTAGCATTTTGTTTGCTATGCCAGTTTATTTCTATATGAGGACAGCCCACCAGAGTATTATCACGCTTTTACAGCAATGCTACTATGGTAACCACAGTAAAAAAAAAAAAGACAAAAGAAAAGAGAACGCTGTGTTCAAACAGTCTTCCTTTCTAGCTAAATTCAGCAGTGAGAGTTAACTGGTAACCTAAACACAAAGCAGAAGTACTGCTACCATTGTTATCTGCAGTTTCTTTATACTTTGTGTACTAATTGACAACAGCGGTTAGACAGTTTACTGGAACCATAGGCCTAATATACGTTGCTTAAAATGGGTTTTATAGGCTCTCTGATGCAAATTCTCACATTAAGATTCCTTTCTTAGAACTAAGGGGTTATGTTTATGAGTTTCATGTAACTGTTGGATGAAGAGCGCTACAAAATATAATTGTACTATGTTCTTCAGTTCACTGCAGGCTCTCAGTCCTGGACCAGGTGCCCCTTTGCTAATGCCAGATTCCAAGGTACCACTTTTTGTCATAATCTTATAACAAATATCTTCTGATTATGGCTACATTGGGCAACATACCTACTTTTACAGTCTTTTTAGAGCCATATTTTGATTAAATAATGAAGATAATGACAGACATCATGTAATGTGGTGTTGTAGAATTGGTCATTATAATAATAATAATGATAGTTGTGCAACAATTTCCAGTGTGGGAGATGATTGTGACGAGACAACAAGGTCAAGAAGACATCAAGATGTTGTCACAGGTCACTGCAACTTTTTCTGTGGGGCTGTGTGCAAAGTCTGAAGGCTCTACTGTATGCGACACACATACCATGCATGTGGTAGGTATCACATAGAACATATATAACGTATATATTCATACTTATCAAACATTTCAATGACCCTTGTGCGCTGTATGAAAAACATCTGCATTAGTTATATGAATAAGCTGTAACAATGTGCTTGCAATGATTACATAGCCGCGTCTTGTGCAGCTGATTGTTTGTTATATATTTCATTTTTATTGCTGCGAAGCAACATGTTTTCTCTAAGGTGGTGTAGCTTCAAACCACTATTTGTACTCAACAAAGTAATGAAAGCTTATTACACCTTCAATCAAAGGGTATGTGCCAACATAACATGCAAAAACAGGTTTTCTGGTAGTTGTTGCAGGAAGTCGCTCATTTATGTCTGTAGTTGAAATTACACTGTAATGTAATACTTTATCAAGCAATAATCTCTGAATGACAACTGAACAGTAGCATCGCTGATAACACATACAAGAGGCAATAACAGCAAAATAGAAACCATGACAACTTCTATAACATCAGCCCAGTTCAGCTTCTAAGAGTATATTGTTTCCTTTTTTCTCTTTCTCAGACCAAACACAAAGCTGTTGGCTTAAACTTGGCAGGGAAACTATGCAACTCTTGTCTCCAGGTATGTTTGCGTCCTTAATAGATCTTTTAACTGCATGTTCCCTTACATTTAGACGTACAATGCCTTTAAATACACATTTTGTATTTGTATAGGTGAAGAGGCTCGATGTGAAGTTTTCTGCCACGGTCATTCACTGTCTTGAGCAATCCAGTAAGTATGGTTCTACTGCTCCTTAAAAACTAGAGATCAATGTATCCTTTCTTCTATTATCTTCTGTTTTGGTTCCATCCTGTGTGGTCTATCCCAACTTTTTTCCTTTCTTTCTCCATAAATATTCACAACCTGAGGCGCATCAGTTTGAAGTGCAAATGGTTTCCACTATTTATTTATTTTTTTAAACATGGTTTGAATCAGTAATAGACCATATGTTCACTGTCACGCAATCTCTAATAGGATAATCACA
Organism: Zingel zingel; assembly: GCA_023566125.1. Taxonomy (NCBI): domain Eukaryota; kingdom Metazoa; phylum Chordata; class Actinopteri; order Perciformes; family Percidae; genus Zingel; species Zingel zingel. The sequence continues at coordinate 16,589,882 of CM042331.1, read as the reverse complement.
AATGCATGTGCCTCAGACATTGCCCTAAGTGGTTTCTTGGCTTCTGTTATTAAAGGATTCTCTGAAACCAGCATTGTGTACTAGCTCTGTGATCAATGATAGATAAAACCTTTATGTATAAACATAAGTGCTCTGCAGAAAGTAAAGAAGACCGTCGTTGATGCATTTGAGCTCCAATTTCTTTATGCGTAATTGAGAACTAAAAACATTGAGAAACTGTAGGGAGCAGAATGAATACTGGTTGTATCATCTTTCAAAAGTCTGATAAACACAGAGAATTGTTTTGTCATCAAGATGTTCAGTGTGAAGCTAGAGCCAGTAGCCAATTAGCTTAGCTTAACGTAAGGACTGGAAACAAGGGGGAACAGCTAGCCTGGCTCAGTCTAAAGGTGAATAGAATCCACTTACCAGCACCTTTAAAGCTAACTCATTTACTGTAAATTCTCTTCACAGATCAATCATCGCTCAGCAGAGCTGTCATCTCCAGTCGAGCCTCTTGGGACTTACCTTGGGTCATTGTACCTGCTGGTGTTTGCCTCTCTCTCATCATCATAAACACTCTGGTGCTCCATGTACTGTTAACCGGTACGTAGAAAATTACGCTATCAAGCTTACCTGCTGTGTTGTCTTCTCTGTTGACATATTGTTATGGAAGCACACCAAAATTATTTTGTCCATCCTTCAAACTGACAGACTTTGTTGCACACTATTGTTTAAGGCTTAAACACTGCAGACTTGACATGAGGAAACCACAATTATTAGTGTGCTAATTTTAAAAACAATAATACAGTCACAATAATAATACACTGCTTGCTGTGCATGTACAGTAATGCATGTGAGCAAGGTGATTATATTTCCAGAAATGAAAGTGTTTGCAAAGTGTGCAACATTAGTTCTTTGTTTGACGATAGGCTGGATATGGACTTTAAGTATGACTTCCTCTGTGAATGGTTATCAGTAACCTAACATTTGCAAGTACAATGGATGTATAGGGTAGTGCTAAATGCAGAACCCACTTGAATAAAACGAGCCACTGAATTTTTCATCTGATTCCCACTGTATTTTATTTTAGTGTATCAGAGGAGGAAACAAAAAAGAAATGGAGGCTGTATCTCTGAAACGCAAACAGGTAAGCTTATCACAATTTTGGTAGTCTATATCGATGACGTTTCATTTCCGGGATTGTTCAGGTGCTGCTGGAAATTGCGCCGGATGTCCCTCATTTTGGCAGGATGTCCGTTACCTTCCGCTTTCTTTGTGTTGGCATTCCGGTGGATTTATGAGGACTATGGTTAACTGCTCCTCAGATCTCTGCAGGATAAATCCAGACAGCTAGCTAAACTATCTGTCCAATCTGAGTTTTCTGTTGCACAACTAAAGCAACTTTTGAACATGTTCCACCAAAACAAGTTCCTTCCCGAGGCTATTTTGCAGAGGCACCGTGGCTCTGTCTGGTGCCTAGTGCAGCCCAAGACGATTGTGATTGGTTTAAAGAAATGCCAATAAACCAGAGCATGTTTTTCTCCCATCCCGGAATGCTGGGTGGACTAGCCAGACCCTCCTCCGCAGCGCTGTGGAGGAAGGTCTGGCAATGCAAGACTACAATTTTGGTGACTGCATAGCATGTGCATTTTTTTTAAATAACTAAAAGCTGAACCTAAACCTTTGTTTTGACAGATCCTGACTGTGTGGTCCCTGTATTACAAACTCAACCTGTTCTCCATGGAGGGGTCCTCATACCTGATTCACCACAGTGTGGGAACACCGAGAAGGCCAACCTAATCTCTGACTGACCAAATAATGGTGCTCCGGTCCAAAGCATTACATGTAATGTGCAGTATAAAACTGTAAAGTTGTTACACAAACCAGATGAGTTCTCTGTTGAATGCAGCGTACAATGTTGGGTCAGATATTTTAAATGTTATGTATGTTACTGTGTATTTGCTGGTTAGTATGCTTGTTATAGTTATTGGCTGTTTTTTATGTGTTCTGTTTGTGTTGAAAGTTAATGTGTATGTTGTCTTTTTTTTACTTAAAATGTCCATTTAGCTTGCAGCTAAACAGTCACTTCCTGTCCTAATTTAAATTTATATTTTCAATAAAAAATGCAAAACATGAAAGAAAACCTGCTGATTTCTTTTCATTTTTTTTTTTTTACAGTTTTAAAAATCATTTAAACAACAGTCACAGCCTTAAATATGGCACATCATTTACAGCGTTACATAATATGACAGAAATAACCACATCTGACCCTTAACATTAAGAGCACAAATCAAACTGGTATTTATTGTGTTGTGTTGTACAAGGTGTTTGTTTGCTTTTTTTCCCCACACCCTAGTCCCATAGGCGACAGGTATACTTTGGTATTTATACACACCAGTTTCCAAGAAACAGGTTTTCTCTGGGGCTCTTTGTTTGCACACTTGTTCCAACGAGCCAGTACTGCTGTTTTCTGTTTCCTTTGAAGTACTCCACTTATATGTTTCTTCCACTTCCTTAATACTTTTGCATATGTTTCTTAAATTCACATAATTCTGCTATATATAAGTCCCCATGAACCATTACAACCAGAAGGAAAAAAAGAAAATAAAAAACATTTATTTATTTATTTATGGAAGCTCATAACACATCTCAAGAGACAATACGCACATTATATCGAAGGAAACTGTAACACATATTATTAAAGGTCCAATGTCTAACGTGTTTAGTTGTTCATTATCAAAATATGTGTTGCCTGTTCACAAACTTGTCCTTTTTCATTAATATTTACCACCACCGTCAATTCCAAGTATTTCTTTTGGCTTGAAATTTTAGGTTTGCATTCGCATGAACTGGGGTAGACGCTCCATATTCATGAGCCATCTTGAAATACGTTAAACAAGTAAGGGACATACAGGACATACTGCTCCGCCTTTCGTGTTTTCGCTGTCACATGATAAACTCACAGGTGCTGCTAATGGGTATTGTAGCTTCCCGGCCCCGGCAAGTTTGAAGAAGGAAACATGGAGGACCACACGTATTCAAAATCCAAATTTCAGGAACAGGAGTCTTCTTCTTCGCCCAGAAAAAGAAAAAGATATTGAAAAGAGCAAGAGACCGGCGTCATCTGAAAAAAGCGTGAAGGCTACCGTAGCTGTAATACGTACTTTGAACTGCGTGGTGCGAGAGAGTTGATTGCGATTTATGATCTCAACGCTAGATGGGAGAAATTCCGACACATTGGACCTTTAAAGCTGCTGTTTTCAATATTTCATTTTACCAATGCATAAAATGACTAGGGGTAAAGTGAAAGGTGTCGCTCGTACTGATGTACCCACACATAATTATCACCTAATTCTGCAGTTTCTGCAATTCTGAGTATTTTATCCTCTTTCAGCTCATTGCAATTTTTCTGTTTTGGTTCACGCTCATTGCTTTCACCGCTCTTGTGTCCAGCAGCAGGTTTAGGTTTGAGCTGAACCCAATAAGTACATTAATTAGTGTGTTTATCTCAGTTGTCTTCATTTGTTTAATTATAAAGATTCCCCTCAGTTTTCAATGTATCATATATTGGCTCTCATTACAGCCAAACACATAATCTATACAAAGTAAACTGCAAGCAAGCAAGTCCTAATGTCAGGCCCACTGTTAAATCACCAGCCTACACAAGTCCAGGGCTTCAGTAGCATCTTATATTAGAAATACTGATCAGACACAAATTTGTTTCTATAGTCATGGCTCATTCGTTCCTAATGATTACCGTCCAGTGCTTTAGATTGATTTCCCACAGTCGCCTGGGAAGGAGAAAAGCTTCAGATTCAGACAAACACTCTTACATCTCTTCCTCTATCACTTTACTGTGCTACACACAGCTTTCTGTGTACAGGATTAATTTCCACTTAGTTTCCATATGCAAATTAAATTGCTCAAAACAGGACACTGTACCAGTAAGAGAACAGTGGCCTCTATGTGCCGACAATACCCAGAAGGCATGCATACTCTATGTGCACAAGTAATAAACAATCCACCCTGTGATCCGGATTTCACACACAAGGAACTTGTTACTGTAAAACTCTAAATGGGTCAGTCTTTTGGTCCGGGTGTGCTGGTAAACATTTCCTTGTTAGATTGGTTTTGAATGCACAGTAAGCAAGAATGTAAAACAAGATGAGTCAGTAAAACATGGGAAGAAAAATAATGTCCTCTTTGAAATGACACATTTAATCACCTCACAGGAAGTTGGAAAGTGAAAAGCAGTGTAGTATTTATATCCTTTCAGGACTTAAAACATATAACAAGAGAAAATATGTTCACCTTGCCTTTTCCCAAAAGCTGCATACACAGGGAATGCTTCCGCGTAGCATAAAGCAATTTAATCTTCCATGAATCATCATAAAACATGTCCACAAGCATTTAGGGAAAGAATGAGTGACATTGGCCTAGCATTACATCAGAGTTTATCCCAGTCATGTTGAGGAAATAATTCAATTTGAAGGTCAGCTGATTGTCATTATAATTCATAGTGACTCAGCACAAAATCCACAGAAGGTATCAGGTGGTGCTTTAACCCCAAAAGGATCCTGAACCTGAACCTGAAAACATAATTACTGCTAACGCACTAACTGAAGTTCACCCAATGTTTCCAATTAGGACGTATGATATCACATGCATGCAGTTTGGCCCACATTTCAGGACAACTGCCACTTTTACCTCAGCAAGCATTGAACAATGGATATTTGGTCAACTCATCAGGAAACTGTTAAGTTGATCAAAATCAATGTACTGTTTACATCTTTAAACTAAAGGTGAAAGACTTCAACCTTATAGTTTTCCAGTTCAAGATAAGATAAAGATAAACCTTTATTGTCATTGCACAGAGACCCATACAATGAAATTGTGAGTGCCACAACTGAAGATGCATTAGAGATAATAAACAAGATAGACAATAAATAGCTAAAAACAAGAATAATTTAAGACATAAAGACACTAAGCACGGGGCAGGAAATATATTGCAAATGGTGTATGATTATTGTAATATTATTGCGGGATGATTAAGTTAATGGTTTGGATGTATGTTGAGTGTTCTGATGGCCCATGGAAAGAAATTGTTTTTCAATCTGTTTGTTCTGGTTTTTATGCCTCTGTACCGCCGCCCAGAGGGAAGCAGGCTGAGCAGCCGATGTCCAGGGTGGATAGTCTTTTAAATGTGCAGTAGGTAAGACTTATAAAACTAACTTTCTGTCATATTTGCTGAAACTGACCCTATGTTCAAGTAGAACTACATGAAGCAGGTCATAAAAAAAAAAAAATTCTGGCTCCTCTGGCACCACCTACAACCATGTAGTGTGATTTCCCTGTTCAGATCCACCAATCAGGGCCAGGAGGGTGTCTATGTGTGTCAATCACTGCTCATGCACACACATTCATTCTGCCTTATGGGGGGAGGGACTTAGGAGACAGTTTTGGGCTTTAGCGGAAATGGGGGAGGGACTGAGAAGTTGTCGATGTTCACATTTTTTTGGCTAAGTCCTGGATCTTTGCAATCCTACCTACGGCACCTTTAAAAGCTGGAGAGGCAACAAGAGCTGGCGATTGCATCAAAGGAGGGTAGGGGGCAGCATGTTGTCCTTTCTGCTGACCGTATCACCCTCTGCAGCTTTTTATTTTCACCCGCTATGCAGCAAGCACACCATATGGTGATTGAGTATGCCAGCAGACTCTCAATGATGGAGTGGTAGAAGGTCACCAGCAGCTTCTCCTCCACTCCGTTCCTTCTCAGTATCCTTGGAGTCGCCGCTGGACCTTCTTCACCACAGCTGTTGTATTTGCTGCTCAAGTGAAGTCCTCAGAGATATTGTCTCTCCTGAAATCCATGACCACCTCCTTAGTTTTTTTTCTGTTAAGACTCAAGTGATTTCTTGTACACCACTCTGCCAGTCGCTGCACCTCATCCCTGTTGGACGTCTCGTCATCTCCAGTTATGAGCCCCACCAAGGTGGTCTCGTCTGCAAATTGTATTATTGTGTTGGTAATATGGGTGGGTGTGCAGTCATGGGTGAAGATGGCATACAGGAGTGGGCTCAGCACACAACCCTGTGGGGAGCCAGCGCTAAGCATATGGGTGGAGGAGCTATGGGTGCTGATTTTGCGGGTGGTTTGTGAGAAACTCTTTAATCCAGGTACAAGTGGCAGGAGGGAAATCCAGGGCATCCACCTTGCCAACTAGAATGTCGGGGATGATGGTGTTGAAGGCCAAACTGTAGTTGATGAAAAGCATTCTAAAGGAGGTTCTAGGATGTTGCAGGTGACTGAGAGCAGTGTGAAGGGCTGTGGAAGTAGAAGTGGAAGCAGGCTTTAATAGGATGGGACCGTGCAGTGTGTCAGGGAGAGACTAAAAATGTTTGTAAGGACTGCTGAGAGCTGGTTAGCACAAGCTTTAAGTACTATACCAGGTACTCCGTCAGGCCCAGCAGCTTTCCTTGTGTTTACAGACCTAAGCACACGGCTTACTTGATGTTCTTGGATGGACAGTGTATGTGAGCTAGTTGTCTGTGGTGGCAGTGACTGTGGGGAGTCTTGTAGATTATTTTTTTCTTGTAGTTTAATTCCTTTGCGAGGTGTCAACACAGTCACAGTGGTGTTGTACTTTGACAGATGTTCCTTGACCCTCTTTATAGGCCACCTTGGCCCCTTTAATGCCTCTCCTCAAGTCTGCTCTTGCTGAGCTGTACAGGACCCTGTCACCGTCACCTGATCTGAAGGCTGAGTTTTGGGCTCTCAGGAGTGATTGAACTTCGCTTGTCACCCAGGGCTTCCAGTTTGGATAAACACAAACGTGTTTATCAACCGTTGCACTGTCTGTGCAAAACTTTAACATACGACAGCACAGTGTCAGTATGACCCTGTAAGTCTGGTTGTTCAAAGACACTCCAGGTTCGGGTCCGAATATTGCACTGTAGAGTGACCACAATGATAAACTTCATTAGGTTCCCGTTGCCAGGATTTTAGAAATACTAAAGTCCATCTTCCCATCTTCCCCAAAACTTCTTTTTTTAAAATAGGAAAAGCACAGTAGCAATTGTTATTTCATATCCACTGTTGAAGAATATTGATATGAGCTTTCTGGTCTGCGAGGATTCCCTTTTGATTTTGTTGTCATATTACATATGATTTGCTCTCATTAGCACCTGGGGATTCTTGTGGATGCTGTGAAAGAAGCAATCCTAATTTGTTGACAACAGAAAATAGGTAACTGTCCTGCTATTTACAGACTGCAAATCCTAAACCGTCTGCGTGGCTGGAATACCACTGGGAGGTGAAGGAAAGGCTTGTGCAGCTCGCAAAAAGAAGAAGTAAAAGAAAGAAAGAAAGCAACAAATCCAAGAATAAAAGGAAAAGATGAAGAAAGAAAGAAAGACAGAAAGAAAAAAAGAAAGAAAGAAAGAAAGAAAGAAAGCAACAAATCCAAGAATAAAAGGAAAAGATGAAGAAGGAAAGACCGAAAGAAAGAAAGAAAGTGATAGAAAGAAAGAAAGCAGGAAATACAAGAATAAAAGGTTAAGTGAAAGAAAGCAATGCAAGAAAGAAAGAAAACACCGAAACTGACAGACACATTGAGGACAATAAACAACAAACGTCAGCACTTAGAAAAAAGGATGCAAGAACACGAATAAAAGAATATTATGGGAAAAACGAATTCCAACAGCATTGTTGGAAGGAGTGAAATTAAGATGTGATGAGGGACCAGTGGGTGGTTCTGCCCTGAAGGTACCCCACCTCTTTGAGATTTTGGATGAAACCTTTGACTGATGAAAGCAATCATCTTTCTTTATCAGTTATCAGCAAAGAGCAAGGTGGTGTTATCCTTCAGCTTTCCATCCTGTCTAGACCTGTCTGATGGGGCAACCTCTGAGTGTTTACATCATGCATCAGATAACATAAACATAGGATCATTGAATTCCAACGCTGATCTCACATATTTAGTTTAGTATGAGAGATAGCATCACTGGCTGTTACACTGTAAATGTTGGTTACAATCACAATTTTGACTCATAAAAAAACTCACAAAATGGGAAAAAAGCACTGTGCAGGCAATCATACTTTATGTACAATATAATATTTGTATGTAATACATAAGGAAAATGTCCCAATTTGATCAATATTGAAAAACAATATTATGAAAAACACAAAATGATGAGCAAATTTTGAAGACATATAGTCCATGTTTGCTGTTATGATGTCCGTGATGCTAAAACATTTACAGAACAAAAGTTTAGCAACATTTTATAATGATTTAGAATCAAACTTCACTTACTGATTTTCTAAGAATTATTATTGATATACAGTGATGATAAATGATAAAAAGGTAGTGTACAGAATACTACAATACATGGTAAACAGTGCCATCTTCAGGACAGTTTTTTCCCCAGAAGAAAGCTTTTTTTTTTTTAAATGAATGACTAAACATGTTGTAATATACCAACTGCAGAGTACAAAGATCAGACCTGAGTGCTCCCTTTAGTGTGACATTTGTAAGATATGATGATATTGATTCCTGGCAATATTTGCACTGTTCATAATTATTATGATGATAAAAAAAGTAAGATCAAATCAAGTTTTATTTTCACAATAAGGCCTCACAGACACCTCACCGCAGGTAAAGGTTCCATAAGTGAACGCAGAAGTCACTGCTGGAGGATCCATCATCAGCCTGTTAGCATTTAACAGCCACAGGTGCGCACCTGTTGATGACGAATCATTGCAGGTGTGTTTGATTTGGCATTGTTGTGCATTTCTTGTACTGACTGTTCACTAAATGGTAGCCCTCTGCCAGGGAACGTACATATTGAACATGTCTTTTCCAAGTGTCAACTCTGTGGAGCTCTGCCCACCTGCGGCTGGAGACACATCAGCAGTTTCTTCTCTGCTGCAGCTGCTGATTTATCTGCTTTCTTAGGCCTTTCTCACAGCAGACATTTAGGACTGAACATAGTAGGAAAAGCACAGGTGTTACTAATAACACTAACGATGGCTCTGTTCTCTTTAAACGTTCCAGTGAGAGTGACGGTGAACAAACATGCACAGAAAAGAAAACCTTCCCAAAAATAGGCAGTTAAAAAAAAAAAAAAAAGAAAGACAAGATAGCAAGTGTTGTTCTGATGAGCAAGAGACGAATAAGACACCTGCTAATGCTAGCACTACTTTTTTTTTTTAACCACGTTTTTATTTCACACGTCATCAATGTATCATTAAACACAATATCATAAAGTACAGTAATCGTATAAGCCGTGTGAAATGGGGAACCCCAAATAAGCTACTAAAAACTTTTCGGAGGAGGCCCGATAACATTAAACAACAACAGATAATATACAATCTGACCGCTTCACTGCTTTTCTCAACAATTCCAGTGAGCTGAACATCAGCTCCCTCGTCAAGAAAGCACAACAGAGGATGTACTTACTGCGGCAGCTGAAGAAATTCAACCTGCCAAAGACAATGATGGTGCACTTCTACACAGCCATCATTGAGTCCATCCTCACATCCTCCATCACCATCTGGTACGCTGCTAGCACTGCCAAGGACAAGGGCAGACTGCAGCGTGTCATTCGGTCAGCAGAGAAGATGATTGGCTGCAATCTGCCGCCGCTCCAGGACCTTTACACCACCAGGACTCTGAAGCGTGCTGGAAAGATTGTGGCCGATCCCTCCCACCCCGGACACAAACTCTTTGAGCCACTCCCCTCTGGCAGGAAGCTGAGGTCCATCAGGACCAAAACCACACGCCACATGAACAGTTTTTTCCCCTCCGCCACTAGCCTTATCAACAAGGCCCGGTACCCACCCTGACTCTCTCCACACCCCACCTCTGGCTCCTCATGCCACTGTACATACTCTGCTGTAGCATTCCTTTTTACTACTATTTAACTTATTTTACTATTTATTTACTTATTTTATCGTTATTAATACTTTCTGTGTGTATATGTTTATACTTATATTGTTTATATTCTTTTTTATCCTTCTTATATTTGAATGTGTGACATGCACCAACAGCACCATGACAAATTCCTTGTATGTGCAACGTACTTGGCAATAAAGCCCTTTCTGATTCTGATTCTGATTCTGAATGCCTGTCAGCTGGATCTAAAGGGTTTCATTAGACGACTGCGGTCTATCATGTAAGTAGAACTTATTTATTTGACAAATAATAAACCACTTGTGTTTATAAGACATATGCACATACATGAATAATCTTGTCATGGTGCTGGTGTGCCATCACTGATAATGTTTTCATTTTTGTCAACTTACACTGTCACCAATAGACTAATATTTTTATCTTTGTCAAGGTGCTCCGTCACCAATAATGTTTTCATATTTGTCAAGGTGTGCCGTGACCAATAGGCTAGTCTATATCAACAACGTTTCACTTCTAGGATTGTTCAGGTGCCATCAGACATTTGTGACTGATCATAGTAGAAAAAGCAAGTGTTACTAAGCAGGTGTTACTAAAAACACTAAAAATTGTTCTGTTCAACTGTTCCAGTAAGAGTGACAGTAAACAAAAATGCACAGAAAAGCAAAGCTTCCAAAAATAGGCAGTTTAAAAAAAAGACAGGATAGCAAGTGTTGTTCTGATGAGCAAGAGCTGAATAAGACACCTGCTAATGCTAGCACCAGCGCGCGCAATCCGACCATTTTACTGCTTTTCTCAACAATTCCAGTGACTGTACCATGTGCCAAGCAATTTATTTCCAGATTGAACCTCATTAAATCTTACCTGAGGAGCTCAATGGGACAGATGTGTTTAGGGTTTCATTAGACAACTACGGCCTATCATGTAAGTAGAACTTGTTCTTTTATTTATTTGACTAATAATAAACCTACACACTTGTATTCTGTGTGTATAAGGCCTATGCACATACAAATAATGTTGTCAATGTGCTGGTGTGCCGTCACTGATGTTTTCATTTTTGTCAAGGTGCGCCATCACCATTAAGTTTTCATCTACGTCAAGTTTCACTGTGATCTGTAATGGTGCTGTGACACCAGATTTTGTCAAGCAGTCTAGCCTATCAATATCTTGGGATTGGTATTAAGACTCCTCTGCGATAGCACGGAAGTCTATTTTCCTGGTAATCTCATATAGGCGTCAACTGTGCAGTGCATTTTTGCTATTGCTGGTTGTTTTTAAAGCGGTATGCTTTTTTTAATTTGCTACTGACATTGTTATGTGATGTCTGATTGTGATGGGCTGGCCCCGCTTTGAACATCTTCCATTGGGGCCTGCGCTGCCTTGTCACGCCACTGTGTGGGATCACAGTTTAGCGGCTTAAAAAAACATTGTGATTATGTTTCTATCAAGATTAAACATATTCTAGACTAAGCATGAGTTTCATGCACCAAAGCAAAAAAAATGTTGCAGTACGCTGAAAACTTAACCCTTGATAATTCCTGGAAGAAATGTTACTACAGTTTGTGGCATTCATCCAGGAAGACAGAGTAGCACAAACATTAAAGAGATGTTTTGTTGCAGCAAAATATATTAAACAAGAACTTTTAAAACTATGAAAGACAGATATAATATGCTGTAGATATTATTTAATTGCCTGTGAGTAACGTTAACAGTCAAGTCAGACTTGTTACTGTCCTATAAGATCTCTGTCCCTACATGTTGTTCTACAGTGGCCAGAAGATGGCGGTGTTCACCAAGACTTGACATGAAGGGACTCTGCAACACACAAGGCATGGATGGTTTCTGTTCATGGTGCAAATCATTGAAGAAGAAAAAATGTCAGCAATCAACTGAAGTAGAGCTGCTATGCCTAAAGTGCACCTGAGCAAGGCATTTAACCTGAAAGGAACTCTTATTACAATACAGTAGGCTTAAAGGCAGCCAAACAACGATGCTGAAGATAAAAATCCAATCAGTGACCTCATCTGTCTGTGTTGTTCAGTGCTGTTCTTTTGTGATGGAGTTCTGTAGTCAACCTTTATCTGATCTTTATCTTGCTCTAGTTTTACTTCAATTACTGGTTTCCTATAATTCCCAGAATGCTTTTTGGATTACCTCTCGGAGATTGAATACATTCAACTGCAGGTTTTACATATGACTAGAACATTTTGGAATGCTGATTCCAACAATATGCTGAGGAAAGTGAGACTCTTCCTATTAAGAAGTGAGAATTTCACCCTCCTGCGTTATTCTTATATTGAAGCTGCATTGCAGATTGTTTAAAACTAAACTCTATTGTGATTTGCTGGAACTATCTGAACATGATGTCATGCTGTCTAAGCATGGCTGGTTATCCACAGGGATAAAAATACCAGGTACAGTGCCAGCAGGAGACTTTTGTGGACTTTTCCCTCAAACGATTAGAAACAAAGTAAGAACAAAAAAACAGGACCATTTTTTTTTCCTTTTTTTTTTTTTTCAGACTGGCATTTGCACGTAGTTTTGTCTTAAGGCCTTCAGGTAAACACTACCATGCTTCTTTGTCTCTAGCTGTCTGTCCATCTCTGTCTCTAACCCAATGCGGTGAAAGAATGACAAACACGGAGGCCAGAGACAACAGACAGGGATGAGCTAATCCTTGTTGTGTATAATTCCAGACATTCCGATGGGGTGTTGTTCACAGGCGGGCTAATCGGTGAGCACAGACGCAGCGCTCGCGCCAGGGCTTTGCACTAAACAAACAAACGCAGGCCTTTAGAGCCACAGAGAATGGAGAGCTGATGCCAAACAGGCAAGTGTTAACATACAGAGGCACTCATGTCCCCAGGTATGCATGGGAAGACATATCCGGAAACACGTACGTGTACATAGGAGGAGAGTTGGATAACTGAGACAAAGGGGAAAGGTTAAAAAAAACCAGGTAGGCAAAAAAAGAATGGCTTGGTGGGATGGGAAGATGAGAGGAAATCACTGTCACTCAGGCATTTAAAATGATGGAAAGTCTACATTCATAAACATTTACTTCTAATAGGGATGTTTGGAACTGACCAAATAAAACAAAACTGTACTATCTGGTAAGCCTGTCTTCCAAGTGACACATAAATTACAATTAGGTGAAGAGTACAGGAGGATGGAGACTGGGAGACTGAGTAAAAAATGAAGGGATAAATAGATAAACGGAGGCAAAATAAAGTAAGAGGTACTGTGGTGACAGATGACAGGGTAAAGAACCTCCTGTAGATGAAAGACGGGGATAATCAGACGAGAGACAGAGAGAACGAGCCGACAGGGATCCCGGAGAGAAGAAGACAAGCTTGTCGAAGGAGGAGAGACAGGAGGGCTTTCAAAGAAAGGTACAGTGCACGTTGGTAGGTCCTGTTGATGAGAATAGGAAAAGCTCTCTAGCACACAGAGGCGTCTTTGTTTCTTTTGTGAGTAATTCTAGAAAGGGCACAGCTGTAAACAGTCGAGATCAGTCCATTAGGCCTCGAGGTGCCAGAGCTCCAGTGTTGACTGTGTATCCGGAAAGAAACGGCAAGCTTGAGTCATCAATGAACAGAACAGTCAGATGAGTGTGTAAGTGTGTGTTGAGGAGGGGGGGGGCGCGGTGTAATAGGAGTGAAGGGTTTAGGGGGATAATGGCGCAGAGTAGCACGGGGCATGATCTCATGCCTCTCCCAGCTGGCAAACAAGGCCTTTTCCATTGGTCTCTCTCTCTCTCTCTCTCTCTCTGCTCAGTGTTTACACTGGACAGAAATATTTTGTGGCGATTCTTTCCATCCCTGGACTCTCTGTAAATGCCTCAATTCAAAGCGAGTGACAGGGAGAGAGAATAATCTCTTCCCCACATAATCAAATGTAACCTTTAGCTTTACTTCCTGCCTTTTTTTTTTTTAATTAGCAGTCACCTCGCTCATTTTCAACAGGACTAGGGCAAATCATTAGGGATTGCGCCATGAATGCCAGGTCACTGGTAGCTCAGCAATAAAAGGCTGTGAAAGCCAAAAGAAGCCCTGAGCTAGTGACCTCAGTGGAGCCACTGGCCGTTGTCAGCTTTGTTGACCTCTGACCTGTCTTGACCCCGGCACACGCCAGGCTTGCTCCCGACTCCCACCCCTCCTCTAGCTTGTGTGTGTTGCCACGTTAAAGCCATGTGAGTACACGCAAATAATCAGCCCCTACCAACCCTCGAGACACACACACACACACACACACACACACACACACACACACACACACACACACACACACACACACACACACACACAGTCCATCTGTTGGAAGGCAACCTGTGACCCTTGACATTTCAATAGTTGAGGTCAAGCCACGTGCCTGTTGGCCAGCTGTGGTGATTCCACACTCTAGTGTGAGTGTTTGTGTGTGAGACATGGGCAAGAGTACCACTACGATACTACAAAGACAACAAAACAACGGCAAAGGTAGCAGCAGGGACACAATGAGCTCACTCAGAACAAACATTGTTGCCGAAAGAAGTGGCAAAATGCAGGGTTAAAATGTAACTGACTTGGCACTCAAAAGGTCACACCAAGAAATTCCTTCTTTTTCTTGTTTTAACAGTCATGAAAAACATTTTTTTTTTTTAAATAATTTGACATTTTTGGAAATACTTTCACTTGCTAGCAGTCGACAAGCTTAGCACAAAGACTTGAGGCAGGGGAAAACGGCTACCTTGGCGGTTACAAAATCTTGTTTTACACTTCAGTTTTTGAACGGATTAAAAAAATGACATAAAATGACATATAATGTGGTAATGTTTTTTTGCTAAGCTAACCAGCTGCTGGCTGTAGCTTCATACAGTATGTAGCATTCAGACATGGGAATGGTATCAATGCTCTCATTTAACTAGGCAAGAGGTGTTGCTATTAAATTGTCTTTAATTGTCACCACTAATGAAATTCTCTTCACTAAATGTGGGACCAACAGAAATATCAGAGACAGATACTGTATTTCAAAACCTAAACAAACTAACCCTTTAATCGCCATCCTTAGTGCCATCTCCTTGTGTTTTTATTATGAAATGAAACAACAAAGATTCAACATGATTGAAGCGTGTCTTTTTGTCTGTCAGCCCTCAAACAGTTTGATCTGGTGAGATGTCTTTGTTAGGGTGAACGCTCCGCCAAATCACAGCGCTCCGGTCTTCACTGCGACAGCTCGGATTGGCTGAAAAAGAAGAACTAGGAAACACAATACAGAAGCTGTTTTTTTTCTGCAGGGGTGTGTGCATGTGTGCATGTGTGTGTGTGTGTGTGTGTGTGTGTGTGTGTGTGTGTGTGTGTGTGTGTGATGACCCCCCACTGTGTGCTAAGCAGAGAGGGTGGGGGTTAGGGCTTAGGGGCCCGTGGGTGGATGAGTGCCAGGCCTTTTTCCTGCAGTTCTATAAGGTGTGTGTGTGTGTGTGTGTGTGTGTGTGTGTGTGTGTGTGTGTGTGTGCTTCAAAAAGATCTGCCAACCCCCCTTTTTTTTGTTACAGGCCCACTGCACCAGACCAGTCATATTCTATACAGTGTTGGGAAGGATACTTTTCAAAATGTATTCTGTTACAGAATACAAATTACAAATTACATACAAAAATGTAATTTGTAAAGTATTCCGTTACATTAGTTAATCTGAGTAACGTATTCTGAATACTTGGATTACTTCCACATTGAATTGCATTTTATAAGTGTAGGAATGCGGCCATCAAATCCTGCTTACTTAACAGGCCTATTCTGGTTTGTTCTTTTGTTCCAAATGGCTGAATGTGCAACCCAGTCTCACAGCAGTTCGTAAAATGTTCACTTAATTTGATCTATTGATTCGTGTACATGGACACGTTTATCTCGTTTTTTTTTTGTGATTGGGAAGCATCTTTTGTGATCACAGCATGATTCTTTCTACCAGTCAGGCTGCAGCAGAGAAGCTGTAAACAGCTTTTGGTATTTTTAGCCCAATATCCGCTGTTTTAATAAACATTTATTCACGAGATCTTATCATGTATTTCTTTTAATGTTATTATTTTGGTCTTATTACCAGGGAATCTGTATTGCTTTGTTGTTTATTGATATTTTTAAAACTATAATGCTACATCTATCAACATTTATTTAGATGTTATCATGGTATTCATTTCTTTATTTTAATATTATTTCGGTCTTATTACCGTTGAAATATTACAGTATGATGTAAGACAGAACACGATATGGGCTGGGTGCATGTGAAACCGATATCCTGCAATGCATTGATTCATATCAGAGAATTGGACAATGATCAGCGGGTCTTTAACGACAGTATCACTTCAATGTACATATTTAATCAGTGGTTTTGTCACCAGCAACAACACGTTGCTCAGCTTTGTTCCAGTACGTTATGCACCGTAATAATGTTTAAAAAAAATCAGCTGAATACTCCGGAAGTGACGTAGTAATTACCGCTCCACATCTGTGAAAGATTGCTGCACGTTGTACGTGAGAATTTATACAATTACAATACCAATAATGAAAAATACTATATAAAAAAACCTACAAGTGTTTAGAAATACAGCCTAATGGCTTGTTTGACTAATTTGCATTTGTTTTAACTTGTACTATTGTGAAAAACAAAAAATAAACTATTCACAATGAGAAGCATTTTTTTTTAATTTTATTTTCCATGCATTGTTATTTAAAAACATAATTTATCTAATTTTGCAGTTGATGAATGTTAATAGCAAAGACTAAAGGGAAAAAACATGAGCATATTTATGTGTGGGACTTTGTTTGATTTAACATCACACTGCATATTGTTTTAAATAAATGACTTTTTTGAAATAACAATTTATGGTAGGCCTAACATATTAATTATTATATTCAGAAGATTATCCTCGTATCAATCACAGTGGTTACAGCTTGTAGCCATCCTAACCTTTGTAGCCTTTACTGAGACTACCTTTTCAAAATTAAGAAGGGACTAGTGTTAGGAAGCATTTTCAGGAAATTAAAAGGATAAGCAGATGGTTGCCGAGGTTTTTGTTCACAAGATGTATATAGCTTTGTATGGGTATGTGTACATATACAAAATGTGTTTTGGCATTTTTGGCACACTTCTACCTCAGCCTATACTGCACACAGACACACAAGTACAAGTACTTTTGCTTATTCTGCTGAAATAGAGACCTGTGTGCAGTGGTGTCATGCCAACAATCTCATTCAACCATTTCACAAACTGAGGAAAGAATCGTGACATGGGTCAGAGGGTATCAGAGGTCATAAATGATGAACCAATCAATCAGCTCTGCTCCTGTAGTCACCTTGGTGTTCATATGGACATCACCTTTGGCTGGAAGGCCCTTGTTGAAAGTGTGTGTTATCATTTAGAGCAGACACTCACGGTGAATCAGAGGGTTTATGTTATACAAGGCTGCATTACAGAGCATTTTAATATGTCAGAAAGCATGGCAATATCTAAAAATATCGCGTTTAAAGCTTGCTTGTCAGGTGACTGTCTCTCCAGGCAAGCACAGAGAATGTGGTCTGATCTATCTTTATTCTCCATGCCAGGTATGAGGTCCCTTCATTTGGCAGAAGAAATAGGGTACCCCAATGTAAACTAAATATTTCTAAACTATAGGCCTAATTTGGACCTACCTCAATAAAACTTTAAATAATGTTGCTTGAGGCTGCAGGCGCTGTGCAATACCTTCATGATATAATACATATAGAGTTGCGTGTAGGATGCTCTTGTTGTCACTGTTTGTGAAAGATGAGCAATAGATTGTGGCTGTGTGATGTACTTCAGTCTGCTTCTAAGCTATTTTCACCTATTTAACGATTCCATTTTTAAAATCTGATGACACCAGTGTGTTCCCCATCCCCCCAAAACCCTGGGTCTATCCAAAATTCTACACTGCCAACTTCTACTTATGCGAAATATATAAATATATTTAAAAACTACAACTCCTACTAGAGATGCGCCCCAGAACCTGTTACAAAACTAGTGTATTTGTAGTTCTTCCAGGGTGGGTGGTAATCAATATTACGAATATTATATATTTGTATCTTTCCTATCTGCCGAGTGGTAATTATGTCACTTTCGGAGTATTCAGCTGATTTTTCTTCTTTTTTTTTTAAACGTTATAACGGTGCATAACTTACTGGAACAAAGCTGAGCAACGTGTTGTTGCCGGTGACAAAACCACTGATTAAATATGTACATTGAAGCAATACTGTCGTTAAAGACCCGCTGATTGCTGTCTGATTCTCTGATATGAATGCTCGCATTGTATTGTGGGATATCGGCTTCGCATGCGCCCAGCTCAGCCCATATCGTGTTCTGTCTTACAGCATACTGTAATATTTCACCGGTAATAAGACCGAAATAATATTATTAAAATAAAGGAATGAATACCATGATAACATCTAAATAAATGTTGATAGATGTAGCGTTATAGTTTTAAAAATGTCAATAAACAAAGCAATCCAGATTCCCTGGTAATAAGACCGAAATAATAACATTAAAAGAAATACATATAAACCATGTTAACATCTTGTGAATAAATGTTGATTAAAACAATGGATATTGGGCTAAAAATACCAATAATAGCAAAGCAGAAAGAATTGTGCTGTAATCACGAAAGATGCTTCCCATTGAAATACATAAGTTTAAAAAAACATGCTGACCATCACGAAAAAAAAGAAATAAACGTGTCCGTGCACAAATTATGAGTAACTGTATTCTAAATACCAACTATTTAAATTGTAACTGTAACGGAAATACAGTTACTCATAATTTGTATTCTGAATACATAATGCCAGTACATGTATTCTGTTACTCCCCAACACTGTCTATACAAGATATCCGGATCCCATCAAAGGTGTGTGTGTGTGTGTGTGTGTGTGTGTGTGTGTGTGTGTGTGTGTGTGTTATGCTAATACTGACTTACTGACAAAGAAGGATAGAAGAAAGGGGAAGGAAGAGATACTAGTTAATTACAGAGGGGAGCGATGAGGGTAGGGAAAGAAAAGTTAGTAAGATGCACAGTAAAGTCAGAGCGGAACAAAAGAGATTACTGTGGAAAAGAAAGTAAAGTTTAGGAGAGAAGGGGGAAAAGACACACATTCACCACCTAGTATACATCGCAACACTTGAAGGAATTCAGTGCTGGTATTCACATATGGCTCACATACTGGCCAGCTATGTGAGGCTGGCCTTTTAACCACTGAGTATATCACACTGATATACTGCTATTTAAAATCCAAAGCGATGCCAACAATGCACTTTAACCTCCATATGGGATTTATTTTTCATACATATCACATATGGGCATTCACTGCAGGTTGTATTTCTGAGTGGTTTACAAATAAAATTTGGTATTTTTTCTCATGTTCCTTCCACTAATTCTACAAATTCCTATTAGAGCCCAACTGATACATCAGCCATGTCGCAATTATTGGCAGATTTTAGCTCATCACAGATCCATCAGGCTTATAAGCTGACTCTTACAAGATATTGCAGTGTATCCATTACATATTTTGTCCATGAAAGAGCACTGACAAAATATTTTTTTAACTTATAGAACATACCTTTGTCATTATCTATATTTAAGGCATCCTCATCAGAAATGTTTATGATGTGGTATACTGCTAAAAACAAATAGAGGCTGGTATATTGTTATGTGCCATTTTAAGACCTTTTTAAGATCAATATTGGCAGTGTCAAATGTCTAGTATATGATTGGATCCTCTTGAACTCTTCAGATACAGAAAGATGAAACTACATTCAATAATTCCCCAAGTATCTATGCAAAAGTATTTTAGTACAACTTTCCCTCTTTAAAATGGCTTTGGGAGGGGTTTTCTTCACAGCCAGTATAGACACTGACCAATTTCAAGGCACATATCAGCATGTAACGTTTTCAGACAGACTTGACAAAGTGTGAACCCACCCTTTTAAGGTTCTTTAAACATTTATTTTCCTGCAAATGATCTTTCCAGGAAAATGGAGCTTGTGACTCAGCTTGGGCTGCATCCAACATTCCAGTCCTCACAGTATATGGTGATAAACAATACAGTACTGGCAGAGTGCCCTGGCAGCCACCGCACACTACGGTTACAGTGCAGCAGTGGTGGAATGGCAGATGAACTCATTGGCCTTTATGTAGTAAATGATGAAAAAAAATTGCATTGTTCAGCTTGAGGGATGCACATTGTGTACCTCCACAGCAATGTCTTTCATCCTCACAGAATATCCATATGGTTGGCCTACATTCAGCCCGCGTCCCTTCACATATAGGGCCCCTGTGGGAATTCAATTCTGCTGTAATCATGATGGTTGGATCCCTCCACCTCACACACCCCTCTCCCCCCTCCAACCTTTATTATTATTGTCACCTTAGGGGCCAGATTTGGCCCCGAGACCTTTCCGAGGCGCACATCCCCAGGGACCACAACCCGTCCCATACATCGTGGTGTTTGCATGTGTGAATCATGTGTGAGTCATATTTCTGCATGCATTTGCATCATTTTCTGTGACTGTTGAGTCTAATGGCCTGCAAATGTGAAGCAGCTGACAGCCATGTTCGGATAAAAACAAACCTGATTTTTAAAATGGTGGAAGTCCTCTTAGTGCATTTTGTGATGTCCCTCTTGGGGAAAGCTCTCAGTGTGGACATCAGAGTGGCCCTGAGGGTGAATGCCCTGTAATTATACTACAATACCCAGGGGGACATGGGGCTAGCTCATTAATGCCAAAGCACTGATGGACTGTTGGTAATTGCCATTTCGGAGAGGTGGAGGTTTGGGAGGAGGTGTAGCTGAGATCACACACCGACACCTTGAGCTAAGAGATGCTGAGGTGGCATTTTCAGTCAAGCGGAACATTTTATACACCAGCTGTGCCTCACATTTTGGTTTGCTTTACATTAACTCATTGAAAACTCATTCCCTCCCCCCACATTTTATGTATGTCGATCTGTCATGCTGTACATGTAGAGCTTCCTATTTGGGGCAAAAACTGTTGTGTTAATGCTAGCATGGCAACATGCTCACAATAAGAATGCTATCATGCTGATTTTTAGTACGTAAGTAGGTATAATGTATGTTACCATCTTAGTAAAGCGTGTCAGCGTGCTAACATTTGCACTAAACACAAAATACAACTTATTATTTCTGCTGATATTTGGTCATTAATCAAAGTAGCTATTGGACACATTTTAATTTTGACTTGATAATAGGGTACAATGGAACATTTAGGGATCATTAAAATTATTACAATTCATCCAGAAGGGGGCATGAATGTCTGTACCAAATTTCAAAACTATAGAGCCATGCTGCTAGCGTGGCTACCTTGATTAAAACATGGACTAGTGGACTAATGCTTGCAATGACTTGCCTAGGCTTGTCATGCCCCTCTCAGGCACATCCTAACCAAACACTTTGTGAGAGGACATGACAGTCACTTTTTTAAATGTGATTACAGTTTAAGAGAGATTTAACCATCAAATGAACTGAGTCCCTTTAGGATTATCCTGTGACATACTCATCCCTCAATATTAAAGGTTTATCATAGATCGTATAAATTATGTTCTATTCTATACATGATATATAATTCAGCATTTTCAAACCAAACCACAGTGACAACTACATGTCAATGGATGAATAGCTGTAATGGAACATACATGTTCTCTCTCTCTCTCTCTCTCTCTCTCTCTCTCTCTATCTCTCTCTCTCTCTCTCTCTCTCTCTCTCTCTCTCTCTCTCACCTACTTTAAGGCTGATCCACAATTCATCTAGTTGCCAATCACGTCCCCATGACAGGCTGTCTCCTGCCACTGGAACAATACATCAAGACACAAAGAGCCAGACACTTGTTACCACTCTCACTGAGCATCGTGTCTCTCTGCCCTTTATCTTTCCTGCTTTCCTCCCCTCCTCCTTCACTTTTTTCCCCTTCTTTCCACCTACCACTCTTTCTAGTCAATCCCATTTCCTGCATTTCTACATACAGTCAGGGACTATGGTGAAACAAAGTGGACCATAATGTGATACTACTAACCTAATGTATAAGAAAAATGTCTTTCTTTATTGTTTATTATAGGGGCAGATCGCCAAGACTTAAAAGAATCATTTTATAAAGTCAAAAATGTTCACCATTATTGTTTTGTGTATGAATACAATTTAAATAATGTAAGATTAAATTTCCACTGCAGGCATGCAAACTGGTGCATGGTAAAAAGGTGAGAAGGATCACTGCACCTCCAACCCCCTAGGGGGGTACGGAGGCATGCTCCCCCCAGAAGAAAATGTTGTACATTTTATAGTTAAATGCATCTGGTGCACTTTGAGAGCAAAATTAAGAGGCTAGATCAATTAAGAATATGTGCTTTTGTAAACAATGGTGTATGCGTGTAAGCAATTTAGCCATAAACACATTGTTTGTATAGATATGGTGATGGCACGGCAAAAAAGTCACACCCACAAGCGTGGTCCAAAAGACGGGGTTTAGTTCACAATGGTCAAAACACAAAATCGAATAGAGCGTACATTTGAGTCATCAAATAAATATAGCAAAAGTGGTTAGCAGTGTTAAACTGGTTCATTTTCTGTCTATAACTGGTAGATAACAGGCTATTGATCAAGTTGACAAAATTCCACCATTAGATATTTCTATTGTTTAGTCAACTATTATTAGAGTGTCCTGGACGCGGGCGCGCGCGTCCACACAGGCAGGCTCTCTGTTCTGTTCCTCCGTGGTGATAACGGCTTAAAAAAGTGTGTGTGTGACACAAACATGGGGGGGGGGGGGGGACATGTCCCCCCTGTCCCCAGTGAAAATTACGCCCTAGCACACACACACACACACACACACACACACACACACACACACACACACTGCTGCACAAATAAACGGATACGCTGTGTAAGGAGCGTGTGAGTGTTTTAGGTATTGTCTTTCTTTTGTACCAATGAGTGTGTATTGTGTGAATGTTTGTCTAATAACCATACAGGCACGTGTGCATCATTTGTGGTTGTAGTGAATGTAATTAGAGGGTGGGCCACTTGTTTGTTGAACAAGCGGTACACACGGTCGCAGCGGTACGCACACGCACGCACACACACACACACACACGCACACATACAAGGATTTATTTTCACTGTGGAATAAAGGGAACAATCCAACGAGGACCCTAAAAAAGGCGGGATGTGCATCAAAGAGGGGAGGGTGGAGGGTGTGTAGTTGGGGGTGTGGGGGTGTGGAGGGGGGGGGGGGGGAGGGGGGTCAGGAGTCAGAGCAGATGGCAGACATTGCTGCCCCTCCCCCTATACAGTACTCATTCTTTCCTCCCCCTCCTCCTCCCCCATGGTAGCACAGCGGGTTAGGAGTAGGGGCAATTAACAAGCAGGGAGGAGGTCCCTCCACCCCACCCACCATCCACCTCCACCCAAGTGCGTGTGTGTGTGTGTGTCATGGAGGACCACTCCATCAAGCTGCAGGGGGGCCCTAAAGTGCACGCACACACTTACTCTACCTCCTGTGTTCACAGCTCCATTAGTGATGCCAGAGACAGATGCAAAGAGGCTTGATACCTGTCAATCAGAAATCCCCATTTTTAAATACACACACACACACACACACACACACACACACACACACACACACACACACACATTTGTAAGCATGCACATGTGGCCAGAACGTAAACTGATGCACACATGCATGCAAACAGACACACACCCATAACTGTCTTACATCGATCAAACGGAAGCACAAATTGAGAGCTTCAACCAGTGATCAATTTATTACGTTTTAGCTTTTTCCTGGAAGGATAACACTCAAGTAGGATTTCCAAGCTTAAAAATTAACAATAATAACGCTACTATCTTAGCAATCAGTAGTCTTTTCCACCTTGACTTTGCTCCCTCCCTTTTTCCTCTTCATTTCTTCCCCACTTTGCCTTTCATCCTCCCCTCTCCTCTCCCTCTCCTGCCCCCTCTCCCTGTGGCACGGCCTGTCATGTACAGCCTATGATTAGAATAATAAGACTAATTAAATCCATATCGCTGAGGCTCTCTCTCTCTCCCAGCAGTGTATGTCTGTGTGTGTGCCCACCCTGCTACTGTTGCCTACCGTTCCAGCTAGGCTCCACACATGACTACTGTGGAAAGCCCTTTAAAACATAAACAAACCATTATAAATGCTCAGCTGTTGAACTGAGTTCTTTGGCCTTCACAAATAGGCAGCATGTATAGACTTTCCATTTAAGGCTGCGTCAAAGAGCGGGAGACTCTTAAAAGAGCCAAGAGAGGGAACAGTAACACTGTGTATAAATAGAGGGAGAGAGAGCTATAAAAAAAAAAAACACAGGAGAGTGAATAGTAATATTGTTTATCAACAGAGACGGAGACAGAAAGTGAGACAGACTGAAAGCTACGACAGAATAATAGCACAGTGTATAAACAAAGGAAAGAAAACAGTCATACAGAAAAAAAGAGCGAGACAGACAGGGACCAGTGGTGGAAAGAAACTACCTAAGTACATTTACGTAAGAACTTTACCTAAATACAATTTGAGGTGCTTGTTCTTTTTATGCTACTACTTTACTAGATTTCAGAGTCACATATGTACTTTTTGCTTGGGTAAATACATTTTTACAGTGGATTTTAGTTTCTTTCCCAAGCTCTTTTTCATGCAACTACTTTACGGTGCCTTTTTTAAGGAGAGACCTAAAGTCCAAAAGTGTGCACTGTTATCCCTGGAGTCAACAAAGATACACAGAAGACACCAAATTCTTTTGTGAGTGATTGGGGAGAAGGTGGGATGCAGCCAAGAGGAAGCTGTGATAGCAGGCTTTGTGTATAAACACCTTTTCCTTTAGATGTGGTCGGATGACATGTTCTATGACCTTACTTGGTTGAAACACCAGAAAGTGGCACATTTTGTTTTCACATCCTTGCAAAATAGGTGGTTCTAGATGCTCAGGGACGTAATGACGACTTGATGGATGGTGTTAACTTACTGCCTGACTGGAAGAGACAGGCAGCCACATCTCTTTTGTGAAGCAGTTTATACTCCTGCACAAGGTTATATAAAATTGGATGTTGAAACCCAGCTAATATGACTTCATACCTTTTGGATTCTCGGATTATCTCCATTCTCTTAAAGGCCATCAAGGTGGTTTGAAATTGGTCAACATCAGTGATGGGAATAACAGCGTTATAAATAACGGCGTTACGAACGGCGTTACTTTTTTCAGTAACGAGTAATCTAATTGATTACTCTTCCCATCTTAAGTCACCGTTACTGCCAAAAAATGCGGTGTGTTACTATAATTGAAGCTGTTTTTTTTTCATCAGACCAACTAGATCTCTGAGCCGAGAGGCAAAGGCTTTTTTTATTGTTCTTCCTTGGTCAGTGGGCAGTGCACGAGACAAGCGCATAAATGCTGTCGATTGCATGAGGTTGAGTAAAATTTCATGGTAAACCAATCAGGTAGAGTTGGGCGGGTGTTCGAAAGCACGCATAGTCAGACACACAACGAACAACACAAGCGAGTCAGTCAACAAGAGACAGGTATGGCGAGCCCAAATAAAAAAGTAACCTTCTCTAAATGGAAGTAGCTATAGCCATTACTTTTCCCTCCAAGAAATTAAAGGAACAAATGTAATCGTGAAATGCACATCATGCCCTGGGCAAAAGTGCCTATCCACGTCGGTATCAAGTAATTCAAACGTACTCAAACATCTTTCAACGTTGCATGCTTCCACAAAATTAGTGGCCAAGACTACCGAAGGAGAAGGAGACAGTGCCACAAAACCTAAGCAACTGAAGCTTGATTTTTAAGGCCCCACCACACATTTTGTCTCAGACCGAACTGAACAAACTGGTAGCCAGGTATGTAGTGGAGGATGTGCTGCCATTATCTATAGTTGAGTCTGACTCATTCAGGGCACTAGTTGCCAAAATAATAAGATGTATCTTTTATGTATTACCTGTTTATATTTGGATTCCTTAGTTTTGCTATACATTGCACTTTTCAGTTACATTGAAAGCACCTCATATTGTTACACTGTTCTACTTTTTTGAGGAAGAAAATACTTGAAGTGCAGTATATCTACCAATTGTCTGATGTTTTTTTTGGTTTTGTTTGTACCAAGAGTGTATTTATTTGTTATTTATTTTTGGTATAGTGCTTAACAAGCATAATTTAATGTCCCCAGTTGTGGCCTGTTGAGGGGCAATACATATCAAAAGTTACTTACTTAAGGTTTATTTAGATAGGGACAGATACAAAAAAAAACATAGATAAACTTCAACAGTCATCTGATGTATGTATCATAGTGTTTTCTCGACACTTGTCCCAAAACATCTTTGGACATACAACAACAACATATTGTGTTATTTGTATCGATCCACTATATAAACATAATACATGGCATTTGATTGAAGGCTAGTCTCACTTTGTCCCACAGCAACATTAAAATAGTTAAGATTTGTGTACATTGTGTCTGTTAATAATGTATTGTATTAAGTGTCCATTTCATTATAATATTCCGATTTATCATAAATAATTTAACCTGCACATGTATTTTAAGTTCCGTTAAAGAGAGGTGGAGGTGGGGTCACATTTGAGCATTTAAAAATGTACTTGAAAGTAATGCAATAGTTACTTTCTGAAGTAACTAGTTACTTTATAATTTGTAACTGAGTAACTAATTTATTTAGTTTTTGGAAGAAGTAACTAGTAACTGTAACTAATTACTTTTTAAAAGAAATTTGCCCAACACTGGTCAACATGCATGCCAAAGTTCCCCAAAGTAACGCCTCATGGTAGACTAACTCCAGGATCCAAAGATTGCGCAGATTCAGTTGAAATTAACTGATTTTAGTCAAAGACGTTATTGTCATAAATGCTGGTGTGACCCACCAGGGCCAATGTTACATTGCAATTGTCTAAATATAATTTTATAACAATGACAGTGGCCATTCTGTCTGCAAAATGAGTACTTTTTATCTTACATTTTATGTTAAATAAATACTGTTTTTTAAGTAACATTCTTAAAGCAGGCCCTGTACTAGAGTATTTGTATTATATATATATATATATATATATATATATATATATATATATATAAAATAGTATTGATACTTTTACTTACATAAATAATGTGAATACCTCTTTCATCACTGACAGTGCCTCAGACAGAGAGAGAGAGACAGATGGGGAGACAGACTTGAAGACCTGAACTCCAGGTTACAGAGGGCTCTTTCTATGGAAAGAGAAAAGCGTGCCTTTCCCTCTCTCTGCGCCTTGTTCCCTGTTCGGGAGGGTTTACGTTTTCTATTAACCATGTGGTACTGACAGGGGCAGCTCAGGGGATCCCCTACCTGATATAACACACACACACACACACACACACACACACACACACACACACACACACACACACACACACACACACACACACACAGTGGAGTTCTGTCAGTGTTGCAGACTGTCTGTCTCCTTGTCGATCCAGCGGTGACTGTAACTAGGTGTAATGGCCAGCCTGTGGTTAGCAACTCTATGGGCCTATTCACAAGCCCCTCACCCCCTTACACACACACACACACACACACACACACACACACACACACACACACACACACACACACACACACACAGTGTTTACAGTGGTGTATTTGGACTGACTGCAAATTGAAACATATTTCTTTTTCCATCCAAAAGCGTAAAGGGCATCCCTATTTTCCGTGTGTGTGTTCAACTGCAGGGTCGGGGCCAAAAGCATTACCATACAAATCCAAGTGGCGCTGCCCCCACATTCTCAGCCAAGTTATACTAAATGTATTATGGATTTTTTTTTCACGAGCAAGTAAACATTTATGTATTGGCACATAGGTATTCCCAGGGCTGTATATATAACAGGCTTAGAGCTGTGAAGCCTATTGTTTATATATTTGGCTGAAGTTAAGGGAGAAACTATAACATGAATGATCATCTGTGGATAGTTTATAGAAGCAGTCATCCCTGTTCGGAATTTCACACTTTATTCTTTAAAGAAAACTCAACAGTTTTGGAGAAAGGAAATAAATGCTTAAATGCATACCCTTACGGCAGAGCCTGACGTGCACCTCTTCAAAAATGGAACTAAACGTTGCGGCGAAGCAGACTGCAGCAACTATGATTGGTCCATTGGTAGCAATACCGGCTGCTCCTTCTTCTCTGGGAACATGGACCAAATCGAGTAGAGGTTAACTCCTTCAACGTCTTCTCCTCTTTTCTGCGTTGCAGTAATTTCAGTAAAAGTAACTGTTGTTCAACATTTGTTAGCTTCAACTCTAACATGATCCACTCAGTTTCAGTCACCATTCATTGGAGTACACAAAGAAACTCAACACAGGTGGTGTAATTGCAGAGCGACGAAGACACACCAGTAATACGCAAGTATAAATGCTCACAATGATCTGCGTAGAGTCTACGTACAACTATAAATCAGCTTCGTCCATGGATGGATGGATGACTTTAAGGGCCCAGACACCTCAAGCTGACTTTAAAAAAGTGGCGCTGACAAAGGACGAATGATCAAATGTTTTGCTTCCCGTAATGTTGCACAGTCACACTTGAACTCACCACAGAGGTTACAGCTGATGATTGACAAGCACATGCATGTGTAAAGAAAAACAAACTTACCTAGCTTACCATTTTTATGGAATCCACAGTATGAAGTATGAATTTAAGCTAGCAACAGCAGATGTTCTTCATAAGTGGTTGAACACACTTTTTACAGTCCCTTTTCATGTTGAGTGTGTGATACCCAAAATACTAAACAGGGCTTGCAGACAAAGGGCAGCTGTTGGCTCCTTTGACACAGTATGGCAGCTTTTACGATTCTCCAAAGGCGGCCGCAGCAGTCAGGATAGTGGCATCTGCTCATAGGTATGTGCTGTCATTGCTTGAGTTGCTTACATTTTTTAAACATATCCAGTTGAGTGATTTTCTACAATCAAATATGGTTTGTTATCATAGCAGTATAACCCTAGGAATTACCTTCATATTGGAGGATTCTGCTCCTCAAGATTTATGTACCGGTTTCAAAATGCTTTGAAACGCATTATGGCCACAACTACTGTATAACAAAGTACAAACATATTTAATTTTGATCATGGTTTGTGGAAAAATTAATTCATTCATACAATACAAAATGCACATAGCAGAGCCTGAGGTTTGAGTCTGTTCTCATGTGAGCACCTTTACTGGTGATGGTGTTGTTGAGGGAGCAGTGCGTAGTGTCAGCGCTTGCACTAGGCAAGATAAATGCAGTGAAGATCATTCAAACAAAGCCTGGATGCATTAGACAGCAGTAACAGATTAGCAGTAGTATCTTATTAAAAGGACAACAAAATTTGCCAAATTAATCAATTAGAAAAAAAGCTTATATTCTGGGATTTTTAAAAATGTTTTTTTCTTTCTGAAAAAGAAATTGAAACTTCAGTGAAAGAGCATAATAACCCATTTTCACATAATACAAGCTTTACAAGGCAGTGACCTTGCACTTGCTATGCAAACAGAGCAGACCGATAAATTTCTCTTCTTTTCTTTTGACTATCGTAGTCAAAATGTCAATATTTCAAATCTGTCTGTGCATGCATACATATATTTTTTTTCTTCATGTCTCATTCATTCATCCTTTTAATGCTGTGTTCGACTTTTTACCCAGGGGTCACTTGAGGAGAAATGCAAATGACTCCTTCTTCTACTCCGCCAACCTCCCCGGCGACCCCAATCACACTCCTCCGGCTCCAAAGCTGCTTCCTTCTAACTCATGCAGAGAGACCCAGTCATTTACAACGGCCTTAAGTTCCATTCTGAGTGGATGAAAGGGAAAGTCGAGCAATGAAAACTATGAAAAGGTTTCTGTAGGTCACTCCGGCTACATCTGTTTTCCAGCTCACCTTTGCATCATGTCAACTGGATTTGAAGAGATTGTGTGTGCAGGTGAGTCTGTTCTCCACAATGCCAGGGGGTGAGATAAGAGGAATATGGATGGTGATTCTTACTAAGAAGGGTGAAATTAAACCCTCTTCCCCCTCCCTGTGAGGCTAAAGCCAGTCTAGATTAGTTGGAAATCGGCTGCGGGAGAAGCTGTCCTCAGATAGAAGGTCAGCGCTCGTAAATGTTTGAAATAAGAGTTCTACTGCAGAGGTATTTGTTCAAGCTTTGCAACGGAAGATGTAGAGGTAATTTGGATGCATCTCATAATGGGAGCTGCGAAAAAAGTAGTTATTGATGTAAGTTCATTAAATCACAAGGATTTCTCAAGTTAGCTTTTAATTAAGTTGTGCTTCTGCTGTCAGATGACATCCACACACACACTTGTGAATTAAGAGCAGCCTTAGTAGAGGAATGCTTCAAATCATCAATGGCTGATGTCCTTCATAGCCGAAGAGGGGCTGATAATCCAGTGTGATGAAGACTATCAGCATTTAGTGACCAAAAGGGAAAACATGTTTTAGCTTCAGCAATATGAGAAAAACAACCACATTAGTCATTAAAAAGGTGACAATGCACACATACAGCCATAGGAATTATGCCTTTGGTTTGTCCAGAGCAAAAGACAAAATACTGTGGCATTGTTATAGAGCCTCAAAGTCCAAAGGTAGCAAGATATTGGGATTTGATAGGTCAACCAAATGTCAGACCATTTCCTACCCAAAGTCAATGTTGGATTCTTTAAAATATGAACATAATCGTTCCCTAACCTTAACCCAAAAGTTATTTTAACCCAAGCCACCATCTCTTCCTTACCACATATTTTTTGTGCCTAAACCCAACCAAACCTTAACCATAAAGTAGTCCGATCAGAAAGTTGTTTTTAAGCTTGCTGATAGGGGCGTCAGATTAGAAAATGTATGTGTGTGTCGTTCTGGAGGGCAATTCCAAACAATAATTAAAAATTTGTGGAGCAATAAAGGCAGCCTGATTTTTAAAAGTAGCACTGCTGATACTGCACATAATTGATTTATTTTTTTTTGCCAGTGGCACGATTTTGTTGTATAGGGAGGTGGACGAGTGAGTCAACAGAGCATGTGACTTTGACATAAATTAGTAGACTGCCAGTTGTTTTGCGTTTACTATGACAGTCAACATTGGTTGCTTTTTACTGGCTGGAATTGAAACAGGGATGTTGGGCATGATGACGACCTTTCCCTAACCAAGTACTTTTTCCTTGACTCGAGTAGTCTTTGGGCCTAAAACTATACTGTAACCATAGAGGTGGCAGAACACTTAATCACTGCTGATTGGGCTACCCGATCAGAGAATGTTGATACTGTTCTGTAAGGAAATGACAAATATATTGAATAATGATTACATTTTTCCTTGAACAATGGGATTTGTGGATTAGCATGGCACAAGCAACAACTGATGGTTTGTTCTTGGCCTTGGAAACAGTAGTTGACAAAACAATCTCAGTACAAGGTCCATTAATGGTCCAATATGTAATACTGACAGCTAGCGTTTTAAAATGGTTACTGCAGTCCAAATTCAAAATACTGAAAAGAGTTGTCTCCCCTAGCCCCTCCTCCGCAGTGTCGAAAGTCATGGGAGTTGCCAGGTTGAGAACGCTAAACCCAACGTCACACAATGTCAGTGTTAGCTAGAAGCTAGTTTCACATTGCCAGACATTACTCAGCAGTGGAGTTGCCTGATGCTATGTTGACTGTTATAAAAGCCCTTGCGGAGCTCTGTGCCCGACTGACAGCCATCTTTTCTGGGCTTAACTTCACTGCAAAAGCCACTAAAAAGACCGCAACCTCGCGGTCGTCTGTACCCAAGGCACAGTCACTGTCAGTCGGCTACGCCCACTGAACAGAAGCAGGGAAACAATTTCAACAGGGGGGAGATTGTCGGGACTACTACTTCCAGACCCGTTATACAGCTTGTCTATAAACTGTACAGTCAGTACATTACACATTATGGTTGCATGCCAGTTTGTAATAAAGTGGGAATCATCTTACTGTCAAACATATCACAACCTTGAAGCTGACGATTGTAACGTTAGCCACAATAACATAACATTACATACATTGCAAAGTGACTTGTAGAGAACACTGTGTCCCAATCCAACAATTCAGGCTATGGGGTGTTTTGCATATTTCCATTATAGGAAGTCAAAGTTGCGTTTTTTTGGCATTTGTCATGGATTCTACGTTAGCAGTTGGCGTGTATTAGCATGGCTAGCACCAGTCAAGATTACTTCACTTGGTGTGTCTAAATTTTCCAAAGTCCACCAACGCACACAAGCTTTACAAGACTATGGGATGAACACAGTGTGAGTGTATGTACAATACTGTATGTTCAGTGTTTCTCTCTACCTTTCTTTAATGCAACAAAAGGAGCCATCTGTAGCCTTTGCCTTAGTTGGAGGATAAACCGAAGCCAATCCAGCCCTATCAGGACTGATCTGCATTGGGCCGGCGTCCTCATAATCCTATTAGCAGTGGGTGATTTCTTCAGATCCAACCAGGGGAATGGAAGGCAGATAAACTGAAGCTTTTGGACAAAGAGCCACATGAGTGTTTCACTCTGAGGAGATTGCAGCTTTTGGTGAAAACCTGACAGATAAGGCAGGAAAGCAAGAACTCACCGTTGAATGTGATTGATACATATGAATACCAAATTGCAGCTGAGTGTGAGGATATTTCAACTATAGAGTTTGGTTACAAAATGTTTAAAGCAACGCTAATCAATATTTTGATAAGAATGTGTCATGACTGTATGTAATGGGAATGGAGTCACATGTAGTGAAGAACTAAGAGGATTATCATGTGACTTTGCTATTATCAGATCTGTCTGATATTTCATTCAGGAGGTAGCAGAGACCAGAAAAAAGCTAATAGTGTAAATATGGGACATATTGTCAGGTTGCAGCGAAGGTTTGGACCCAAATGCAGTTTAAACAAAGATTTATTCCAGTTAAGAGAAACCACTACAGGCAGCACACAACAAAACAGGAACCATACGAACAGAAATACACACTAACAGAAAGTAAGAATCCAACAACAGACAAGGGAAACAGAGAGACTAAATACACATGGTAATGAACACTAACAAGGGACAGGTGATACAAACACAAAGGTGGAACACATCAGGGCGGGGCAGAACAATCAGACAGGCGGGAAAAAATAAAACAGGAAATAAGCTAGACAAGACAAGGGAGAATAAACAGATTTCAAAATAAAACAGGAAACAAAAAGTCACAATCGTGACACATATTTTCTGGTGTCCATAAAAACAACTCCAAATGAATGCTTCACCTGTTTCAATTGTTATCACTTGATCGAATGAGCATTATCAGTGGTTATCAGCCTCATAGATATGCGTTAGAAGGGGCCTACTACACCTACTAGAAAGTTCAGAAGGCAATTATTATCATAAGCTGTTCACATTGGTTACATGGTTGATCACCAATAAGAATACAAGAATATTCCAGATCCAGTCCAAGATCCTGCACGTTGTGAAACTGTCAGTTTTAAACATGTTAAAAAACATTTAAACGTGAATTGAAACAAAAATACTTATGTTTAGGAAAAGATCATAGTTTGGGTTGAAATAACTAAAGTTTCACTTTCACTTTAACACTGGACACAATAAGCGTACACAATAAAGTCCTGTGTTTGTTTGACCCGTCCATCCACTCTGACCTCGTCCTTACGTGGACTTTGTTGCTCTTTATACTATGTCACCTGACTTCCTCCTTTGCTCCCGTCATAATTACTACAACCACTAGAGGTTGTTGTCTAAGTATTTCAAACCTCCCTGCGGTGATCCAGCTTACCAATAGATTATGCCCTGCAGTGCCCTGCTATGCCCTGCTACATCCTGCTATGCCCTGCAGTGCCATGCTACGCCCTGCAGTGCCCTGCTATGCCATGAACTACTACAACTACTATTTCTAGTCATAGTTCCATTATTTTTATCGTTACTATAATTGCCAATCGCCAGACAACCGCATACCAAGAGCCTGGGTCTGTCCGAGGGAGGTAAAAAGGAGTAAAAGGAGTTTTTTTTTCTTTTTCTCACCACTCAAGGTTTCTGCCTAAAGGTTTCTGCCTAAAAGGAAGTTTTTCCTCGTCACTGTTGCACTAAATGCTTGCTTTTGGGGGAATTATTGGAATTGTTGGGTCTTTGTAAACTATAGAGTGAGGTCTAGACACACTTTATCTGTAAAGTGTCTTGAGATAACTCTTCTTATGATTTGATACTATAAATAAAATTTAATTGAATGATAACTGCTTACTGAGCTAACGAGTAGGGCCATACCACCTCAAATATATGGTAGTGATAACAACTGATAGCGGCCATTTCATGGGCTGATAACATTTGAAGCAGGTGAATGCTAACAATGAACTGTGTCTGCTAGATATGTAAATAGGAAACTGTTAGCTAAAACCTTTTCCATATCAACTTTATAATGTATGTCAATGTTGTGTTTACAGCTTGTTTGGCTGAGCCGAAGTTGCAAAAAAAGTAATAATAAAATAGTAACTAAAAGATTTGAATTGGCATGTCTTCAAATAATGATCAATGAACAAGAGGTTAAAGCTATAGTGTGTAGTTTCTGTTGCCCCCATGAGGAATTCTAAGTTACGACAACACTGTCAGCGCATCCATATGATACAAGCCTTTCGTGATCGCACGCAGCCCCCCACCCCTCCTCCACACAGTTACTTCTAGCCAAGGGGGACACAGAGGATTAGAAAAACATGGACTCTTCAGAAGAGGTCATTATCTTCACTCGAGTTTCTGCGCGCGAAAGTCACCGTACGACACAATCTTCTGAACATAGCCATAGTGAGAAATACAGAGAGAGAGTTGTGTGGAGCTGATAGTCTTAATTAGCTTTGTAGCAACTCATTTGACAATGGCTTGAATGTAACGGACGTTCAATAATATAAAAAAGTTACACACTAAAGCTCTAATCTAAAGTAGTCAATCTGCATTACGGTGTATGATTATCTGATCATTATCTGAATTTCACACTTCTCCATAATACTCAATATATGGTTAAGATCTCTCAGGTTTCCATTCAATTTAAGGTTTTTCCTATTAGTGATGAACTTTATTTGAACTAATAATGGGTTATGAGAGCCAACAAAACTTTCCACGGACTCTTCAAATAATTGTTGACATACTCAAAATTGATGTCGCTAAATCATTTCTGGAAAAGAGGCTGAAAAATGTTTTGCAGAATCGGGGTGAAACAGGTTGTTCTCTGAGAAAACAAAGCCAGCGATCCCTGCAAGAGGTCAACTTTTGACAGCTGTGTGTGAACGAGTGCGTTTGTGAAAAAAAGCGGCAAGGAGGTGTGTATGTGTGTGGAGGGAGCACGTGCACACACATCTGTTATTGTTTTGATCTGACCTTGGCGTCACCTGATTCTTATGTGTGCATGGAGTTTCTGTCACATGCTGCTCGGCATACACAGTCTGTGTCTCTCTCTCTCTCTCTCTCTCTATCTCTCTCTCTCTCTCTCTCTCTCTCTCTCTCTCTCTCTCTCTCTCTCTCTCTCTCACTCTCTCACACACACACAGACACACTCACACACTCACATACACACATTGGGGCTTCAGCTGCTGACTGTAAGCAGGGAGGCAAATGGGCGAAGATGAGAAGATCATAATAGTGGAGTTAATAACAAATAGTTCTGGCTGAAGGCAGGGTGGCTGTTCTGGGAACAGACTGGTATGATCCTCTTGAAGAAATATTTACCACACAGCAGGATGAAAGTCAGCTCACACACGCACATAAACACATATTCTCCGAAGCTTTGCATGATCATCACGGCATATTTTCACTTCTAAGTGGAAAATAACATTGAGGGACTGGTGAGAGTGTATAGTTTTACACTCTGCATGTGTGTTCGCTTTTCTTTTCTCCCGCTGTTCTCTGTAAAGTACAAGTCACAGTTATTACAGGCAGTACAGCTCAGACCACCTTGTTTTATTTTTACTGTTTGTGTCTATCTCAAGAAATAATTTAACATTTTGGGTAATACGCGTGAGAATATATGAGAAAGATCCACACCACTCGCATGTCTGTCTGTTGGATATGAAGCTACAACCAGCTGGTTAGCTTAGCTTAGCATGAGGACTGGAAACGGGGGAAAATACCAAAACAATCTTTCAAAAATATTTTTATTGTCAAAAAGTAACGATTTGAGGAAAACTGTCTAATTTCCACTTTGATATCTTTACACTGCAGTTTGAGGTGCTTTCAGAGGCTCTGTGGATCTCACCCAGCACATAGAGTGCCAAGTACAATTTAGGAAAATACTTTTTAAATAACCAAAACTGGAGGTTGGAGAGCTACTGGGAGCCATGTGAGGTGAGTGTGGTGGAGTGTGGAACTTGGCACCAGCGCCAACTCTGTCTGTGTGGAACCTCCATGTGAGGTTCAACACAAACTGAAAACACAAAAACGCATGCACGTTGAAATGGACACACACATGTCTGATCACAATCTGCATGCAGCTATCTTGTTCACACGTGTACAGTACACACACTGTAAAACACAGTAGGACACATACGCACACTTTGTAAAAATGTGTGTCAGTGAGCAAATACAAATGGGCCTAATTCCATGTTTATACTGTATGTGACCATGTACTGTGCTTTTTCTATGTTTCAGGTGGGAACAACAGCTAGACATTTTTACAACATTTCCAATATTAAACACAAAAGGCTTCAACCTCTTTACATACAGTGTGTTGGGGCTAAGGTTGCTTGTTTGTTAGCTGTTTTCTCACTGGGTTAATTTGTCCAAACCTAAGCTTCAAACCTAACCTCCCTCTAACCTGTCGGCTGTTAGTGTGATCTGGGGTACATTTACGTTTTCTTTTATCAAAGTGCAGGGGTCTCATTTATAAACGTGGCGTACGCACAAAACGGGGCTGAAAATGTGCGTACGCCACTTCCCATGCAGAGGTTGTGATTTATAAAAAACAAACTTGATGGGAGAATGTGCGGTCCTCCACGCAAACTCTGACCCATGCGTACGCACATTTTGGAGACAAAATAGGAATTGGCGACGCAGATGGTGAGGTGGTGAACTGAAGTCAGACTGCAGAGAGTAAATGGGAATAAGATTACTCATAATATTTTCTAGTATTAATGCCTCACGCACATTCTTTCACTCCATATAATCTTCAACTTTATCACTAAGGCTTGTTTGGATATAATATATAGTTCTGTTAAATCTTATTATATACATCTGGTATATCGAAGCTGTCCCCGAGTGCCGTAATGCCTGCCGTTTTGGACGTATTATTAATATATGTAGTCCATAGATCAGGGTTCCATACACTGTGCAAGAAAAGGCCAAAATTATAATTCAATTTGCAGCAATTCCTGAACGTCTGAGAAGTTTTTTGCTTTTTCTCTGCCAGTCGTCATGATTCGGCATGATTCGGTGTAACGAAAGAACAACTGCCAGGATCATTAACATACTGATCAGCAGTCACAAGGTGCTTTGCATTGACTATTTATGGTTAAAAATGGGCGTGCACAGGGCGGGATAAGAGGCTGATCCACGTACGCATGCTTGTAGGTAATCTCTGATTTATGAAGGGAACATTTCTTACAGGTGTGCGTACACAAGGTTTTATAAATCTGACTTTTTTTCGGCTTACGCCATTTTGGGCTTTTGGGCGTACGTACACTTATAGTAAGGATTCTACGCACAGTTTTATAAATGAGACCCCTGGTGTGTAAAAGCTGTATTTGTTGTACGCACAGAAAATGGAGTATAATGTACCATTGAATTGAACCACTTGAGCATGACTAAAGTGAATACAACTAACCGTCAAGTTGCAATGAACTGAAAAACTCTTATACTAGCTGCCCAACATCTTTGAGACAGTTTTGTTGCAAAAAATGGACCCTGGTAAAGCAAAGAAAAAAGCTGGAATAAAAAAATAGCAATAATTTACCAGATTTACACTAAACCCTGTAGTAACAGATTTGTTTGACCACTTGTGGGCAGTGGAAACAAAATTGACATACTGCATCATCATCCTATATAGGCTAGTTGATATGAAAAACTTGTTAACCACATCCAGCAGAAAAATAATCATGAGCATTCGTTTGGAGTCATGTTTCAGGCCACTTGAGAAATGTTTTTAGCTGTGTTTTGCTCTTCACCAACTTATGAGGGTAATATCTTAAGCATGTTCACCAGCTAGTTTCTTACTCTGTCTTTGTCATTCCAAATATTGACTAGAGCAGCTTTTAAGTCCCCCTCAAATATATATTTATGTGATGCTTAACCTGTCAGAAATCCAGCTGGAGGAATAATGAGTCATTCAACTGCAAAATAAGTTATCAAATCCATCATTTAGACAACCCGTATCTCATCAGAATAACTGACCCAACCAATGGTGTGGGTTTCATGTGTGAAAGAAACTATAGTCACAATTGTTTGCATCCCATAGAATACAGAGCTTCATCAACTCACTTTGACAGGGTGTGTAATGACTGTTCATATGCTGTTGTGTGGCCAATGTATGGACGGGCGGACAGATGGGTGGAGCTGATTGACAGAAGCACAAACAAAATAAAACACACTCGTTCCCCTGGAGAGTGTTTGATTGACGGATGGATGTCTAAAGGGGGTCTTTGTATTCAGTGCTCTCTGCTGCAGCTTCCAATGCTACTTAGCACAATATAAACAGTAAACACAAAAACCATAGATGCAGACCCGTATGCTTAGAGTCACACATGCAATCATGCTCACGTGTATTTGTTCACTGACACACTTACAAACACATGCAAAAATGCACATGCTACCATCCACTTGGTCCATGCATAATGCAGTAGCGCCTCTGTGTTTACACTTCATTCAATCAATACATTCATGAAACGCTTCCTTTCCACACACACACACACACACACACACACACACACACACACACACACACACACACACACACACACACACACAAATATGTCACAGCGGATTAACCACATGGGATAGACCTCATCTGCCTCCTCAGAATAACCGGTATACCTTCACAGATGATTGATCAGATGCATGACCATCAGGTGAGGTCAGTGTGTGTGTGTGTGTGTGTGTGTGGTCCCACCCCCCATACACATGCACACAAAAAAAAAACACACAAACTGACCTTTGACCTTAGTGTAATAAGGTCCACTGAGCACAGCAGGAATGGGCTGTAAATGCCACTGAACGTCAGCGAGGTTACAAGAGGCCAGAGAGGGAGATAAATGGAAGAAGGGATGGTTTGGTTGACCTTTAGCCTAACAGAAGATTGACTGAATACACTGGCCTCTGCTATAAACTCACAGTATCCCTTATAGCTAAAATCAGGATCCCATCAAGCCAATAATAGTTACTCTTGAAAAATACAGCCCATTATGACAATTGATGTTGAAGACAAACCTTGCAGTCAACT
The DNA here is from genome assembly GCA_023566125.1 of Zingel zingel. Lineage (NCBI taxonomy): Eukaryota > Metazoa > Chordata > Actinopteri > Perciformes > Percidae > Zingel > Zingel zingel. The sequence goes on along the minus strand of CM042331.1, from coordinate 16,550,513 downwards.
GTTAGGGTATAATAAAAAGAAATCTTCTGCAAATTATTTTGACATTTACTCAATGGACTTCATCAAAAATGAAATGAAGATTTTCTCTCAACTGGATCATATAACGTCAAGTAGATGTGAAAAAAAACAAAAAACATTTTAGAAGGCTAATTTAAGGCTTTTTGAGGTAAATATTTTAGTAGTAAGTAACCTGTATCTGTGTGTTTGTGGCACATGAGCAGGCTCAGTAACCATGGAAACCTTTCAACATCAAGTTGACTCCTGATCTTGGCAGTTCATGTAATTTCATGGTTACTGACTCTGTGTGTGAACGTGTGTGAGCATGTATGTATGTGTGCACGGTCACCAGCGGGCGATAAAGTAGTCAAACAGAGTTAAAATCATCGACTCGTTCAGTGACATCAAAGGAGGAGCTAATAATCCCTGGGCAAAAAAGTTTAATTTATAATTGATTTCGAACATGAAATACAAAGTGTTGTACCAGTGGTTTGACAGGCTTTGTAATGACATTACAGTGTGTGAGTAGAGTGCAGAGTTTGTGTTGTAGTCTGGACTGTGTTGGCTTTCACATCCAGCCAATACATTAGCTGTGATAAGTTGTTTTTTTTTTCTTTTTCTGAGCTATAACCTTGAAGAAATTAGATGTTATAGCTTTATGATTTAAGATGGAACCAGTTTTGTTTTTTGCCAGAAACTAATGAACATGTTTTTTTTATGCTTACATAACATGACAAAGAGCAGTTGTCATGCTAAACACACACAGCTAAAACTTTACCTAATAGCTACCACCACATCAAATTCTGTTCTTAATTTAACTATATTTACAGTATCTTTAAAGGTGCCCTGCCACACAAAACCGTTTTTACTTGTATTTTTTTTAAATATGTTAGGTCCATATGTGTTTGTTACGTCGTGAATGTGAAAATGAACTGCTACCTCCTCTGTCAGCTCTAGCCACTGAAAAGAAATAAGCGGAGAAATCAGGCCAATTACAAAAGCTGGTCAGTCTGACGTGGTGTTGCCTGAGCTCATTACTATTCATGAGCTCGCCCAGTTGCGCTGGGTAAAGGATGCTGAAAGCCAGACTCTCATTGGCTAGCTGTTAGCCAGTCAGAGTCAAGCAGCTTAGCTCGTTGAATATTAATGAAAACTGGCACAAGTCGAGCTGAGTCTTCCTGCAGGCTTTCTATACCACGCTAGAATGGCTTGAAACAAGGTAACAAAGGTAACAAAGGCATTTCCACAACATTTTTAGAGTCCATGGTAGAACTTCAGACATTACCACAAAGTAATGAAATACGTGTGGTAGGGCACCTTTAAATATGTATCAGTTACTTTTCAAAATCCACATTAACCGCTATTCACATTGACATGAATTGGATCCACAACACAACACTTATTTAAAAAGAAAATGTCACTTTTAAAGCTGGTTCACCTATTACTCCTGTTATTTCCTTACACGCAAGTGTAATCTTTTTAAACAGATATTAAACAGATTCCGGCGCAATGCTCACTCCACATGAAATGCTACATTATATCACTTCCAGCAAACTTCAAGTAGAACAATGAGGACAAAACGGCATCACCGATCTGTTTTAACTAAATATTCTCTGGTCCAGCTCAGCTAAAAACACAAAAACATCGGATCTGTCAGCACATTAGGGTGTAGTTGACTACCGAACCTGTTTGTAATCGTTAGGTTACCGACAACGTGATGTTCACTTGACCTGTTCAACTGACTTTAGAAGGTTAGATAACACACTCGACTGTCCTGCTGTTACAGACGTGAACTAACTACAGACTGCTGAAACACAATAGATAGTTGATATTTTTAAAAACATTTTCAGGGGTTCCAGGCCTGTACAATTTAAAGGGAAAAACACTGGAGCTTTAGGGGTGCTTGTATGCAGATGTTCTTAGCTTTGGACAGAGCCAGACTAGCCCCTGCTTCCAGTCTTTGTGCAATAAGCTAACCGTGTCGTAGTGGCTGTAGCTTCATTAGCAGTGTACAGAAATAAGAGTGGTATTAATCTTATCAGCCAACTCTATTTCCTATAATGTTGATCTATTCTTTAAACCACAATAAAATATTGTAGCAAGTGGAATTAGCTAAATGTTTAAAGTTTATGGACTAGAGATGCGCAGTGATCAGATAGATCAGAGAGGCTTGTTTGGGAGCCCAATGTGTACGAATAGTACTGACAAGGACACAAAGAAACTGTTTAAATAAGGTATTGTATTGCAATCTTTTTTTAAATGACCAATACAAAAACAGAAAATTAGGCCCTTTTAAGTATATCCTCTTTCCACAGTTAAGTCCAAGTGGGAAGAAAAAAAGCAACTCAGTTAATTCAGTTCAAGTCAATCATACCACACGCTATGGAAGGGAGGGGTTGGTTCAACTATTATTCACATGTCCATGTATCCAAGATTTATGAGTAGTGATATTGAGTGAGTGATATTTCCAGGTGGTTCAGCAACACCTGATAGAGTAACAAAAAGTAACTCTGAACTATAATAGGTTTTTCTAATTTATATTTCCCTTTATTGTACATTACAATGAATCATTGAAAAACAAACAAATTCATAGTTCATCCGAGGTTTCTGTTGAAGGTCCAATGGAATTTGTTATTAGCAACCAGGTTTACCTTTCTTTCCAGCCTATGTCTTTTCTCAATTTTGTGCCAAAATAAACTGAAAGCAAATCTAAATGTAACCCTAAATGTTATTCAAGATTCAAGATTAACTTTATTGTCCCACATTGTTGTTTTGGACACTTAACCCATGCTGCAGCCATAGTAAAAACAAATAAACACAGACAGCATGTACAAACAACAGATACTGTACAATACCATAAAACAGACCGTACTATGGTCCTGATGGTGTATAAAACCCAACATGGTGTCATGCAATACATTAGTTAAACATTACTCAAAATAAATAAATTAAATAAATGAAAAGAGAGATCACAAGTACAACAATTACAATTCTCCATCGTCATGCAGGCCTGTTCTGCCTTTTACTTGCGGCTATTTAGGAGCTTAATAGACACTGTTATACGGTAAATGGTAACCGTCTCCTTATATGTGGCAGCTGATGTATAGCCTTCTCTCTCCACTCTGTGGCAGACCACTGGTTGACCATCATCCGCTGCCGCTAAGTAACAGACTGCGGCTGGTCTGCTTGGCAGGAGGAAGAGCAGAGATGAACACTCATAACTCACTGCCTGCCAGCCGCACCACAGGAGTCTTCTGCTGTAATAGGCTTGAGCCACACACACGTTGGAAAGGAGCCTGTCCACGTGCACTCATGGATGTGCGACGTGTGCACGCAAACATGCCACATTTACACGCAGGCGATGCGAGCGGGCCAAAACACATGCAAGAATGTAGTTTGATACGTATTTACACATAGAGGTGGCATGCTACATGAGCACAATTCACAGCACGTATTAAACACAAACACACACACACCCATTTACAGTAAATATACACTCTCCACAGGGACTGTCTAGTGTAATACGACTTTTGCATTTTTTTGTCATGCTATACTGTGGCTACTGCAGTATTCAGATTAGCGGTGGCTCATATGGATGGATCATAGTCTTAACTGAAATTACTTCAATTTTAGACACGGAATATTAAGACGGCCTTATATGGACATCAAACCCAGATCATGCCACTGAGCTAATGGACCCAAACACTTTTAAAACCGTCGGCAGAGTCAGTTGAGCTTCAATATTCTGCAGCCATTTGATCTTTGCACACGCAATGGTCGTCTAATCTCAGAGGGTGTTTGCAGCAATACAAGTGCTCCCTCATTCTGAATGCACACTTTCATATATTCTCTCGCTATTTTTCACTCATTCCTTCCATTAAAATATGACAGTGCAACACAATATGTTTGTTTGAAAGTGTTTGTTTGAAAGTGTATTGATCCAGCCTGACAGAAATAACTGTCGCTATTTGTAGCTATACACCACAATTGATATTTGCATCATGAAAAGCAGTCGTCATGTTCTCAGATGAGCCTTAATTAGTTGTGGTATATGCTATATGCTAAAGCTATATCTTTATACTGTACATCAAAGGCAGATCCAGTTGTGTGCCTTTTATCCTCTTGTCATTTACAGCCCTCTTCGATGGAGGACAAAATATTATTACAGTGGGCATCAAGTTCATTCACACACACATTTGGTCACGCAAAAGGATGCCATGCTTTTCTTTCCACAATTGGGAGTGTTGTTCTTTTTTTATGCAATCATTGCCTAACAAGCCAGCGCCACTCAAGAACAAATTCTTATTAGAAACGACAGCCTGGGATAGGAATGGAGGATAGAATTTGGCTGAGGGGGATGAAAAGAGAGAGAGAGGGGTAGATGGGAAAAGGGAAAGAGGAGAGGAATCATGACCACAACACCAGTGGCATGTCACCAATGTGCCTGGCTGTGGAAAGGAACTGTTGTGGTTACATTTTGTATGTGTGTTGCTCTGTTGTGTTTATGTATTGATCCCTGGGATTAATAGCAGTCTTAAACAAAAGCAAAAATCATGAAGATGTCTAGTTTATCGTTTGTTTTTATGCAAACTGGGGCTGAAACTACAGTAATAATTATTTTCATTATCGCTGAATCCACTCATTTTCTGTATTAATCGATTAATTCTTTGAGCTATAAAATGTCAAAAACAATAATAAATGCCCATAACAATTTCCAAAACACCAATCTGATGTCTTCAAATTGGCTAATTCGTCTGACCAACAGTAAAACATATAGATATTTTGTTAACTATCATATCTGACAAAAGAAAAACATTTGAGATGCTGAACTAAAAATGGATTTAGGAACATTTGGTATTTTTGCCAAAAAAATGATTGAAATGATTAATTATCAAAAATGTTACTGGTTCTTTCTGCAGATCGAGTAATCGCTTAATGGATTTAGCTCTAATGGAAACACGTGTCCACAAAAGGGCCCGCGCACAGCGCGTGCACACTATGCTTGTTACACACACAGGCAGCAGCACACAAACATGCAAAAGATTAAAAATAAAAATATTACAATGTGAAATAGTATTATGATATCATCTGCTCGTGCGCTTTCACTTCACGCACGAGCAAATCAGTTTCTTCTCCTGAAAATCTCTCTTTCGTGTTTAGCAAATCCGCCATCATAATAGCAATGCGCCAAGGGACAAACGCGCCTGGCTTTTAAAGGGAATGGGAGATGACACTCTGATTTGTTAATTGCACGTTACGCCAAAACACACCTATGAATTAATGAAGACACTAAGTACAACCCTTTTGAACCATGCGCCTGGCGCAAGGACCCTTTTTTCTGCCTTTAAACTAGCAAAAGTGGATTCGTTCATGCCCTAAATGCACCTGCGCCATGTGCTTCATGCCGTGTGCTTAGATCATTAAAATAGATGCATTAAATGGACCCCACCACCCACCTCCCGAAAAAAAATCTTCCAAATAAAACAGATGATTTTCAGCGTTCACAGCTACAGGACCACATAGCAGTTAGAAAATCCTCAAAATAAGCTGTAGAAGATTTATAAGCCAGATAATCGAAGAGTTTGCCTCGAAGTGGTAGAATAAACCAGTTCAGTTTTTTTTTCTGCTCGTCCTTTCTTGAGCACTCAAGGTTTAATCATCATATGAAAAGATGAATACAGTATCACATAATATCTCAGAAAGCATTGGGAGTATAGCCTTTATATACACACACAGAAACTCGTGAAGGTTGTTGACACAAGCCAGGGGAACCCTGATTGAGTGTATACAAAGAGTTCCTCGAAAGCGAACTCACAGCACATCATGCTGTATGTTGATCACCACCACTGGCCTGAGTAGTGCTGAGAAGAAATTCTGTACAGGGTACCAGTTATTTTAGTTAAACCCCTGCTTTGCTACCAGCTCATAAGATACATGGGTTGTGGCTTGAATTTATCTGTCTGCTTCCACTTTCCCAACAGTTTACTAGTTACCTGTTGATACCATTGAGTGACTGAAGGCCTCAGTACACTTCAAACAGAAGGGCTTTTCCAACATGGCATCATGACTTTGCGTAAACATACACGCCACTTTCCTAAAGCCAAATGGCGTGTTATCTGTACGCATTTTGAGCTATCCACGTGTATGTGTACGCTGTATACAGCGGATGTAAACATACATACCACGTGCCGTCACCACATGCCGTCGCCAAAAAAAAAAAAGGTTGGGTTTAGGGAAAGAACATTGGGAAAGGCCTTAGTAACACTAAAAAACGAGAAAGACACGACGGTGACCAACGTCACACGCTTAGGAAAACAAACGGTTGGGTTTAGGAAAAGGCTTGGGGAAGGCTTTATTAAAAAAAAACAAAAAAAACAACTATTTATTTACTATATTTACCTGCTTTATTCTACTGTTTTTATGACAAACACAAGTCCCAGATGAACTTTCTCTCTTCACCCTACAGTAGCTCTCCTTTAAGGCGTTGGATCGACACAATTGGAAAAATAAGTGTCAGAGAAGGGACTACTATCTTTTAGGATGATGATACAAACACAAAAGTCTACCTGATGTAATTTTCTACTTTACAGCGGGAAAGTGGTGCCAGTGCAAGAATGATAGCTCCATGTATGAAATGAGGCAATCAATCAATGACAGCTGTAATTAATAATAAGTATTGTTTTGGTCTATAAAACATTAGTAAACTGTGAAAATGGCCATTAAAATTTGTCAAAATTTAAAGATATTCAGCTCACTGTCATATACAGTATTGTTTGAAAATGTAGTTAAATGATTAATAGGCTATCAAAATAGTACTAATTGTAGCTCTACAATCAATTCATCAATACATCTATCCATCTATATATCTACCTTTACATGTAGCTGATATTAAAAGCTAAATGAAGCAGGATCTTTGTTTAACATGAATTGAAAGGAAAGCATAGAACGTAAAGGGAACTGCATGTTCCCTCTCTGCTCGCTGCTGTCCTCACATAATTCTACCCACATAATGTTAATACTCAATTAAATTGTGTGTGTGTGTGTGTGTGTGTGTGTGTGTGTGTGTGTGCGTGCGTAAAGGGCGTGTATCTGATGCATGGTACGCAGTGTACATTATGAAGCCCTTAGGACTCTTGTAATGGATGGTATTCAGTGAAACTATAATAACCTCTTTTGAAAAGAACTGTTACTTGCTCACTTGCTCAAACATGATTGACAGCAACGCGGTATCTCTGTTGCAAAGTGACCGACATAAACATAATTTGAGACGGTTTAAATCATAGCAGTTGGAGAGCACAATAGCAGCAATATACTGTACTGATCTTGATGCAAATTAGGGGAATGGTTCAGGTTACTGTGTGTTCTAACGAGACAAAGAAAAGATAATGGCACATGTACTGTAACTGAACTTTGACATGTGTTGCGCTGTGTATGGAGGTGAGCCATGTAATATAAGTGTCTGGAGTTTTCCGCCTGGCTCTGTGCTTGGCATTGGTATGACATTCCCTCTGCATGCTATATCTATTTGTGTGTGTGTGTGTGTGTGTGTGTGTGTGTGTGTGTGTGTGTGTGTGTGTGTGCGCGCGTGATGCGTCAGGGACAAAGAGTTCACACTGCAGCAGTGCTGTCTCTCTCCTTTCTCCTCTCCCACATCCCTCCCTCTGTTTCCTTCTCCTAAAATGATCTCTCAGTATTTCTGTCTGGATGCACAGCGTTTCGCTCTCTCTTTCTTTCTTTCTTTCTTTCTTTCTTTCTTTCTTTCTTTCTTTCTTTCTTTCTTTCTTTCTTTCTTTCTTTCTCTCTTTCTTTCTCTTTCTTTCTCTCTCTCTCTCTCTCTCTCTCTCTCTCTCTCTCTCTCTCTCTCTCTCTCTCTCTCTTTCTCTGTCTCTCTCTGTCTCTGTCGCTCTGTCTCTCTCTCTCTCTCTCACACACTCACACACTCACACTCACACACACACACACACACACACACACACACACACACACACACACACACACACATAGTTTGGGGGTTGATACACTGTCTGTACATTTTGTATGAAGCCGCCTGTTGCTGTGCGTTTGAAAGGATGCCGATATGAAGTGCTATTTGTTCACAATAAAGTATCTTTCATTGTACAGTTATAGCATTTTAGGGTGTATTGATCTCTCAATATCACTCTATATTTAGCTACAATTTTAAAGCTACCTTATGCAATACATGCAGGTAGGTTTGTGTAGCTTTCTTCTTGGAATGCTCTTTGACACTTTATAATCTGTGTGCATGTGTGTGTCCGTGCCTTTTATCCCTACTGTTCTCCCTCATCTCCTAATTTGACCTCTCTGTCTCTCTTCCCCCTTGGTCTCTCCCCCGCTGTCTGTATCTGTCTCTCTCTCCCTTTCTCTCTCCATCTCTTGGCAGTATATGTCAGATCCTCCCACATTGTGTGTATAGTTAACCCTCTGTGTGTGTGTGTGTGTGTGTGTGTGTGTGTGTGTGTGTGTGTGTGTGTGTGTGACTGTTTGATGCATCCTTTTTTTTAAGCTGTTGGGTCTGCCTCCGATGGAGATGCTTGTTGCGTGTGAAGCTGTTTGGTACTGATGTCTGCTTGTGATGTACAGTGTAGGATTGTATGTGTGTCTGTGTGTGTGTGTGTGTGTGTGTGTGTGTGTGTGTGTGTGTGTGTGTGTGTGTGTGTGTGTGTGTGTGTTTGTGTGTGTGTGTGTGTGTGTGTGTGCGCGCGCGAGGCCGGGGAGGGCAGCAGACAGTGCAAATGTGACTCGAGTGTCGGGAACACAGAGTTCAGACTACTGCGCCATCACTCCCTCTCTCCCCCTGTCTCTGCTCTCCCTCCCTTCTTGCATTCATCCTTGTCTTCTTTTCCTCTCTTTCCTCCCATCTATCTTCCTTTCATTCCTCTTCTTCCACCTCCTCTTCTCTCCTCCTTATCCACCTTACTGCTGTCTCCTCTTTCCTTCCTCTCTCTTCTTTCATCTCTTACTACTTCCTCTTCCTCTATCTCCTCTTTTCCTCCCATGCTTATCCACTCTTCCTCTTTCTCTCCACTCTGTTTACCTTTCTCTTTGTCTTTCCCTCCGTCTTTCCATCTGAGGCGACAGACTCAGACGTCGATGAATAATTCAGACTGTGTTGCACTGCAGGTTTTCCCCCTCTCCGCCACAGCGCCTCCCCTCTTCTCCTCTCTTTCTCGCATCTCCTCCTCTGCATCATCCCTCCCTCCTCCTTTCTTTTCTCTAAAAAGAGGAAGAATTCTCTAAAAATGTGTCAGTTTCCATCTCCAATTGTCTTGACTGATTGTTTGATTCTTATTTTGGATTATTGACTGAATAAGAAGCACATATGTGAGTGTCGGTGTGTCAAAAAGAAAGAGGGAGAGATCCCCTTAGTGTTTTTGTATTCTGCAGATCTTTCTGCAATGGGTGTGTGGTGTCTCCGCTCTTCCTGTCTCTCACACACACACACACACACACACACACACACACACACACACACACACACACACACACACACACACACACACACACACACACACAGACACACACACACACACACACACACTTTCCGAGGAGGTGTTATGCGCTTGCTCAACAGCAGGGCTCTCCCACTACTCCTCCCATCCTCAGCACACACCTCCCAACAGCATCACCCCTCTATCTATTTTCCGTTACCACTGATTTGTGATGAAGGCGAGGCAGCGAAAGCTCGAGAGATGTGAGGAAGAAGAGGAGGAGGGAGGATGGAAGGAGGGAGGATGGAAGGAGTGTGAGCGAGTGTCGGAAGGAGTGAGTCACGGAGTGGACGGTCAGTCAGGAGATGTGATTACCGCTCGACAAGCAGGAAACGGTCACTGTGCAGGCTGAGCTTTCCAAGAATCTGCCTGTGGCATTTCACTGATAATCCACACACACACACACACACACACACACACACACACACACACACATACACACACACACACACACACACACACACACACACACACACACACACACACACACACACACACACACACACTTCACCTGCTTTACTGGAAAAATGACGCTGCTTGTGAGTGTGAAAGCAAGTTCTAAAAAATGGTGACAATGATTCCTGAATGATATATTCTCATTATTGCTCACTCTCAGGAGATTTAGCCTATCAATACTGTAATACAGTTCAAACTTATTAAATATTCAGTTAGTACATTTGATTTATTAGATGAGACCTTCGTAGTCGTTATTCTGATGTGGGATGTCCTGTGAGTCGCTCCCAAATATGGAATTAATAGATGAAAATAATAAATGACCTTCACTTAAACAGTGAATTACTGAGGCTGTGTACAATAAATCATGGAAAGTGTGTGGTCCTGATGTTTTAAACATGTGTGTATGTTTGATGAGTTATAGCTGCTCTTCATATGTGTGTGTGTGTGTGTGTGTGTGTGTGTGTGTGTGTGTGTGTGTGTGTGTCAGTGGGCAGCCAGAAATGGGCAGTGGATCAGATGGAGGTATGTAAATTTGGAAAAAGGCTCCAGGCTGTCATCCTCATGACAGAAATGACCTTTTATTTTGTATGAAGACTAAATTATAATATAAGGAATTTCCAATAAAAACACAGCCAAGTGTATTTTGCCCTTTAAACAAACCCCTCATAACTCACTCTTTTACACCCACAAGATGTGTACCAGTCCTTAAAAGGACAAGCCCGAGACCCAAATAGTGAGTGAGACGAGTCATGATGGAAAATAGAGAAAAAGACAAACAAGCGAAAAAGGATGGAAAAAGATGGATAGAAGCAAAAAGACCAAACACAAGGTAGAGTAGGAGAAGGGGTAAGGAGGAAAAAGGGGATATTTACATGAGGCTACTCTCTTGAAGTGGCAGTTGCCATGGTGACCACTGCGAAGCGTCTGAGCACACCGGGTTTGGAGGCAATGGGAAGGGCTGTACGGCGGGGGAGTGTGCCCTGTGAGCCAATCGTAGCTCTCTGCTGAGCTCTGACACATTTCCCACACGCAGAGCCCAGGCGCTAACAAGGTTACACAATGGTCTCCTAAAAAACACGGAATTGCATGAAAAACAAGGCAGCTGCTGGCGGATGACTCAGGTTGTTTGTGTGTGAGTGTGTGTCGAAGGAAAGCCATGATAGTTTTAAACATAAAAAGAGAGAACAGGACAGAACCAGAACATACACAAAGTACAGAAACACAAAGTCATAAGACACTTCAGCACACACAACCCTCAAAAAAAAAAAAAAAAAAAATCTTGCGTTACATAATTACTCGGCTGACGGAGCAAACCTGGAGATACCGGGTACACAGAGTCCTGGAATGTTCTGTGTCTCACCCAGACACATCGTGTGACCAGAAAATAGAAATTAACTTTTTATTGAACAGTGGGAAGAAAATGAGGACAGTGAATCTTTGGAGGCAAATTAGAATCCTTTTTTTTCTTTTACAGTATATGTGCTGGTTTTACTGTAAAGTGTCTTTCAGTACCATGTAAAGCGCTATATAAATAAAATGTATTATTATTATTATTATTATTATTATTATTATTATTATTATTATTATTATTACTATTATTATTATTATTATTATTACTATTATTATTATTATTATAATCTCTTCATTTATACGGCTACATTCACACTATTGTAGTGGAAAATGTCGCCGACGCAAATCGGTGTGAACTGTAAAAAGTTGAATATTATCATTTGCAAAGTTGGCAACGTATGTGGCACACAATTTTAACCCCTTTCCATTTGCTGCACAAATGGCTTATCTTTGGCCTTCTCTTGAACGTTGAATAATTCAACACTTTGGCAAAAATGCTCTTTTTGGCAGATGCTTTAATTTAAGAAAATTGACACGACAGCAAGTAGGCACTTAGCTTAGCTTAGCACAAAGACTGGAGTCAGGGGGAAACTGCTAGCTAAGCTTTGTCCAAATCGAGCTTCTCATCGAAACTCCCCAGAAAACAAATAAGCGTATTAACCAAAATGTCAAACTATTCTTTTAAGTAAATATTTTGTCCTTTATCTGACAGTACTGTTGTGATTTCCCAGACCAGACGTGAACCACAAAAGGACAGTTCAGTCAAACTCACAACCATGTGGCCTAACCTGAACTACAAAACAAATGTGAGACTTTTTTTTCATACTTTTCAGTTCATATTTGCATCAGATACAGGTTACATTATACAATACATGTGAACAGTCAAGCAGGGAAGGAGATATGAGCAGCAATGTAGACCTGATCATGAAGGCCTGCAGCCTGTTTGCTTGTCAGCTGTGTGTGCAGGGCACATATTAGATCCTGCAGCAGCCATGTGGCATGCCTGTTCCTGTCAAATGCCATGTTTCCACTACATGGTATGGTTTTGGTCGACTCGACTTAACTCACTTTTGGCATCAAGTCCTTTTCTCTATTTCGTATTCCACTGTATATACAATAGTACCTGTGGCATTCTCAGTTGAGCGCCATAGTGCCGTCCTGTGAAACTGCCACAATATCATCTGCAACCAAACAGAGGAACGTCTGCACTTCATCAATTGTATGGCGTAGTGTACAGCGTAGTTTTGCAGGGCTGCCATTTTTTGTGGGGCGAGTACATACAAAATTGCAGTCACTATTGAGGGTAGCTTGGCTCCACCTTCTAGTATTGGCTCAACTCGCTTGAAACCTCGACCAAGGTGGTATTTTAAAAAGTGCCAGGTACTATACAAAACTTTTGCTCATGGAAAACCCAAAAAATAACGAGGAGAGCTGAGTAAAGCAGAGCCGTACCGTGCAGTGGAAACACTGTCTGAAGTAAAGGAAATTGGAAAAAAAATATAAATATTTCAACACAAGGTTAAAGTAGTATTTATCTCAGCAGAAGAAGGAAATGTATTCTAACACTTAGCAAGAGGTTTGCAAACATCGTGACAACATCCACTATACACTATATGCAAATCTTCTGGAACAAAAATGCAAGAGCAAACAAAGGCTGCTCATTGTGCACAAGGACTAACATTCAAATTATCCATGTGTGTTTTTTGCAGCTTGCAAAATCCCTTACTGCAAGCCCTAACCTGCCACCAACAAAAGTTGAACAATTACTGTACTGCAAATATGTACGCTTTACCTTCAGCTGGTTGGCTGCGGAGTGAGAGTTAACTCTTCTTCTCCTCCTCCCCCTGTAAGTCAACTGAGGACACAAGGTTGAGGAGATCATGTGGAAAGGTGCCATAAAATAAAGACTTAATGTGGATGAGCAGAGGAAGCGTTTGAGGCCATCGTAAGCCAAGCAAACGTCGCCCAACGGCGACAGAGATGACCGAAAGTCACAGATTTGATACATGTCATGTCAGTCCGGCATAGGCGAAGCCAGGGAGGAGCTTCGGGGTGCTGTAGCTACCCCTAGGATTCCCATAGCACCCCCCTCAGCACCCCCAAGAAATTGCTGTGGTTTATTTATAAAACAATATTTCCGTTAATGTGTTAATACTATAATTTATATTTAAAAAATGAATAAATGCATTAATAAAACAAACCGATTATTTTTAGAACTAACATTAAGCAAACACAGATGATACTATTCGGCCAATGGGTGCAGCACACATTAAACTTTTGACCTTTGTTCCGCAGTAATGTAGTCACACAGAAGAAGAAGAGCGCAATATTTGGAGCCGTTAGGATTAGTGAAGTGAGTGTAACGTTAGCAATGGATCGTTTTTTTGTACTACTTAAACATCAACATGTGGAGACTTTATCAAAACACCTGTAAATGAGACTGAGAGATATGGTGAACCTGTCACCAACCAGGACGAAGAAAAGCGGCCGGAAGAAGATGACCTTCCGTGGCCGTGATTGGTGCTGAGGATGCTTAACGTTACCCTGCTGTAAATGACATCAGACCAGGGGATTGCACAGCGAGGCAACATTGGTTGAGGAGTCATCCAAGAGGGGTCTATGCAAGAACTTCACTCTTATCTCTGTCTCGTAGTAGAACATTACCGTGAAAATGTGTTTTACAGAACTGTGAATAAATGGATCACCAAATCCAAAGTTATACCGCGCACAGGACATTGGTTAATTTATAGCCCTGAAAACGAGATAAATCAAGCCACTACAGATGTGAAAAACGTTACATTATTGTTACCATGTGTGCAAGTATGAATACTGTGTGAGGATGCATGCTTGTGTGTTTTTGTGTGTAGTTGGTTGTGTGTGGTGTATTTGGCCTGCTGCATTACTCTTCTGCAAATATAAGCTATTGTATGAAAGCTGCAGTAATGATTGTGTAATCCCGGCTCGTTGGCTGGTATTTGAAATATGTTCGTTGGGCTAATCAGAGTTTTATGGTGCTGTTGTATTGGCAACTTTAGTGCATGAAAAACATCTCTCTCTCCCTCTTGTTCGCTCACTTAGTAAACTGCTGCGGAGGTGGGTGCGTATCTGCGTGCGCGTGTGTAGGCTACGTGTGTAAAGGGAAACTCTAAGTTTCAGAGCACATTCAATGAAACGTCGAGCAACCCCATAGCAAAATCTCTGGCGCCGCCACTGCACTCTAGACAAGAACACCAGCATAGTGAGGACAAACCTTACAAATATCCTGTAGCTATTCTGGCATTATTCCCTAAAACATATACTGTACATTGATAATAATCTTAATATTATAAATAATAATAATTTTTTTTGTTAAATGGGGCCAACGAGCCAGACTGACAAAATGGAGTGTTTCTTAGTTCATCACAGGATTTCTGAATAACAATCCAATAAAGTCTTTTGTTCTCTATTTAAGGGAATCAGCTCTTTCATGGAAACTGTCTTTTATCTCTATTAATCCCAATGGCAAAGGTTAAATAAGCAGCTTTGTGCTGAGGGATGAGAGGAAATAATGCTTTCACCCTCCACAGTTAAAGTCAAGGTGCCCTAGACCGAGGCGTTTGCCCCTGGCTGATCTGGAGCAACTGCTCTCTGGCCAACCATTAGAGCAAAATGTGGACTCCAAAGTGCAGCTGTGTGTCTGGAAATGTGTTTATAAATGGAGTCAAATGAAGTTGTCAGTGAATAAAAGAAACATGTATTTCCAGCCCATTTGAACTGTTTATAAGTGAAAATAACACACACAAAAAACATATTATTTATTATTATTATTATTATTATTATTATTATTATTTTATTTATTTATACATATTTATAATCCTGATATTTACCCAATTTTTTTCATTACCCATTTTTTTTTATATTTTATTTGTTTACATATTTTTAAATATTTAAAATAAATACAGTCAGTCTATACAAGTTTCTCTTGATAATTGACTAATTATTATTTAATGTGCTTATGTAATTATTCACAGTATTTCCCCACCAAGAACAAACCACTAACATGTACCCCAAATTGTGCACTAATTTAAACATGCAAGAACTGGAAGGGCACTCTGAGAGCGCCAAACCTCTGCCAAGGCCAAATGCCCTATTTCACATTATTAACGAAAGTGAAAAATTACTTTGTGTAGCCTCTCCAAAATTAAATGGGTTCTTCCTTGGCCTATGCTACACCCTCCCACCAAGCTTCATGAAAATAAAGCAAGTAGTTTTTCCGTTATCCTGCTGACTAACAAACAAACCAAACCGAAAACATTATGTCCTTGGAGGAGGTAATCATTAGTGGACTGTGCACAACATTGTCCAAGTTGTGATGAAGTTGCTAAAGAAAAGATGTCTGACAGCAACGATATTCTTCTTGTTGATGCGTAGAAATGGCCGTGAATCAAATATTTCAGTCATTTCATGACTTAAAGTCATGGATGAATCTAAATGCACCACAGCTACAACAAGGGGTGTGAAAGGTGGAACTTCAAAGATGGCTGCGTCTGAGTAAAGAATGTGATTAGGAAGCTTTCTTCCACCAGCTGACAGCCTTTGCGTAGCAAAGTAGTGGCATGATGACAAACCGTGAGACTGAAATAATCTCTTGTCTTTTATAGTTTATAAGCTGCATTCTCTCTGAGATATGGCTTTTTTTTATTAGAGAGAAAATACACATATACACAAATCTTGACCTTTGACCCTCCAGAGTCATCTTAGAGGGACAGGGCAGACAGTTATACATTCACACACTCAGTCCAGTCATCCATCCTTCCTGACTGCAATATGGCGAGAAAAGTAATCCTCATTGTCTGTCCACCAGTTATCCAGCGAAAGGCTAATCCATTAAACACTGGAGTTCATCCAACAGTTGACAGATTAACTCACTGCAGCCTGGGAGACACGCACACGCACACGCACACGCACACGCACACTTACCCTGTCAATGTTGACAGCGCTGGAATAATGCAGCTTTTCAGAGAGGATCTATTTCCATAAATGTGATGACCAATATTTAAATGCTAACCAATGATAAATCATTATAAATGCATGTGTAGTAAGCAGCAGTGAAATGTACAATTAAGTACATTTACTCAAGTACTGTACTTAAGCATGATTTTCTACTATTTCTGGTAGTATTTCCATTGTATGCTACTTTGTACTTTTATTCCACTACATGTCAGAGGGAAATATTGTACTTTTTTATCTGACAGCTAAAGTTACTTCACAGATTACGCTTTAATAAAACATATTATAAAAGCTTATGAAATGCAACCGATAAAAGATAATTGTGGTATGCTGGGAAACTAGAAAAAACTACTAGACTAATTATACAAAGTAGTTAAAGTACCTCAACCAGCTACAACTTTAAAATGCTACTTATACATTGATGCATCCGTATTAACAGTCAAATAATGTAATGATATAACCCTCATAGGGGCCATTTTTCTGCAGAACAAGTACTTTAGTAATTACAATGCATACTTGTACTTACTTGTTTTTACACTATGGTATTGGTACTTCTGAGTACTTCTTCCACTACTGGTAGGAAGTCAGTCAGGCATCTGATATTATGGCTCTGAGGCTCCAGGGTGCAGTTCTCCTTTGTGGCCACCAGAGGTTCCATAGAGTCTCTGCAGCAGCCCTGAGGAGGGGCGCGGCTCTGCACCGATTCAGGTCAAAGAGTTCCTTGTGGTGAGGAGAACAGTCAGGGTCGCTACACACACACACACACACACACACACACACACACACACACACACACACACACACACACACACACACACACACACACACACACACACACACACACAGGTAGTCAAAAATCAGTGTGACATCACATTTAATAGTCTTATTATTAGCCCTTGTGATATTTCTGTGTCCCTGATATAGTAGGCTATTTACAGCTTAAAGTGGGATGGGGTGAGATCTACAGTTTGTGTGCTAAAAATGACCAATACAGCTTTTATGTGCATGCATGTACACACCATATATCTGTGTGTATCAGTGTGAATTTGTGGGGTAAGTTTTAAAGCGGACTGTAGTGTAGTGACTCTAGCGTTGTGCGCTGGTGAGGATTGAGTTACATGTATAAAGTGCAGGGCGGAGATACGGGAGCTGCGAGCTGAGCCAAGCTGGCTAGTGCTGCTACAGTACTGCTGCGACTGCAAGACACACACACACACACACACACACACACACACACACACACACACACACACACACACACACACACACACACACACACACACACACACACACACACACACACACACCGAGTAGGGGGAAACGAGGTTGGCTTGGCACTCTGTCAAATTTTGCTTTCCTGCTCTCTCTTGCCAAGCGCTGCGTAGGATACTACACTACACACAGAGGGGTTCTGCTCTACTGCACCATTTTAGAAGGCTGGGGGCGTACAGTACACACACACACACACACACACACACACACACACACACACACACACACACACACACACACACACACACAGAGCATTCTTTTTAAATTAATCCATATTAAATGTAAGGGGACATATTAATCATCCTAAGTGGATTCACCGTATTAAGAGTCACAGATATTTTGTAGGCCAATTTCAGTGCAGCGCAGCATTTTGTGAAGATCTAAAATCTAGTTATTTTTAATGACCAGAGCTCCAGTTTGAATTAATGTATTTTTCCCATAAATCAAATTTCAATCCACTGTCAATTTGTAGACAATTTGTAAGCCGTAACAGTCAATAGCAGAACACGCTCCAAAGGGATCAAAAACCTACTTCTTTAATCGTAGCGCAGAAGCCTCCGATTCCCCAAGCAGCTCAATAACTCTTCTGATGTGGTTTACATTTTTCATGGCAACGCCTCTATCCTGACAAAAGAAAAAAGAAAAAAGAAAAACAATATATATATATAACCACAAAACTTGATGTGAGTGACATTTAGGTGTGTGTGCGCACATACTTCACAGCTGCCCTACTAGACTCCTACTCCCACGTTTACCTTGAAAGCAATCTCTACATCCTTTATTCCTTTACTTTTAATCCCTCTCCCGCCTCCATGCACAAGGAAAAATGGCAAAATTCTGTTAGGTCGATATAGTCCGTTCTGAGTCTTCTGTGGTATTTTTAAAGGACATTGTCCTTTTACACAAGCTAAGCTGCTTAATATTAATACTACAGTCGTTCTTCCCCATTTCCTGTGTTTGCAGTGGACGTGTGTGTGCATGTCGGGTCTATATATAGGTTAACTGGGCTAATAAAAAGGGATTAGTCTACTTGGTTGCACTGATTGAAAAATGGTATACGACAGAAGGCAGAACAGCAAACTGAAAGATTAAACCACAAGTAGTTATGTGTGGATTACAGCAGAGCAGCCACCTGACAGGAGAGGTGGAAATGAGGAGAGATGGGATGAAGAGAGAAGGAGAGGTGATTTTGGGAGAAAGAGACAGAGGTTGAGAGTGAAGTGATGTAGGGATATGAAAGAGGGACAGACACTGGTGGAAAAAGTGTTTGGATCATTTACTTAAAGGGGAACTCCACTGATTCTAAACACCAAACTCTTTTTACAGGTTTTGATGAGTGCTACTGCATATGTGAAAATAGTTGTATAATGCCGTCACTTGAGTCAGCGTCAGTTGTGGCAGAAGACTACAAGTTTAACAATGAAAAGTTGCAGAGTTAGAAAGAAGTGAGATTACCAGACCTCTGTAGCCCGCTTTACATCTTTGCTTGAGGCTAACGGCTCAAGGCTACATTGGCCGCTTACTGGCGTAACACACCTGTAACTCTGAACAAACTAATTGCGGTTGAGTTGCATTGTGGGTAATGTAGGAACCAGGCAGCATCGTTTTTAATACTTTTAAAAAAAAACTATCCACCGTGGGTTCAACAATGTTATTGGAGTGCAAAGCTAAATCAGTGGAGTATTCTTTTAAGTAAAAGGAGAAATACTATACTGTCAAAATACAACAAGTAGGAGTGCTGCTTTCAGAAATGTACCTAATAGTAAGTACAAATATTTTAAGAGTAAAAAGTATAATATTTCCCTTTGAAATGTAGCGGACTAGAAGCATAACATGGAACTTCTCAAGTAAGTATCAATCATAGACTGTTATAGTCAATGGTATCAATAGCCTACCTCATAATTGTACTAAAGTATAATACTTGAGTAAATGTACTTAGTTACATTCCACCACTGGAAAAATGACATTAAGAAAAGTAGTTACTGAGGGAAAGACAGAAAGAAATAACAGACAAAGCAAAAAAGCTGATCCAGAGGAAAGAAGACAAACAAGGGAGGAAGAGAGAGTGATGGCAGAGGGAACAGGCAGGCCTATTGTTAGGAGGACAGAGGGATAACGTTACTGTTTGTGAACTGTACACTAAGCAGGCATTTTGTGATGAGTTTGCTAAAAGCGGCTGCTAAAAACTCTTATTTCCCATTTTCAGTGCAGCTATCGAGTTCACAGCTCTGTGCCACTGAACTTACAGCGTTTGATTGTATGGCGCACTGGTTGATGTTTGAGTGACAGCTCTGCATGCAATCTGCAGCGTGAACGCCCGGGTTACGCTGCTGCTTTTGATAGCAAAATATGGCACCGCAACGAGGTGGAGACATGTGGAAGCCTGTTTGCTGTTCCTTGACGACTTTTTAAATGCTGATATAATATTGTTTCCCCTCTGGCTGGGTTCAGCACTCTGAAAATGTGTGTGTGTGTGTGTGTGTGTGTGTGTGTAATTGCCTGCGTGTATTGTGTGGTGCAGTGCTCCCTGACATGCTAATAGCAGGTTTTCATCTCCTACAGATGTGTTTATGACTGTGTTGCTCTGTCTTTCACATACACAGTGTTTTGGAAAATGTGATTGAAGCTGCCGATATTCAAAATCCAGTTAATATTTAAATGGGACAATTTTCACAGCCGTAAATTACATGGATTTAATGTTTCCCGCAGACCTTTTTCTTGGCAGCGTGAAGTAACTGTGCCTCTAAAACATTTAAAGCCTCAGAAGAGGCACTAAACTGTGCTGGGTCACTTACAAACCTTAAGTATTTTAGGTGGCTTAGCAGCTGTACAAAAAGCTCCTGTTTAAAGAAGTAACATTTATATTAATGCTGTTAAATAAAGGAATATGAAAAGGAATGGAATTTTAAAACATGTTGAAACATGGTAGCAGCTTTGTAAGGCTGTTCTTAGGCACAGCGACACTTTAAGCTACATGCCAACATTAGCATGGTAACACGCTCAGTGACAATGTTACTATACTGATGTCGGTAGCAAGCAAATGGAACTTCCTTCATATCACCAGTAGCTAAAGGTTATATTGAACTCTAATGCACATGCACACCTAACAAAGGCACACTCACACTGCAGATCTAAAACAACAGGGAGAGAAATGTCAAAAACGAGAGGATTCAATGCAGACTTAGCCGCAAACTCCAAAGCGGCCGCTGCGTTTTCTCCTGAGTTATGGTGCGATGCGGCGCCCTGTAATTTACCTTCTGCTGGAGCACATAGGGACGTTCGCCCGGCATTCCTCTGCCTGCCCACTGCAACACATGAAAGCTTCGGCCACAGCTGTTCAAGATGGGGGGAAATGAGTCCCAGATGGCAAAGTGTTTTTGTGTGTTTCTGTTTCTTGCCACATTAGAGTGCTTTTACTGTACAAGTGGCCTGAGTCACATCCCTGGGGTAATGCGGGGAAGACTACTGCAGGATGGAGGGGGACGTGTGGGTGTAGCTTACTGTATGTGAATGCACGTTGGCTGCCCACAGAGCAGCTGGTATGCACTGGACATGTGTGTGTTCATGCTTGTAAATGCACATGAGTTCTGACTATTCCTACAGTGGACTAAAATCACACTGGACCCCAAGACAGCAGCAGAAATACATTTTACAACCTTCAATCGACTAATTGCCAGCGCTGCTCTGCATAAATTCTGCGTCATGCAAGCTCAATACAGCTTGAAGGCTATTGATTACTCATATGCAAAAAGCTTCCATCCTGCTGTTAAAGTATGCATGTCAAACCATGGAGGATATCCTTTGGAAAGATGGGATTTTCCTGCTAGTTGGAGATTAACAACCCACTAAACTGTTTATGTATACGTTCATCTGTTTGCCATTCATCCATGCATTTTATATCCATGCATGTAACTATTCATTTGTTAACTCAATACTCTGTAGCCACCTCATATTAGAAAATCTTTTGAAATTGACAATGTTTTATAAGGTGAATAAGCTATGTCACCGAAGCGCTAAAAATAAATCCTGATTTGCTGATTTGCACTCCATTGGGAGCATAATTCTAATTGTAAAATGCACCGTGATTTTGATCCGCTGCAAAATTTAATGGGTTCATCCTTGGCCTATGCTTTTCTCACCTTTTCACCAAGCTTAATAAAAATCAGGGCAGTAGTTTTTCCTGCTGACAAACAAACTGAACCGAAAACATTACATGTACCTTACTTGGAGGAGGTAATAATTATGCGGAGAAAGATTGAAGCTCCAGTAAAGCTGACAGTAAGAAATCAGGTGACTGGCGACACTAGGGCTGCATAATTGGCCAGGTGTGCAAAGGTGAGAAAGTGAAGCAAGGTTTGAACTTCTCCTTTAAGCTTTCTTTTTTTAATCAATTTTTTTTATGTACAACCAAACACATTATGTTTAACATTGCATTCACATACTTTTGTCCAAAGTAACTTACAATAAACGCATTCATGCATTCAAACTCAGTCAAGTACAACAGCTAGGTGTCATGCCTCTGAGAAAAGACTGTCAGAAAGTGTTTGCCCTTTCCCCATTTATACGATTTATCACGTCTAAACTACAAATACACAGAGCAGTTTGGGAGGCAGTGATATGCAACCAAAGGGATACGATGGCACACTTTTTGCCATGCCTTCAAGTTTATACATTCAGAATAGGTATTAACACTTTCACCTTTAGATGTGGTCGGACAACACTTCATACGGCCTACTTTGTTTCAAGCATACTGAATCCTTTACCGACCTAAATCTACTCATATTGCAAATTTCAATAAATATCTTTTAACTTACAATAACTGACATTTAACCAGTTTTGTCTCACGGTTACCACATGTATATCTGCCCTCTCCAGGCAAACAGTAGAGGTTACAATAAAAAGGACCGTAGTCCACTGGGACATCCAAATAAAAAATATATTTGTGGCGGACATACTATCAGTATTTCTATACATATGTGTCAATGAATCACATGCATATATAAGTTTTATCCCTGTCATCCCTTGACTTTCCTTTGGGGTCAGAGGCCGAGAGAATGCTGGTGAGCAGGATTTACAACGTGTTATGGAGGTCAAAGGTTATGTGTGTTACTGAGAGCAGGGAGGCATGGAGGGAGGCAGAAATAACAGAGATTACAAGACATTATTCGTTGCTCAGAGGAGTCTGGCCGAGTTAAGCAATATGGTGAAAGTTCAAATCTTATAACCAGACAGCCGGGTGGATGTTTCCTTTCTAAGAAATGGGATGACAGTGAATGTTCGTTTGGCTGTTGAGCCTCCAACATTGTCAGAGATCAATGATGCTGATGAAGGCAGCATGGTTGAGTCATCTCCTTTAAACAGTTTTTTTTTGTAGCATTCCTCAAGTTTCCCAAGTTTTTGAGCATGTTATTTTTACGCCTAAAGGCCTTGACCATACTCAAAAAACATTTTTAAATTCTGTTTAGGTTTGAAAGATTGCTTTGAGATTGTCTCCTACAGGTTTTCAGTCATAACAAAATGCCAAAAGAATAGAAAAGCTCTTACATCTCATCTATTTGACACTGATTTTGGAGTTGATTTTTTTTATTTAAAGCTATACATCTTCTTGTTTTAAAATGTTCTATTTAATCTGTGAGAAAAAAACACTTACAATTTTAATTGAGTGGAATGAACTAAAAATGACCCAAGGGGTGCAACTCATGCTTAGACCCTCACTTCTACAAAACCGATCCTATAGCAGCAAAGTTATGGCACATAAAGTGGGTAAATAGGAAGAGGGATTACCACCTTAAAACGTAGAAATCAACCAGATCCTAAAATAAATTCTCACTCTCCGTGCAGCCCACTCTTACCCCTAAAGTACCATGACAAAACTGTCCTCCCCTTTTCTCCTCTGAGACCTGTCAGCCAGAAAGACAGCACTTGTTCAGCCTCACAGTAGCGAGACAGTCAGGCGCCACGTTAGGGGCTTTAGCGTCTAGACATGGCCAACAAGCCTCCTTTTCTCCAGTAAGTAAAACATGGTGTGAAAAGTAAAGTGCAACTTTATATTGCGCTCATACACGCGGTGATGTCACCATGTTGCTGCCAAGAAAGCAGCGGCCCTCATTTGCATTTGGTTTTAGACTGACAGCATCTTTTAAAATCCTTTCCAAATAACTTCTGACAAAGATCCCGGTTTGGTTTTCTCATGTTTTTTTTCTCTTCCTCTTCCGTCCCTCCCTTTTCTTCTCTCTCAATTACTCTTAACTTTTATCTGCACTTGTTACACTACAGCACACACTCTTTTCTCACACACACAAACACTACACAGCTTAGAGAAAGAGGCCTCTGTGTTCTGTAGACAAAAGCTCCTTTTTCTTCAGAATGGGAGCCGAGCTTCCGGTTGAAGCTCACTGTGTCAGAGGGGAGAGGAAGGGCAGACGACGGGCCAAGAATATGAAGTGTGTGTGTGTGTGTGTGCGTGTGTGTGTGTGTGTGTGTGTGTGTGTGTGTGTGTGTGTGTGTAAATTTGTAAATGTTTATATATCTGTTTTGATCCCACATACATTGTGTGTGTTTGAATATGGTTGCCGTAGTTTGAAGCCATTCATGTAATTGTATCTCTATCTCTTTTTCTGGTGCCTTCCCTCCCTGTGTGTCTGTATATGAATGTGTGTCTGTTGTCAGGGTGGTCTGCCGGCTGGGTGAGGGCACTGAGTTTGTGTCAGCCGGGTGTGAACCGGTTAGCTGCCCCCCTGCAGACACACTAAGACTGATTGGTCGCCAGGGAGCGATGGGAGCGAGCTCAGTTCTCACCATTTAATGCGGAGATAAAAACACCAGGGACTCTGTCCCTCTCTTTCTCTTTGTCTCCTCACATGTTCATTCACTTCTTTCACTTCCTGCATGTCTTTTTCATCGTCCTACCGTCTCATTCTTGTCTTCCTCTGCGTATCAGTCCTGCTTTCTGTCATTGTGTACAACTTTTGTTTTATTTCATTTCTTCTGCCCTGTTTATTTCCTATGTCTAACTTATGATCATTTTAACCTACAAATGATCAAATGACAGAGATGGAGATGAACAGAGCTGTCGTTATTTTAATTTTAAACTGCGACTGGATAAAGAGCAACAATAATGGTGGATTGAACTAAAGTGTTTGGCTCTGTGTGTTTGCATGTGTGAACAGTGCAGTCAGTGAGCCTTTTAATGAGATTCGAGAGCTCTGATTAAACGTCTAGCTCTACTTGACAATCGCAGCTCTTAACTACAGCATCAATAGTAATAAGGGGGGGGGGGGGGGGGGGGGTGCAAACACAGTGCCTGCCTCCTGCAAGTGTTTACTCAAGGAGAATGAAGCCTAAGTTCAACAGATGAAAGACAGTGGCCCCAGTGACAAAACATAATGGTCACACTTTATCTAGATAGTCCAATGCTGACACTGAACATACAATAAAGTAAGGTTTGACAAACATCTTGATATAAGAGCCACTTTTCATACTTTTGTCATATATGGCTATGCTCTTTTGATGTGGGGTTCCTCAAGGTTCAATTCTTGGTCACATTATTTTCCCTTACAAAAAAATATCTGCCAGGTCTTTCATCACTACTTTGCTGATGACTGATTTATGTGTTTGTAGAGCTTGGAAATAGTTAAAATTTGGCTTCCATATGTACTGTAGAAGTCCTTCTGAAATCAGTGCCTTCATGATTCAAAGCATTCTTGAAGTCTTTTAACCAGATCAGACATTTGAAGTTATTCATTGACACTAAGATAAAACACTGAATCAAATCTGGGCTTGACAATTGTTCAATATGAAGATGCTAAATATCAACTTGGAGCTTATTAGTCAAATTTCTTTGTTCTCAACTACTGCTACTTAGGAGACTATGAATGTGATTCAAAGGCATGCACAGACATTTTGAAGGGGAGTGTCTATATCAAAATAATGTTGATGTTGGTATAATGGATTCTTTGAAATGGACACAGGAGACACAAATGTACTCGCTATAAATCTGTTGCGACCGTCAACAAAGATGAATGCAGATGGCCACCCCTACAACCGAGTAAGCCCAAATCAATGAGTCCAATATCACACCCATATATGCAAGCAGACAACAGTCAAGAAAATGTTGTGTGGTTTTCACAGTAGGACTTGAAAGGATGAAAAATTGGGTGTCTGCATGTGTCAACGTAAGATGAAACATGAGGTTTGTGGGGATAGCCTGTTTGTGTTGCATTTAAGTATGCATATTGTGCAACTGTTTGTGCATACGTCTACAGTTTGTATGTGGGTGTATTTCTGCATATGTTCTGTGTGTTTTTGTGTGTGTGTGTGTGTGTGTGTGTGTGTGGCTGAGGGCTGTGATGCAGTCCCACCCTTTTTGCTCACACCAGTTATTAGCACATGCTGCTGAGGTGTGTTTGCTAGTTTATTGGTTCATACTCACTACACACACAAAGTGACATACAGTACCGTCCTTCAGCACTGTGGTTGTAGTCACACTCTTGGATGTATGTTCTTTCTCTCTCTCTCTCTCTCTCTCACTCACTCACTCACTCACTCACTCACTCACTCACTCTCTCACACACACACACACACACACACACACACACACACACACTCATAGTGTGTTTCACTATCTTTGTGGGGACCCGTCATTGACATAATGCATTCCCTAGCCCCTTACCCTAAGCTTAACCATTACAACTAAATGCCTAACCTTAACCCTTACCCTCACCCTAACCATAACCTAATCCTTACCCTAATCCTAAAACCAAGTCTTAACCCTCAAACAGCCCTTTAACCTTGTGGGGTCCAGCATTTTGGGCCCCACAAAGCTGGTCGGACCACACAAGTATACTGGACTCCCGGTTTTTGGACACCACGAATACAGTTAAACGAGAACACACACACACACACACACACACACACACACACACACACACACACACACACACACACACACACACACACACACACACAATCACGGCAAGCATATAGCACATTGACACCTCCATGTAATTAGCTTCTTCTCTGGTGTTAGCATGAACTACTGTCAACTAGTTCTTAGATGTTTAAACACCTCCTGCACAGATCCTCCTATACAGACTGCTGTAGCTTTGTATTTGCATGCAGGCAAGTGGAACAGTGTACATACAGTATAGATGGGCTATGAGGGATAGCCATGCTTCGGATTATTTTATTGAAATAGTGTAATTCAGTACAAAGCAAATTCTAAATCCTATTCCTTTCGCTTTAACTGTGAAAACCCATTTTTCAGGATGAGTTGATATCTGACTCATCCAGTGAAAATGTATTTAAGAAAATAGCCACCTTTCATGGATATGTAAGTGAATATGGAAATATTGTGTTTCCATGTATATGTTTCCTGTGCCTTTCAAGGCACATGTCCGCTCTACGTCTTTTATATGCATTCTACGCTTTTAGTGCCTTTTTTAATGATTTCCATGCATTACACATTTAAATTCTGACATTCTCTATGCAACCTAACTCTTCGCCATTTACACACACATGGTTTCCATGTGGGATGTCTCTGATGTGCATGGCTGGGGGAAGAAACCAGTGTAGTCAGTGAGGAAGGAGAGAGGTGGTGCGCTGAGGCGAGGCTAATTTGTTTGTGATTGGCATTGATTAAAGTCGGTCCAAGGAGAGCTGTGAACACAAAGGGACTCACTCATGATATAACTACAGTGTGTTACAAATGCTGCCTCATTGTCTCTGTTGTTTTACCCCCAAGAGATTCATTGTAACCCTGATGATTACTGTTGATGTTTTTTAGCTTCCAAACTCAGACTCAGTGCCTTAGAAATATTGTGACATCATCTGTGTTTGTCCAGTTATCTGCAGAGATTTAAAATACACCACTAATGCAAAAAAAAATGACCCAGAAAAGCAGAGCACACTGTGTACACTATGCTGTTCTGCCCAATACTAGGTTGGACTTTACATTAAGACAGAGGGGCAAACTGAGAATATGCTTTATGCATGCATGAAATTGCCTGAAATTATGCATCCAGCCTGCACGTGCTTCACATGGTGCAGTCACTTTAACTGTTGACAGCCTTTACCTACTCATAATGTTTGAACTGAACACAAAACTGTTAAAGTGGTCACTTTAATTACTACCACGTTTCTTGAAGAGTATGGGGTTGATACTACATGAATGTTCAGCAAAGTGTCACTTGTCTATTTGCTGCTAACATAATCCCACCCCATAACCCAACAGTGTAACCCTAAACCTAAAACTCTCAACCGACAGCCTTTCTGACGATATTTTCATAAGATCGGGAGGTCTTAATGGCAGAGTGAACAGCTCACCTATTCAGTGGTGGGCAGAAAACCTTTAAATGGAGAATTAACAATGGAACAATTGAATCAAGTCTGTGACGGCGCATGACAAAGGTCCTCAAGAAGATCTCAGATTTCGACAACCAGAGTTAATGTGGTGACTTTCTTGACCCTGCTTTCATAGGAATTTGTATAATTGTTGTATAATTAGTCATCTGTTTTATATCAAGTGTGTTTAAATGTCGCGACCGACAGAGAACATCAATAGTTTTCTTGAGCCAGAAAATTGACAACAGTATTGTATTTGGGTCATTTACTAAAATCATAATCAAATTTGAGTTTTCACCCTTTTACCTCACTGTAAAGCACAGTGAAAAAGAACATTTTTCAATGACCCTGTATTCATTCTTTAGTTATCTCTTGGTATATGCTATATATATTTATTTAAAAAGAGTGTTTAAAAATCCCTCTATTTTCTCTTCTTGTAAAACAGAATGTTTTGATTGAAAGTGATATCATGGGTCAGAGCAGTGTGTCTGGATCTCAGTCAACATAAACTTAGTTTACCTTTCCAAAAAATGTGACTTTGCCGTGATTAATTAATTGATTTCTCCCTTGTTGTTGGGCTTCTGATCTAACACTGTGGGTGAGGAAGGCGTGGGTGTAGGCCACCAGTCATCCATATGTCAACGCAGCTCTGTATCATGCTGTATATACTGTACAAGTAGTGTGAGTACTATATCAGGAACATCTCCCTTAAAATGATTTATACTTCCTGCATCTGTTCATCTACAAATTATCAGCATCCTTTCAAGGAGGTCAGAAGCAGGGTGAGGCTAATACCATGTCTGCAGCTTGATTAATGAATGCATCTGTTGAATCGCTGATGTTGCCGGCGATCACAACTCTCTCTTTATCTGGATAAAAATCAAAAAGTGAATGTTTGATCTATTCTATTTTCTCTGCCTGAGACATTTTATGACCATCAGAACCTAACTATATTTTGCATATACCCGCAATTCATTTACTTTCCATTCTTTAATTGTTTAAATTACTTGTTGTATTTCTTTTCTTATAAGGAAAAGAAAGTAGAGAAGTTGAGCTCATTCCCCTCACCCAAATAGTACTGGCAATGTGTGTGCTTACAACTTCGAGAGAATCTGGAGAGGGAAAGCCCCCCTGTTGCAAACCCTGAAGTGTGATTGCAGGTGGTGACAGCAAATTGGTGCTCTCCACACCCATTTGATTGCATTTGCATTAAACTAGTCACAGTTTGGGGAGTAAACTGCAGATTTCATCACTCTTTCAAAAGTCTTCTATTTCTGTGTGTCTGATTGCAGTCTATTGACACGTTGTTTTTCTGTCCACATAGGCTTGCATGTGTTTGTGTTTGCACCGTGCAGTGCTTGCATTGCTCCATCTGTACAACATGTTGAGGCAAGATCAGTAAATGCTGATGAAAACAGATCCTCCTATATCCTGAGATATGGAAACTCTGGAAGCACTGCACTGATGCAACCTACAGTGTTGACTTGGCCCTCATGATGCCATTATGGTGCCTCATTCCCACTAGGGATGGGTACTGAATTAGATTAGACTTTTTAGGCACCGACCAAATTGCCCTTCTTAGTATCGAGTATTGAAAAATGCTTTGTCATTCAATACCAAATTTCAATACCTAAAGAGTAAATCTCAAAGCATGCGTCTACCTATTAATGCTGGTGATTGGCTGTCTAACGTTACACGTCGTAGAGGGCGGCAGGAAAAGCTCTTATGTTACGCCAGAGACGGGGGTCACGTAGTAGGAGCTGAAAAATAAATAAAATATTTGTGCCATAATGTGTTAAATTGTTATTTCTTTGTTAAAATGGATTGTATAAAATTGTTATCGGAAAAAAATATCGTTCAGGAACCGGTATTGAAGTTACGGTATTTGTATTAGTACCGTAATCAAACATTTTTTAACTATACCTGGCCTTTATTCTCACTCACTCACTCACTCACTCACTCACACACACACACACACACACACACACACACACACACACACACACACACACACACACACACACACACACACACACACCCCTATCCATCCATACCTCCAAAGATCCTTGACGGAACAAGTCAAGCGAAGGTCCTTTAATGTTATGGTCCTTATCGCGCTTGTTAATCTGTCTGATGTGACAGCCACAATAATGCCTTTCCCCCCCAAGCGCGCCGTGCGTGTGTGTGTGTGTGTGTGTGTGTGTGTGTGTGTGTGCGTGTGTGTCCGTGCGCGTGTGTTTAAAATATTGCGGTTAGAGAAGTGCAAAAGGGGAAACAAATAATGTACCAGGCCCCAGAGACAAGTTGGGGCCCTGCTGGTGTGTCCCATGCACACAAACATCCATCCATCTTGACAATGTATTCATCGCAGACATCACATTAACCCTGTTTCCTTCTGAACCTCCATCATTTGGCGGACCTAAAAAACCCTTACCCTCCCTTCTTCCTTCCCCCTTTTTCCTTGATCTGTCTTTGAACTTTGGGTTGCAAGGGACCTTTTTGTCTCCTCTCTTGTTCATAAGCTGGGATCTTTGGGGGATCATGTATCAAGAACATGTCGAGAGAAAGCATCTCATTACACTCGGCGAGCTTTGTACATGAGCTGATATGGCCCAGCTGGTTCGCCAACACGTTAGTTTAACAAAGCAGCACATATTGTGGGATGCATTTGCAAAAGTAATGGGTGGAATGGTGGAGGGAAGGTGGGTTAAAGAGAGAAAGAGAGAGAGAGAGCCACAGAGAAGGATATGCAGAGGTTAAAGATGATAAGATGAAACAGTAATGACCCCCCACGGGAAGAATGGGTTATCTCAGCTACCAATCTAAAAGGATTCAACAGGGAGACATAGATTACAATAAAGCACTAAAAACATTAAACGGAATAAAAGCAATAACAATAGAGGAAAAAATGTTGGCAACAGGAGAACATGGGAAAGAGTACAGATTACTTTGTGTGTCCAGCGTGCAAGCATGCGTGTCTGCCTGCACAAGTGTTTAAAAAAACGATAAAAAAAGAAAAATTATTTCCTCTGTGAGTGGACGACCCCCTTCCTCTTTTCTTCTCCATTGCTACAGTCAGCAAAGCACAAATGAAAAAAAACAAACTAGAAGGAAAAACACAACAATTAATTAAACCAATTTGATGCTACTAGTAACAGGAGCCTCTCGAGGGGTATAACTGACCCTGCGCCAATTGTCGCTACCAGTTGATTAAATGGTTTTAGCTTCTTTGGAGATGCTAATAAACAGAATCCATTACAGAAACAATAGGAAAGCAGGAATTAGCCAGATTCACTACCCTGACAGAGTGGTGTAGAACGTTAATGTATTCAGCTGATGAATTACAAACAGCGAGGGGGCCAAAAAAATTAGAGCAAGATGCCTGCATGGATTCCTACACAGAAAACATGCTAACAACATGTTCAGATGTTGTTGTTTTAATCTCATAAGACAATTTCAAATCAATTAAATAAATGCAATCAATATATTACTTTGTGTATTTGCATTTTATACATTATATATTTATTATATATAATGTATATAAAAAAGGGGGACCAGAGGGTGTGTGCCAATTACAGGGGTATCACACTTCTCAGCCCCCCCGGTAAAGTCTACTCCAAGGTGCTGGAAAGGAGGGCTCGGTCGATAGTCGAACCTCAGGTTGAAGAGGAACAATGCGGATTCCGTCCTGGTCGTGGAACAACGGACCAGCTCTTTACTCTCGCAAGGATCCTGGAGGGAGCCTGGGAGTATGCCCAACCGGTCTACATGTGCTTTGTGGATCTGGAGAAGGCGTATGACCGGGTACCCCGGGAGATACTGTGGGAGGTGCTGCGGGAGTATGGGGTGAGGGGGTCCCTTCTCAGGACCATCCAATCTCTGTACGACCAAAGCGAGATCTGTGTCCGGGTTCTCGGCAGTAAGTCGGACTCGTTTCAGGTGAGAGTTGGCCTCCGCCAGGGCTGCGCTTTGTCACCAATCCTGTTTGTAGTATTTATGGACTCACTCACTCACTGGATCGGTTTGCAGCCGAGTGTGAAGCAGCTGGGATGAGGATCAGCACCTCTAAATCGGAGGCCATGGTTCTCAGCAGGAAACCGATGGAGTGCTTTCTCCGGGTAGGGAATGAGTCCTTACCCCAAGTGAAGGAGTTCAAGTACCTTGGGGTCTTGTTCGCGAGTGAGGGGACAATGGAGCAGGAGATTGGCCGGAGAATCGGCGCAGCGGGTGTGGTATTACATTCAATTTATCGCACCATTGTGATGAAAAGAGAGCTGAGCCAGAAGGCAAAGCTCTGAATCTACCGGTCAGTTTTCCTTCCTACCCTCACCTATGGTCATGAAGGCTGGGTCATGACCGAAAGAACAAGATCCAGGGTACAAGCGGCCGAAATGGGTTTCCTCAGGAGGGTGACTCCTTTAGAGATAGGGTGAGAAGCTCAGACATCCGTGAGGAGCTCGGAATAGAGCCGCTGCTCCTTCGCGTTGAAAGGAGCCAGTTGAGGTGGTTCGGGCATCTTGTAAGGATGCCCCCTGGGCGCCTCCCTAGGGAGGTGTTCCAGGCACGTCCAGCTGGGAGGAGGCCTCGTGGAGGGATTATATCTCTAACCTGGCTTGGGAACGCCTCGGGATCCCCCAGTCTGAGCTGGTTAATGTTGCTCGGGAAAGGGAAGTTTGGGGTCCCCTGCTGGAGCTGCTACCCCCGCGACCCGATACCGGATAAGCGGACGAAGATGGATGGATGGATGGATAATGTATAATGTATAATTATATATATATATATACAATATGTGAATATTAATTTATAATTGCAATCAATGCATTTTTGTGATTACCAGTGTTTTTTTTCCTTCTCTTTTTGTATCTATTGTGCATCTACAATCATTACCAATTATTGTGTAAACCACAATCATTAATTCACACATCGCAAACTGTTAAATTGCATTTTTCACCACCTTTTACCATTTAAACATGACAATCAAGATTTGTTTGGTGTTATTTTGCCTCTTTAATCTAAATTTTATTTTTTTATTTCACAGAATGTAAAAGGTAAACTGCCTTCTCTTTCTATCTGGCATCTAATTTCTCTTCTTCTTCTTTTTGTTTTTATAGTATTTGATATTTCTACATCGTCTCTGCTTTTTCCCAAACATATTGAGGTTACATCTACTTGATATCACTTAGTTTTCCTTTGAGCCACAATTTAGCGGCATTGTTTCCCCACCCTGCTGCTATCTATGCATACATTAACACTCTACCAGAAATTTCTCTGATTTATGTCATGGTAAAGGCTGGGAACTGTCTAATTTATACCAAACTAAAGCAGATCATTACTGCTACTGTCTAAGATGTGACAGAAGCATGTCTACCCCCCCCCCATTCTCATTCTGGAAATTGATTTAGACAGTGGTTCATAAATACCCATATTTTCCTAATATGCGATTTTATGCAAATCATGCAGTCATATAACATGTACTAACATTACTTTGTATGTCATCTTCATTACAATGCAGCAACATGATGTAATAGTTACAATTCAATAAAAACTCCACTGCGCCTGACTCAGAGCTACGAGTCAGCGTGGAGCTACGTTTATAGCCCTCATGGACCAATATGAGCCCACTCATTTTTCAATATTAGATCAAGAAACATTCACTGCACAATAACCTGAGATCAGTGTAATCACAAGCATGGGGATTGCGTCTCCGTTTTTAAAATTGCACCATATCGGCGTATATATTAGCATCCACATAACATTATGATCTGAGAGCCGCGCCCCAGGTCCTATAAAACTATTAGCAAGGTATCGTGCTGATGATGCCTGCAACCCTGGGGGTAAAATCTGCTTGTGTGTGTGTGTGTGTGTGTGTGTGTGTGTGTGTGTGTGTGTGTGTGTGAGAGAGAGAGCATGCAAGAGAGAGAGCATGCGACAGAAAGTGTGACAATGGGAGAAATATGCATGTTAGATGCACATAGAAGCACATGTTAGTCATGCCAGTGCAGGTGACAACTTCTGTGTGTGTGTGAGTGACATACAGACACACACACACACACACACACACACACACACACACACACACAGGGGGCTGGTGAAAGAGAGATACAGAGGAAGCCACATGGTTCCAAGCCCATTAAGCTGCTCATTAGAGAGCCAGTCACAGATGGTGTTGCTCTTTACACCACACTGGAAATGGCCTTAGAAAGTCTCCCATTGTTCCCTACAGCTATACCTGTCCCACCCTCCCACACACACCCTCTTCACTCCTGAGGCCTACTGTAATATGTACAGTAAGTACGCGTGTGTAAGTGGGTGTGTATTTACATACCAACGCATAAACACGTGTGTGATGGTGTTTTAGTCCAGAAATTGAGGACTCGTTCTTATGCTGATAAAATATTTAAGTCCTGTTTTATGAACTTTGTGTCAAAAAGTGCTATGTAAAAAAGTTATTATTTGGAGAATACATAGATGCATATTTTCATTTTTGGCACTAGTGTGGCGGGTGGGACTTTTTCGTTGGTGTTGAGCGCCTTTTGGGCCCGCTCAACGCCCAGACCCAAGGTAGACACCGGCAACGCCACCCAGGGAATTTCACCCCGAGAATAGGATTTGACTAACTCGATAGTTAAATCACCAAAATACAAAAAGCACACAGGTTTGATTTATGCATTAAGCCAGAGACGTAGTTCCATTAAAGACAATAATTTTATTTATACAATCACTAAAAAGGACATCCAGTAGAAAATACCATTAAAATAGCATACACACTAAAATAGGGAAAGAAAAGTGCTGAGGCCTTACCAGTGGAGGGACGGGGTCAAGGGGTGTGGGATCTCAAGGAAGGATCACCCCAAAACACACGTGAACACTCACACACACACAGGGGTGAAAAGCACCACCTTCGGCACTCAGCAACTGTGGGGAAAAGACCATTCAATTATTCGGGGGGGGGGATAAATCAATAAACCAAAAATAAATGAAAAACAACTTCAATCTAAGGCAAATCTGGGCAGAAAAGGTGACTTGATAGCTGCCTAGAGCCTACCAAAAATTAACAAATGAACCCTAAAGGTTTCAACAAAAATGAAAGTCTTTGTCACAACTTAAACAGAATAGAAATGAATCAAAAATCACTTAATCCTAGCTGCCTAAAGCCAAACAAAAATAACCAGAAATTAACAAAGTAATCAGAAAGTTTCAACAGAAACGAAAGTCTTTTTATCAGAACTTAAACAAAAGAAATATAAATTAACCCAAAAATCACTTAATCATAATTTAATAAATAAACCCTTAAACATAAACCCCAATCTCCACAGACATTAATAAGCACGGGCGAGCCAAAGAAAGGCAAAGCTATCGTCCGTGTCACAATCACTCGAATACAGCCCTGTCGGACACCCAGTTGGGCAACAGATCCTGGCGCTGAAATGCGCGTAGAGGCGTTCAAAGCCTGGAGTGAGCTCATGTAGCTACAACCCGTGGAACAGTTTATGGTTGAGACAGAAGTCGGTTGAGACAAAACAGCAGCGTGGCAGGGAGGGAAAGGGCTAGTGCCGATACCAGCGCAAGCGAAGCAGTTTACAACCCCGTCAGGGAGCTTCGCGTCAATACACCAGTAGTGCCGATAGTACAGCTACCGGAGCCAGCAGCAAAACTCAACCTGGTTCCGTTACAGGAAGATCGGGTTTGTGACAGGGAGACACGGGAGACACTGTTGAATTACCGTGACTACATCACAGACGCGAACAGACCCAGAGCGGAAATGTGCCTCCGGCGACAAAGAGTAAGGAGGGTCAAGAGGGCAAACCCCTTGCCTATAAAGCATGCTATTACTTCTTGATTGGTCCAGAGAGAGTGAGTATGATTGAAACCATTGCAACCAATCAACCTGCTACACTAGCTTTTGACAATCCACCAGCAATTGAAACATGACCATTCCAGGCCTTTATTTTCCAACTCTTTCATCCTTTATCTTCGGTGGCCGACAGGGGCAAACGCACTGCAACTTAATGAAACACAAATACGCAAATAGTCAAAACACAAGCAAATTAAGAAAACATCTTCATTCATTTGACAACACATGCGCAGCATTTAGCAAATGCGCTGCAAATACACACAACCACCATATTTATCTCAATCTCAAGGCATGTCCTTATTTGGTAGCTGAAGCTTCAGGGTGGAAACATGATGCCAACAGTGAAGTATCTGTGACAGACGAGGAGAAAAGAAAAGAGCCAGGTCTCTTTAGAGCAGGGATCACAGGGGAAAACGGGGCTAAACATCTTAACCTATAATTCCCCAGCCATACAGCTGGCCCTCGCACCGCTGGCAGACTAAATTGGACATATGCTCTCATTTCTGTCACTGTCCGCTCCATAAAGTTGATGTATTGTCTTAGGGAGAGTGCGGCTCGTGTGTGTGTGTGTGTGTGTGTGTGTGTGAGTATTTAAAAAGGAGGAGGTTGTGGTGGTTTGTGATCGGTGTGATGTTTCTGTGCGACAGATGTTTCATGCCTCCGCTATAGATCTCTCGTTTTGTCGGCCTGTCTCTCAGAAATGAAACATCTCTATTAAATCCTGTGATGAGACGATGAAGGGCTGATGTACAGTCGCCAGCTCTATCAGAAATGAAATTCCTCATGTGCTCCAGTTCTTCGCTTGAGAGCCCAGCAGTCTCCTCTCCCTCGTTTCATTGCCCCATATCTCCCTTCGAACCCCTCCTCCTACTACCTGTCCCTTCTGCAACCCTTTCTGTCTTTCACTGATTGCCTTGTTGCTTTTTATCTCCAGTTTTCTTTATCTTTCCCTTGTTTGCAATTTTTCTCCTTTCTCGCTTGATTTCCCTTTCCCCTTTGCTTTATCTCTTTTCTCTCTCTTGATCGATACACCTCTCACTCCCTTTCTCCACCTGTCTGTCTCTCTGACGGCTTCTTTCTCTCTGTCTCCTTCTTGTATCTCTGCCTATGTTGGCTATAGAGGAGCAATATCAACCTTCTGTCTCTCTGCGATGCCTGTCCCAAAGGCAAGCAGCTGTGATGGGGGCCTAATGCACTATTGATCCCTGTGCGTGTGCGTGCACACACACACACACACACACACACACACACACACACACACACACACACACACACACAAAGACCCTATATAACTCTTACTTACACTGTATAATATATAATCATGTGCTCCCACCTGCACACACAGACGAAAACTCATGGTTAGAAGAACTGGACGCACGCACGCTCGCTCACTCTCTCTCTCTCTCTCTCTCTCTCTCTCTCTCTCTCTCTCTCTCTCTCTCTCTTTATAACAGGAGCAGAATGGCCCATGCTAGTGATGTTTGACCCCACAAGTGCATTGACATGTCACTATCACAATTCAGGACAATATTGCTCTTCACAGTTTGTGAGCACACATAGACACACAGTTACAGCATTTAACCTCTGAGGACAAGAGGCCACAACGCTTCTTACACAAAGTGATAAATGTCCGAGATGTGAGGACCAGGATTGCTTTGTTCAATTTCATTTCTTTCATCACTCATTTTTCTGTCTTTTCTTTCATTCTCAGCCATTCATTATCCTGTCTGAGTGGTCAGGAGAGACAAAAGCATCAATTGGTAATAAAGCATGTAGCAACCACAGCAGTGCTGTACCAGCACACCGTTCTAATTGGGTACTTACAGTGTTTTTTTCGATTGCTTAAGCACTATTTTGAAAGGAGGGAGCGGTTTTTCAAAACACTGCACACAATTAGCACAACCACACACCCAATTAGCAGAACACCTCAGACCCTTTGCAAAATGTAACACTCTTGCAAAAACTATACACTAATTTATAAAAAACATATTTTGTTACCATATGAAACACACACATTTCATATGACTTAATTCAGTTTGAACCAGTTACACACTGCTGTTGCTAACCTAAAACACTTTTAGTAATTCTACTTCTCAGTGATTAGAGTACTGTAAATCTAAAGTACACAGATAAAGTACAAATATACAATAAGTTCACCAGACACTACACAAGACCAGTGCTACAGACTGAGGAAAATATAATTTATTTCTCTCCATATACCCAAATCAGTCAACATGGAGAATCACAACAAAACATGTCCCAGTTTTCATACAGTTATTACAGTAGTTTGCCTAACACTGTTAGCTCAGAAAACAACAGGCAAACATAAAATACTGTATCCAGTACAGGTTACAATTACAGTAAAAAACATTAACATTATCTCTTCGCCTAGCTGGATCTGGCCAGAGAATTTCATCAACATCACAGGCGATATATCCTCATTGGCAAGACAACGTGGGAAGAACCGTCTTGAATGTCGAATCCATCCTTGCACAGCTGCAAGTCAACCTGTTCACAGGCTTCCTCCGTGGCCTGAATGAGGGGTACCTCTTCCTTTACCTCCTTCTCCTTCTCTGTGGATTCCTCCTTTCCCCCTCCCTCTTCTTCTGACTCCTTACATTTTGGTTGAAGGCAGGTGATTTTACCTGCTGCATTTGTATAGTGCTTAAACCTGATTGGTGTGTCTACAATTAAGCAATCATGTTTTTACGCACCTGATGGCTGTGTTTCACAGATTGGCTCATAGGTGTGGTAATTTGACAGTCAGTAGGCTTGTTCGAGATGAACTGCGCCTTAAGGGAGTTATACCTTTTTTAAATTAGTTTAAAAGATCCAGACGCTGTAATGAAACTGACAGAATTCTTTTGTGGGTAATGTTTTGTTTAAATGTCCTCTTTTTCTACTGTTGGTTGGTTCTATTCAGTTTGTGTAACATAATCCATAATGTTACTGCCAATTTAGCCACATTTTTGTGTCTGCTTAATAATTAATTCCAATACAATGTTTCAGTTTATATAACACATTATCAATGAAGTTTTATAAACGACACAAGCTTATTTTGTTGGTTTGTTTTATGGGTTCATAGGATTATGGTCTGTGGGAAGGAGTTCACCCTATTGTGTGTGTGTGTGTGTGTGTGTGTGTGTGATGTTTTGTTGCTGTTGTTGTTCTGCCTGGGATGTTGGGAGTAGATCAGCTGCTCAGTCATGGAAAGTACAAACAGGTTTGCCTAATTGTGTCCTCAGCCAGGCCTTGTTATGAGGTAGGAAGATAGGCAAGATAGTCCTGCAGTGAATTACCATCTATTATTTTTGGTGTGGCCATAGATAAATTGTGATGTCAACAGTAACTCAGAAATCTTGCATTAATGGTTTGTTTATTGTTTTTATGGGATTCGGGTGCTTGCTCTCTGTTCAGTTTACTCACCTGGGCAGGTGGTAGGTTCCAGTTAGGTGAGGCTGGGCAGGTGAAATGCTATTCACTGGAGGAGGGGAGTGGCTGCTTGCTGTGAGGCTGTAGCTTTTACTAGTTTTGTGATAATTTTGCTTCAGTTTTATAGAATTTCCCACGTTCCAGTTTTACATTTATTCCAGTCTTACATTTGTTCCAGTTTTACATTTGTTCCAGTAAAACCTTTTGTAAATAAATGCCACTTCTTTTTTTTTTTTTTTGCACTACTCCTCCATGCCGACCTGGTCCTTCAGCATTCCTTTTAAAGTTCCCTGGTGTCAAACCACCTCATCTGCCCTTTGATATGGGGTAGCGGTCTTGAAAAAGAGCAATATTTCAATCTCAAGAGCCCATCCTGCTTAAGTGAAACAAGTTTATTGGTTTATCTTTGGACTCATGTTCAAATGATGATGGCTTTGGAAACTTTGAACTCAGGTTATGACACAATAGCCACTGGGAGAATGAGAGAAACAGTTTCACATTATTCACATTGGTTTTAAAGATAATATAATATATACATTTAACATTATCATCTTAATATCTTACATTATAAACAAATAAAAGAAATTTAAATGAAGCCCCAAGACTGTACGGGGAAACGCACAATAATATCCTTTCAGCTCATCATAGGATCATCTAATGTGCCATACTGTCATTTAACATAATATAGCTCATTATAGCTAATATTATATGCTTACATTGAAGTGTAACTAATGTGCTTTGTTCCAAGTGTCTTTCGCCATCTCCGAGCCACCAGGCTGGGAAATGATGTCTCTAAACCCATGAGAGAACACCATATCAGAGAAGATGCCTATTATCCTACACAGTATGTTGTAGTAATTCACCTGTCTCGCACAGTAAGAATGCACAGCTTCCAGAAAATAGGAAACCTAATGAAATATGAAGTGCATGTCGTATGAGATTTATGAGATTTATGAGATTTATGAGATTTACTCCCTTTAGTCCTCACTGAGTGGAAGGTGGGAGGAATAACCCATTGTCTTTCCATTGTATGTTAAAGACAAGAGCGAATTTTGAGGCTGAATAACACCGATGGATGGGGAATAGGTGGTGCGTTAATTTTTCTAAATGCTCCCACGCTGGTTGAATGTGAGGCGACACCTGAGGTCTTGGGTTCTAAAGTGATTGATAATCTACCACAGGGACAGAGATGCAAAAAAAAAAAAACATGCGCTCTGTCCCATTGCATTTCTCTGACAGGAATATTATATATCCACGCATGATTTAAACATGCAACCATGTTTTCATTATTGATTAGTGTGACACTTTGCTTGCATTGCTTTTTCAGAGCTTTTCAACCACATCTCAAAGTCTTTATCTCAAGCTGGAATGTCTGTCATGTTATAACAAGTGGTCATAGATACGTAGAGGATGGAGACCATATCTCCTGTCTTGGTTTGTTTTCGGTCTGATTGCCAAATATCTTTCTGATTTATGGATTAAATGTCAAAAAATGATGCTTCCCAATTTTCCAGAGTCCAGGGTGACGTCTGCAGATTGCGACGAACAGCCCCAAACTGAAAGATATAAAGTTAACATTATTAAGATATTAAGTCATTTAAAACACAGAAAATCATCACATATAAGAAGCTGGGACATTTGCTTTATTCATTACTTAAACAGTTATTGATTAAAGAATTATTATTTAAACGGTATGGGAATCATTTTCTGTTTATTTCAAGTTCATTTTCTGTTGATTTAATTTCTGTCAATTGACTAATCCATGAACTGGCTTGTCATTTGTAATTTTTTTGTATTGCTTTGTTTCTCTGTGGCAGCGTCTACACCGTGCATTATCATGGGATCCAGATGGTATCCCATTAGACTGCCATCCTGGTATAAAAAATGTGTTTCAAGTTGCTCTGTTAAAGCGCAGCGCTATTTGTAGTTACTTGCAAAGTGTAAATCAGCTTCAATGGGGAGACAAAATTTGTTGCTTCAAAAACATTTCTTTTTAAATCATAACCTGACAATTTGGACCTGATTATGACACTAGACGAAAAGTCGGAGGATCACCAACATTATTTCAATTTATCCTGAGGGGGACATGAATGTAGTTTAGCCCATAAATGTTAAGATGTGTCACATTTTAAGTGAAAACATGCTGGTGGTTAGCCTGGTTGACACCAGACCCTTCTCAGTTGTAACTGAGAGTGGATCTGGGATGGGTTCATTCACAGCGCATTTCCAAAGGGGCGTCACCAACGGACACCGCTCAAATGCCTCTGGGCCATAGACTGTATTATACAGTCTATGCTCTGGGCAAAATTGGATAGTTCTTCAACCAATCAGACCAACGATCCGGGTGACGTAGAAGCAACAGTGGCATCAATGGGTTGGTTGCTATGCTTCGGTGGCAGTCATGTTGAATGTAAACAAAAAGATGCTTGCTGTCGCTGCGTTATCGTCATCGTGTAAAGCCCTCCTCAACGGTTGTGATTGGTGCCTCGATTTGGAAAAATTGGAAATGGGCTTGAATGGGCTCTTGGCCAGACTGACTTGCAGAGCAAATCTCAAATTTGCCGGAAGTTTGTCAGGGTTTTCCCAGGTTAGCTGGTGGTGGCACCAAGGGAAAAGACAGGGAGTCATCAAAGTCAGTGGGATTCATCCTCTGGGGACCATACATGTCTATACAAAATCTTATGGCCAAATATCTAATACTTGTTGAGATATTTCAGTCAGGACCCAATGGTATTTCAATAACACAAGAACCTCTAAAATGCATTTACAATTGTACATTTATAGGTATAATGTCTGTCTGGTCATGCGATAAATGTGTAAATGGAGTATCTTTTCTGTCTTTCCCTCTCTGTCTCAGTTTCTCTGCTCTTTCTGATGGATGACTCTTAGTCATCGTCTGCAGAGATCAGTATACAGTCTGGGCACCCCTCAGCCTCGGTGAATTAATGGCCGCTGGGAGTGCAGCAATAGAGCCTTGGGATCAATACGTCAGCCCCATAGAAGATGCTGAGAAAGAAACACTCCCTGTGGTTGAGCTTAAATGTGTGTGAATGTTTGTTTGTGCATCCCTCTGTGTTTTTGTGTCTGTGGATTTGGGGTTTTGTGCTTGGATGTCAGCATCAGTGTATATGGCAGAAGTGTTTTTTGTGTGCGTATTACAGGTCGAGGTCTGTTGACACAGAAAAATCAAAAGCCCCAGCTTCTCCTAATGCCCCCTTTCCCTCGTCAGCGTCTTCCAAGCAGAGATGGCAAATCATTACCTCTCTGTTTTTCTGCCTTCTCTCCTTCTATTCTGTCTATCCAAAGTGCTGCTGTGGCACTATGTGGGATTAATTAGTAAACACAAAGTGCTAAGTGGAAAATCTTTGCAGTGACAAACACAGTTTGGTTACAATGATTGATGGAGAAGGTGTTGTTGCTCATTAATGAACTTCAGAGAAAATGCTGGGACAGGATCCTAGGAAAAGATTTTGGAATTTTCTTGTGCACACACCAAGAACCTGCTAACGACTACAGCTAAAACACGTAGAAGAAGAGCATAGTAGGAAAAACTCACTTTTTATTATTAGGCATTTATTTACTCAGGAATTTCAAGCAATCTAGGAAAAGTTTGGATGAACCACTTATTCCTTGATGAGCAAGTATTTTTATTTATTTTGTATGGATATTGATAGACCCAAGAATAAAAAAACAATCTGTACAATCAGTGTGTACATCAGTAAGTCAACACACCACCATTTAAATGCACGTCAGTTCGTAAATCAGGAAATTAATTACCTTGCACGGCAGCTGGATTCTTGCGATATCACGCGAGAATCCATCTTGTCAGGCTTCAAGTAATGCGTTCGTGTCTGAACAACTAACTGTTCGATCAATCGGCGTCCGGTGAGGAGCTACTGGTAGGTACAGGTGTGGCTTAGGTGTGGCTTAGGTGTGCCAGACGGCCATGACTCGTAAGATCCAATCACCTGACAGGTATTTTTTTTGAAAGTACCTGCCCTTTTCCATACAGTTTCCAATGACTGCTTGTCAGACGGTGCTGTGTAACAAACCATCTGGCGAGTCGGGTTAGTAAGTGAACGCAGCACCGTTCAAATGCATTTCAGTTCGTACATCAGTAAAGGAATGCATCACCGGCGTCCAGAGCTGATTCTGTTTTCAGTCAAGCCCTTTGCTGGCTCAAGCTGTTACGTTCAGTTCAGTGCAAATCTCGGCCTATACAACAAGCAGTGTTTAATAGCTCAGCAGCCACTTCTAGGCGACAAAGTTATCACGTGATGATTGTCTCTGTGGCTTTTCCTGTCATTATTAGGCTTTTAGCAAGGAAGTGCTCTCAGTGAAGGGAGCTCCACTGTTAAAAGCTACTGATTTGTTCAGTGACAATGGTGATTTACTATAGTCAGTTCACTTTGATGATTCTGTGGTAAAAATGTGTTTTGTACTTGTACTGAACACCTAAGTAAAATAAATGTTATCAAACAAATAAATGATCACATTTAATGTTGAGAAAACCTCACTTCTGATAACCACATCAACCAAATAACCAGAACTGCCTTCTTTCACCTCAAAAACATTGCCCGTCTCCGCCCATCACTCACCTTCTCTCTGCTGCCGAAACTTTGATTCACGCTAGGGCTGGGCGATATGGAGAAAATCAAATATCACGATATTTTTGACCAAATACCTCGATATCGATACTGCAACGATATTGTAGTATTGCCTATTGGTCCTTCACAAAATATTCACACAATGAGATTTTTGATAAATAATCATCAGTAATGTGGATATAATGACTAAGTGGGTAAAGGCAAATAATAGAACAGTTACAACAGTCTGGTAAGTTCAGAAAATGACATCACTTTACTGTAATGCAGCCTTTAAAACCAACACTTATGCCATATTACGATATTACGATATCCAAATTCTAAGACGATATCTAGTCTCATATCCCGATATCGATATAATATATATATATAGCTCTAATTCACGCCTTCATCACTTCCAGAATTGACTACTGCAACAGCATCCTCTATGGTTCACCTGCAAAAGCATTTAATAAACTCCAATACATCCAAAACTCTGCTGCCTGTCTCCTCACCCACACCCGTTCCTGTGATCACATCACTCCCATCCTTCAGAACCTCCACTGGTTCCCTGTTTCCCAACGCATCCAGTTTAAAGTCCTCCTCCTCACGCACAAAGCCCTCCATAACCAGGCTCCTTCCTACCTCATGGACCTGCTCCACCGCCACGGTTAAGTTTTACAATCCATCACTGATACAGCCTGTAGGAAAACTCCTTTGACTGCTCCCTTTCGTGCTCCAGGTGCCAATTATCCCATAGACATGTTTATCTTTTTTCCAAAAAATTTCCTGTCATGCATGAAAATGAATACATGACAAAACTTCATCTCTTTAACAAATATATGAAACCAGCACTGTAACATATTTCATGTGTAAAAAGGGCTATTAACAAAAGTGATATGCAGGCTAATGATCAGGTAGAAATAATTTTCCCACAATTTATTGACGGCAAAAATTCTTTCACACACACGGAGCCAAAATGAAGTAATTGAAATGGTTTATACTGTGGAGATTGACACACCCACAGTATTGGCATTGTTCGAACAGAAACCCCTGTAGAGATACTGTAGATATGACTCATACACAATCAAGAGGCAGTGGCTGCATTTTCCCATGATCCTTGTGCACACACACACACAATAGACACACGCAAGTATTTGAACGTGAGGTGCAAGTTTGTTTACATTACCACTTTCCAAGTGCTCT
This sequence comes from Zingel zingel, assembly GCA_023566125.1. Lineage (NCBI taxonomy): Eukaryota > Metazoa > Chordata > Actinopteri > Perciformes > Percidae > Zingel > Zingel zingel. The sequence continues at coordinate 16,505,523 of CM042331.1, read as the reverse complement.
GCTGCTCTCTGTTGCTTCCCGTTGATCATGGAGTGATGGAAATCACTACTTAGCATTTGCAGTATAGATGTTTACTCCGCTTCTGTGTTTACTACCTATAGGACAGACAAACAGAGGGGATGTGGGATGCTTAGACACACACATGCACTTCCACAACCTATTCAAGCACATTCACGCATGAACACGCACACACACACACACACACACACACACACACACTGCTCTGGCTGCTGCCTCGCGTGCGTTCAGTTTCCTACATTGGGCTTGTTTGTTTGGTTTTCCACTGCGGAGGAAATCAAGTTCAAATGCTGCGAGAGCCTGACTGTTAAGCTAACACATATTCAAACAAACAAGGGAGGAGGTGTGCGTAATTACACCCCCCACCACACACACACACACACACAAATTGTTCACTCAAATTGTTCACTCAAATTAATAACCAGAGCCCTCAAATGACGCATTTCTCCTCTCAAATTAATAGTGTAGCAGTAGCAACTAAAATTAAAGGTTTTTATGGCTTTTTCAAGAGGAGTTTTATCGTCAGGCAAACGTCTTTACTACTGTGAAATAAATTGAATGTGGTGAGCAGCGTGTGGTGAGCAGTTATGAAGAAATATTTGTTATTTTTATGTGTACCTTAAACTACAATAATGTTAAAATTCGCAGACAGGAAATCCATAGAAACAGACATCACAGCCGCACTGTTTGACCTGGGATTCCTGGATAAGGAGGTGAAAAAACATTTGTGTGCATATTTAATTCTTTGATTTATGTTGTGCTAGTGGCTATTTATTTGCACGTTGCCTTTATTTGATTATTAGTGTTTGCTTACTTTGCTATGTGACGGTGTGCGCAGTAAGTGACAATCCACATGCAATAGTCCTAGCTTGTGTGTGCATGTATGCGCCTACGTGTACGTGGGTTGAGGTGACTGTGTTGACTTTGTGTTCTTGTTTGCATGTGTGTGTTACTGACCTGTGGGTGATTGAAACCAGGCCACGGAGACACCACCGTGATATCCCAGTCAGGAGCTCCTGCCCTCCCCGGTGTCACCCACTGTTGATGTTAGGGTGACCCTCACCTCACCTTGCCTCCTCTCCGTCCACAGCATGTTTCTTCTCCTCTTTTTCCTTTTAACTTCTAATTTTTCCCTCTCTTTCGTTATTTGTTCTTTTTACCAATGTTGAACATTATTTGTTTTTCTCCCTTTTCTTCATTTTCACCTTTTCTCCCTCCCTCAAATGAGGACTACTCCAGTACATTGTTTTGATAAACTTTACCCTCCGGCACTTTTATCTTGAACTGTCTGCAAACACAAAAGAACTAAAAGACAAACAGAACTGGATTGACAGCGAGCCAGATCGAACTCACAGGCAGACACAAATATTTTTTGAAGTAAATGTTTATTCAGGTTTTGGCATGCTCCGATGTAGTGACCTTACCAGGCTCGGACACACACACACACACACACCCACACACACACACACACACACACACACACACACACACACACACACACACATAAACACGCCTTTTAGAGTAATCAGGTCCACAACAATCACCTAATTCCCCTTTCAAAAGTTGGATAACGGAGCTTTTAACAGCATCTGTTCTATGTCATGTAATTGCCTTGTATATAAGTAATGACTATGCTTTACTAATATACACATGCATTAACACACACATACAACAGCTTTTTCCAACAACACATGGGTCCAGAGCTGGTCATTGTTATGAAGACACAGGCTGTGGTGAACTCAGTGAACTAGAAAAAATTAAAATCGGCTCAGACTTTCTGTTGGCTTTCTCTGTAGCGGGGCAGGCCCCTAACACTACTACTTTCTCCCTTGGTCTCACACACACACACACACACACACACACAGCGAGTGCAGGGTGACAAGGCCCAGCGTCTTCCCGCCATCCTGTTTTCTAGCCAGAGTTTATTTTGGTCATGTGCCAGATCTGTGCTGTACAGGAAGGGGTAGCCTCTGTGTGTGTGTGTGTGTGTGTGTGTATGTGTGTGTGTGTGTGTGTGTGTGTGTGTGTGTGTGTGTGTGTGTGTGTGTGTGCGCGCATGTGTGCATGTGTGCAGAGGATAGAAAAATTCAGAAGAAAATTCCTCTGTCCGTCATAATATAAACAGGTCCATATTTGGGACGAGTGCTGCACGGGGCTCAGTGTAAACACACACACGTGTCAACAACTCACTTTCCACCACCACATTTCCTTCTACTTGTAGTACAAAAGGTGACTTAAGATAACTAAAAAAAATCACTGAAACACTGATTAATCCTACTTAGAGAGCTCTGCATAGTCTTTTTTTTTTTTTACATTACTGAGTTACTACAACCCTGTATCACAAAGACGGTGGTCCTCTAACCAGGCCATGCAAGTTGTACCTGCCACACAGAAGTACATGGGGCATGTTTTTAATCAAAATAGTGTTGTTCCAATGAAAACTGGTCTGTGAATCTCCAGTAAATGGGACAAAACGACGAAAATGTGCCACCTCGTTTAATTCAATTAAGTGTCAGACGCATTGATGCAATTGAGGTGCCGATGCACAGGGCTCTGGCAAAAGAAAACATTGAAACTGTTAACTTTTGCTGCAACACAATGGGACGTCAATCACATATGTGCAAGTGCACATTCCTGTCCTTCGTAACATACTACTTTGTACTTGCTGTTGCTGTGATAACAGACAAGACAAGAAACATCCTTCCGTCTTTAGTGTTTTGGTTTCTGATAAGCTTTCATACTCATGGACTTGCTGCTAAAATTGGTCCTCATCGAGCGTATTTCCCAGTAATTCCTGAAAGGAGACGTAGTCATTCAATTTCTTAAATGTCATTTTCAATGTTGCAAGCACCACAACAATTTAGAAGCCAAAATTTCCGAGACATATTTTTATCAAAGATATTTAAAGCTTTAGTGTGTAACTTTTTGATATTAATGAAAATCTGTTACATTCAAGCCATTGTCAGTTGCTACAAAGCTAATTAAGACTCCACACAACACTCTCTGTATTTCTCAGTATGGCTATGTTCAGAAGATTGGGTCGTCCGGCAACTTTCACACGCAGAAACTCGAGTGAAGATTATGATCACTTCTGAAGTTTTTTTTAATCCTCCGTGTCCTCCTTGGCTACTAGCAACTGTATGGAGGAAGGGTGGGGGCTGTGCACGATCACGGAAGGCTTGTATCATGTGGACGCGCCGACAGTATTGTTGTCATTATTTAGAATTCCTCATCGGGGACACAGAAACTACACACTATAGCTTTAAAAACCCGGGTAAACACAACTATCTACATGGCTTGATGGCAGTTAAGTAGGAAAATGTATTATTTTTTTTAAATGTCATTTGGGTGAACTGACCCTTTAAAACAATGCTCACACTTTCAAGATTGTATCACCCAGATTTTGGAACTGGACACATAAGATTATTATCTCTCACTGTTTTACTACTTTTCCCCACTTTACATTTACTGGGGGAATCTTGAAATTGTATGAAAAATATCTTCAGAAATCTTCAATCAGGATCCAGATATCATTTCTGCAAATTGGATGGGTCCAATTCAAAACCAGCCACGTGGCAACTATTCTACTACATTTCTGACTGTTACTATTAAGATTCAAACAGCCTCTACGACAACACCCACTACAATTATTAAAGTCGTTACTTGTACCACAGTAGTATGATCATTATTAGCCAACAAATCATTTGACCACATCAACAGACACTACTAAAATTACCAGAGCGTTGTTGCTGTGGTTGCATAGAGAGAAATATAAATGACTAACTAACACACACACACACACACACACACACACACACACACACACACACACACACACACACACACACACACACACACACAAAAACCCTTCTGTCTTTTAACATGACTCAGCATTCAGTCAATGTTGAGAATGATTCATTCACAAAGCGCCACAGTTTGTGTTTATTTGATGCCCTTTTTACTGAGCCTCACTGACTCACTGTGCTCAATTAGCAGTGAGAGCTCTGAACAGACAGTGAAGATATTTATGTAAGAAACACACCATCTTGTCAAACTGTCACAAACAAAGGCTGCAGACCAGAATGTCCCGTCCCTTTTCATTAGGACTAAGTAGATTTGCTATAATGACTCAAATTCAATTCTGGGTACACTTCTAAACCTTAAAGTGAAATCCAAATGGTCTCTGATAGTGCTGACTCAGTGCTATTCCTGAGCGAGCTACAGATAGCTAGTCTTGCTATGAAGAATTCTAGACGCAATACACTTCCATTGCATGTATGCAGTGTACTAATGTTAAATGCATAATCGCCTCCGTTAAAGCTGCCAGTACAAATGTACTACATGTATTATTAACGATAAAGATACACTTTGGATAAGAGTTATATCCGAGAGTTTGACAAGCTCTGTACCACTCTCATGTCTGTTCTATATAATGCAAGAGCCAGGAGGCAATTAGCTTAGCATAAAGATCGGACGTAGGGGGAACTAGGTTGTGCTCCAAAGTTAATGATTCTGCTTACCAGAACCTCTACAACTGACTTATTGACACATTGTATTAATAACACATATTAACAACAAGCTGTGGTTTTACGTGGGGTTAAGTCTTTATGCTAAGCTAGTCACATCATGGCTCTAGCTTTGTACTTAAAATAATAATGAAACATTTTGGGAAATAAACGTATTTATTTATTTCCCTTTCTTTCCAAGAATTAGATGAGAAGATCAATACCACTCTTATATCAGTCTGTTAAATATGATGCTATAGCGCAAGTAGGCAATTAGTTAGCTTAGTATAAAGACTGGAAGCAGGGGCGAAACAGCTAGTCTGGCTCTGTCCAAAAGTAACAAAATCTGTGACTTGCTATTTTTACACCTCTATTTTTTACTGATCAATCAAACAAGACGTAATGTGATCCTGTCTTTAAAATCAATATGCAGCTTTAAATCTAAATCAGATATACTTTCACCTTTTTATTTAAATGGAAAAACCACACTATACATAGTGCTAAGCAGTGCTAAGCAGCTTAGCTGCTCCATGGTTGGGCAGTCAGTGGTGTGCTGACCTCACACCACGCTCCCTTTCCTGTTTTCCCCAGAGCCTGTGTCAGCACAGGGGCTAATAGTACTCAGGATACTGCAGTTACATGCATTCATTTAGAACACATAGCTACCACCACTTTCACAAGAATAAAAGCTGCTTTCCTCCATGTAATTCGTCAAGAAAACAACAAATGTTGGTTTTATAATAGAACAATTAAAAATAAACTGTTCAGAAGAATGCAGTTTTTAAGAAGTATGCAACAACTATTTGAGGCAGGCTCATGATGTTTGGAGGATGTAAGGATCTTGAGCTTGATGAGATTGAAGGTCATACAATTGCTTTTATGACTTTTTCCCCTATCTGAGTATTTGCCAACGCGCGGAACAGTTTCCAGCTCACGCCCAGTGAGTGTCATCCATCATCCATTGACAATGATTTGAACCATAAATAGATGTAGTGGAGTTCAGCACTCCAGAGAGGAAATGACATAGAGGGATGCTATAGTTAGCCAGTGGAAGTCCCTGGAGTGCAGTCACTGCCACTATAACATTGTTTTAGTTTTTTTACTCAAAAAAGAAAATCACCACTTTAGCTGGACAATAACAAAGGTTAGGTGTTTTCCTCCAGCTCCATTACCAATCTCATTTTATATTAACTAATGAACAACTGGGTAACAACTCACCAAATGGTTATCCTTTCATGGTGTCCACATGAACATCAGATGTACTGCCTGGGTGTGTGTTTTATTATTGCTTGTGTGTATTCAATCGCCGTGTCACCATACAGTAAGAGGCTGCTGTTAGGGTGCAGATTCCATGGGCCTTTCTAGAGCACTCTGCATTGTTCTTATAAAGAGAGAGAACTCTCAGCTGACCTCAGTGGCCTTCTAACCAGAAGGCCACTGAGGTCAGCTGAGAATTCAGTACACACACACACAAGCACGCACACACACACACACACACACACACACACACAAACACACACACACACACACACACACACACACACACACACACACACACACACACACACACACACACACACACTGCACACACTTACTCAAAGTTTGTTCCCTTTGTGTCTAACGTTCCCCTTGTGATGCATTTGACATCCTGTTTGTTTCCCACATGTTGATGAGTTTCAACACCCACAGTTGACTAATGTAATGTAATGGTATGTGAACACACACAAACAGCGTTAAGACACAGGAACATGGTGTCAAGGAAGCATACAGCACTACTGAAGTAAACATTCTGTTGCATTTCCATGCAACAGAAAATAAAGAGTTTGTAAATAAAAAATAGTATTCTGTTTCAGGGTCAGCAGCTTCCCTTGGAGAGGCGTCCTACCAATCATAATCAGGTATAAAGTTGTAATGGTTCTGACACTGATGCTGCCATTCATGTCGACTTCTTCAAGAAAAAAGAGAATGAATGTTTCTCTGGCTTCTTCAAAGGGCCTTGAGGTTTAAGTTTAGAAACAGCACTTTTTAATTAGGTGAATTCATTTAAGTCATCAAACCCTTTTTCACGTTTTTTTGTGGCCATATTCTACATTTATCTTTTAGGATTCACAGTCACACTGCAAATTATATGCAACAGTTAAAGCTTGAAGATAAAATGACTAAATAAAATTTGAATTGGGTGTTTCACATGATATCTGTTTAATGGTGACTTTAAAGAAAAGCAAGAAAAAGCATAATAGGTTGGCCCCAAACTGGTTTAAACCATACCGTTTGTTCAAAACTGTAGTAGTTTCCTGATACTAAGATGATCATGTTCCTCTGATTTCTGTCTGTGACATAAAGAACAATTTTCACTGCTGTCACCACAGATATTTCACCAGTGAAGTCAGTGGTCAGGAAAAGTTCACGGTCCATGGAGAACATCTAAGTATGGCGTGCTTTCTCTGCATTTAGTGTAAATAGAATTCACATTTTTCTTTTTGCTAATGAATACAAGAGTCTCAAAACAAACACCAAGGAGATATTTAATAGAGAAAAAATATTTTAATTTCAACAAGGCTGGCACCTGGGCAAACACTCAGGTAAAAACTTATAATACACACACACACACACACACACACACACACACACACACACACACACACACACACACACACACACACACATACAGAAATGCAATATCTCATATATGTCAGTCCTCACTTGAATAAATCACTGACTCATCTCATGAGAGGAAATATAAACAGTACATCTTCAAAAATAGCACACTCACAATTCTTTGTGAGAACAGCCTGTAATTGATGTAAGGCCGCTGCTCCTGATGAAAAGCATGAATTTGTTATTTCAGAATCATCCTGAGTTTCACAATAATAAGGACCTTGTACATTCAGCTTACTAATAAAGAAGCTCCGCCTGAATAAATGCAGTGTATCAAAAATAGCTACGTCTTTTGTTGGAGCGTCCCTGTGCGAGACTCTGTACCTGCTTAGATCGTAAGTTACTGTAGCTCAGAACTTAATGAGAGATGTCATGTAAACAGAGAAAAAAACCCGAATAAAAACATGAAACTAACCAACTTTGGGTTTAGGTGGTGTTTGCCCCGGCTGTAGAGTAATATTCTATTGATTTGTCCAGAGCTGCCCTCACAGAGAGTATAACCCACAGTAATGCTTGGCACAGAGGTTGCAGCTTTACTGGAATGCCCTTCTTGTGTAACTGTTGGCCTTTCCACTATTGAGGTGTTCTGGGATGAGGCCGCGTTTTCATCACCGGGTAAACATTTGGGCTAAAGGTGGGAGGTCAGTAGCGTGAACTGGTAAGAGCATTTCAGGAAAACTGAGGCACACTGAAATAATTTAGTTAAATATGTTGCCACCTGTGTTGTTACAATAAGCCGAAACATAAATATGTCACGTTATCATCATCTGAGGTCATGTTGAAGCGTGGATTCTATTTATATGCTACACATTGCATAGATGCAGTGTTGTACTACACACACACACACACAACCACCCACACACACCTCTGCTGCTGGTGTTGGTTAGCATTGATCTGACTGATTCAGACATACTGAAAGTCCCACTGGGTCACTATGGCAACTAGAGCCAAAATAAAGCAGCCATCGAGGCAGCAGTGGCGGCGGCGGTGGCCTCAGCTGGCACATGCATGCATATGCAAACACACAACCCCCTCTGGCCTTGGCACCTAGAAACAGACTCCAAACGAGCTCTATATTAGACTGCAGAGGGAGAAAGGAAAGGGATGAGAGAGAAACATGGGAGACTGAGTGGCAGAGGAGGGGAAGAGTGTGTCCTGGAATAACCCCTTTTAGCTGTGTTTGGTGCTTCAATGAGGACATATTTAGCAGCCTCTTTGACTGGCAGGAACCCAGAGTCTCTCTTAGTCTCTCCTACTCACACACACACACACACACACACACACACACACACACACACACACACACACACACACACACACACACACACACACACACACACACACACACTGCCCAGGTCCAGCTGGCACTCACTGACATGCCCAGTTCTCCTTAATGTAGTGTGTGTGTGTGTGTGTGTGTGTGTGTGTGTGTGTGTGTGTGTGTGTGTGTGTGTGTGTGTGTGTGTGTGTGTGTGCTCCATGCCAAAGAGCAGACAGACCGGCTGTTCATAGCGACGCACTGTGAACACTGAAGCCTCCTCCTCCTCTGGGCCTGAGAATGTTCCAGGAACCCAGAGAGAGGCTCTGCAGGGCCAATCTGGTACCTCGGCGCCTGCAGAGATTACCAAACCTCCACGGTCAGCTGAGGCCAAATAGTGATAGTAACAGCAGGTTGGTGTGACGACAATTCTGGGTCTACACAGAGAAAGCTAAACATTAAAATAATATATTAAAGTATGACTCTGGCCCGTGTTTTGCGTCCCTATACATAGAAGCTACATGTTGCTTGTCAAGCTTCTTTGGCCTTCAAAGGGAACAGTTTGACATTTTAGGGGATATAATAGATTATTTTGCACAGAGCTAGGTAAGAAGATTGATAAAACTCTCACATCTGTATGGTGAATATTAAGCTAGAGCCACTAGATAATTAGCTTCATGGAGTCTTGTTTTCACTGTAAGGTTGCCTGGTAACCAACGGGAAGCATTTTTTACCTTTGGACAGAGCCAGGCTAGCTGTTCCACCCCCCCCCTGTTTTTATGCTAAGCTAATCGGCTCCTGGCTCTAGCTTCATATTTAGTGTACAGACATAAGAGTGGTATTTATCTCCTCATCTAACTCTCAGCAAGAAAGACAATAAGCTTATTTTCCATAGGGTTCAAACTACTCTTCTGAAACTGCGACAGCAAACAATTGATTAAAAATCCACTTTATTACTCTCTTTATTTTCTCAGATTTGGTACAGAATGAAAATAAATATGTGTGTACTGAATGCCTGTTTCCAGTTGAAATGTGCCCAGGAGTCTGCAAGACAGTTAATAGAAAGTAGACTACACATATCGCTCCACATGTATACAGTACATTCGTCATTGTATATTGATTCATCATAACGTAAACATCACCACAGCTGTGGCAAGGGATGGTGAGAGTCCAGCAGTGCTTTGGAACAGCGTACCACCAGGCCGTCACACTGAGTCATTTTACATTTACATTTTAAGCAGACGTTGTGATTCAGAGCAGCCTGGCGGAGGGAGCAAAAGACCTTCGCTGTGTCAGATACATCCGCGCGCGCCCGTAACCAGCATATCAATGGTTGCACGAGAATCACACGCCGACTATAAATAAACCGCCGATCCCCACATGCCAAGCAATGGCTGCTGCCTGTGGGTTTTTATAAATCGAGGCGTGTGACTTGGCTTTGTAATATTAGACGGATTAGCAGAAATACAGTAGTGTGTTGTATGTTTACAAGTCTAATCATTTTAAGATGTGACACCAAGGAAACAACAGCATGTTTGTCTTTGTGATACATACTATTTTAATAATATTCTGATTTTTGGTATTGTCTTTATTTAATGCTTTATTAATCTGCATAATCTTCAATACAATCTCAGTATATACAGTATGAGGTGGTATATATATATATATATATATATATATATATATATATATATATATATATATATATATATATATATATATATATATATATGTAAATAACACTGAAGCTCCTCTTTTCAAATTTCCAACCACAGATTTTTTTGAGTGTCTTATAACCAAATGCACAAATGGCATAATTCCAGTTTAGTATGTCCCATGACTACAGGGTGAAAGGTTTAATACCCCAATGAAAATGGTTGTGGGGGATTTTCCCCCTTTATTCTAATAATTTTGTATCCCCAGGGGAGGACAAAATGTACCCCCCTCAAAGTGATAAATGCTACTTCACCAATAGAACATATATTATTTATCTAAAATAGAAGTATTTTAAACTAATTAAAGGGATGGTTCGGAGTAATTTTCCTCTAAGCTCCGTTGCATCATGACCTGGAGCCAAACCCCCCCCCCCCAGAAGATTTTTTCCCTTGGTTGAACATTGGGCGAGTTAGCGCTTACTTACAAAATTTCCAATGCCTCGTTTTATTAGTACATAACCTGTTTGTACTACTGTAGAAGCTTGGTACCATTCTGGGCATCATTAGTGGTGTAATTTACGAGATACACCTTTGCTTCCATTAGCGCCTGCACTAAGCCATTCGGCTGATAGCACTAACACGCCCAATGTTCGTCCAAGGGAAAAAAGCTTCTGGGGGGGTGTTGGCTCAAGGTCATGGTGCAAAGAATCCTAGGGTGAAATTACTCCAAACCATCCCTTTAAAGTGCTGTAACGTGAACACATAGTACCATAGAATGATAAAATCCCGCGCCAGTTGCTGGTTGTGTTTAGCCGCTACAGAGCTCCGGGACGCCGGCTACCAGCTGCAGTTGTTTAGCCGCCAATAGGTGACTGCAAGCCGGGTAAAGGCACCGCCAGATGACGCTCCTTTCAGGGGCCATGGTAGTTGAGTTTAACCAGAAAACGTTAGCGTCATGCGGCAAGGACAGTTAAGTTTAGGCACCAAAACGACGAAAAAAAATGTGGTTAACCCTGTGAAAACCAAACCATTTCTGAACGTTTTTTGCTCCTGTCACATTGTAACTCACTGTGGGCTCATTTTTCACAATTATCTGCAAGTCTTGCATTTCAAATTAACAAGCACCACCATTGGCCAGAAGCAGAACTAGATTTTTAATGTCTTTTGAGCAGAATAACACAGTTTATAATGGCATAAAACATAAAAAAAAGGAAAACCATAACATAAGTATTTTGTTTTCGTAGCGAAGTGAACTTCGCTCTCCGCTCTCTGCTTTGTTTAATGTTGATATCCATGGTATTAAAATGGGGATTTAAATTATTGCATGTTTTGATTTGTTGTGCATGATCAAAAAACGGTAACAGGTTACTGAAAATTGCTTTATAGATGAGCTAAGAAGAAATTCACAATAACAAGACAGTAAAAACAGCAAAACAATAGCAAACTAATGCCTGAAAAAGGTAGATCTATAAAAATATAAGGAAGACACTTTCATAATGTTAATGATCTCCCTCAGAAATGTTTGAAGACGTAAAAATACCCTAACTTAATTATTATTGTGTGTCTACTATAACTGATTAATAGACTCCTTCAAGTGAAATGTAACCAAACTGTTAACCATATACATTTGCATAATGTTGCATATTTAGAAGTGGGGTGTGAATTCTTGGAGATCCTCTTGTTACGACTGCCAGTCACATGAAACCAGTGAAATGGTGCATCACACTCCACTCACTGCGCTTTAAAAAGCTGGAGACACCAATGGTTTCAAACAGACGTTCACACACACACACACACACACACACACACACACACACACACACACACACACACACACACACGCACACACGCACACAATGCTTTCTAGGCAAAAGTGCTCTATCTATGAATAAAGTGTTAGGGGAGTTATGAATATTAATAGACATATTCCAGAGATGAGCAAGAGTAAGCATGTGTGTGTGTGTGTGTGTGTGTGTGTGGGTGTGTTTAGAAATGTCCATTGGCCCAGTGTCCTCTCGCATCGCTGCCCTTTCTTTACTATCGTAGGAACCTTGAAATGATCTTTGATTCACCCTTCCTTTTTTTTTTCAAACACCCATAAACACACACACACACACACACACACACACACACACACACACACACACACACACACACACACAGTGTTGGGTAACTTGATGACTCCTGTAAACAATCGGTTCAAGCTTCCCATTTCCACCTTTGACAGTAAACAGACATACGGCTGCCAAGAACAACCAAAGTTCAACTCTGCTATAAACTACTGCTGATAGTGATGCACACATGAAGGCCTGTGCACGGTTTTCTCCTATATCTTGTGTTATGTAAACGCTACACATCCCCACCTTCCATGAGCATGAAACAGTAATGTGAGTGATGCGGGCCCAGTTTACATGTAAATGAGTCCTCAGTCACTGGTCACTTTAAGAAGAGATGGTTGTTTTAAATGCACTATCTGACTGCTAAATCATAATTTTCAAACTTGCTGTTCTCACTCGGGATACAAAAAATATGATCGCTTGTAGGTGGAAAAGCAATGCCTGATCATGATCACCATTTAATTGTCTTTGTCTGTGAGTTGCCAGCGTGTAAATGTGTTTGACTGTGCGTGAGCGAGTTTGTGCACAATTCCCAAGGGGCCAAGAAAAAAGGTCAATAAATATTTTACAGCACACCAATCCGTTTCAGATCGTAATGGCCGGGCATCACGGTATCAGCAGGGGAGAGGGCCGGCTTGATGAGGCTGTAGCCTGCTAAGACTGGCAGGGAGCTGGGTCAATTTCTCTCTAATGGCCTCTCATACAGTAGCTCTAATGATAAAAGATGATGCACAGAAGCACGGGGAAGATAAACTGCTGGAAAGGAAATGGTTGATAAACGGGATTGGAGCATAAAAAATAAAGGTGCATTTCTTATCGGTTGGATGATTCTTGCTTTTTTTTAATCAAAGCAACTCCGAGTGATTTATGTCTAACGTCAATCAAAACGCCGTAAGTAAAGGCAAAACATTTGAAAAAAGCTTTACGTGACCTTTCCCCTCCATTGGAGCTTTGCACACTCCAGCGGGTGCGCCATGCCTCCATTTCAACTGCACGTCTTAATAGTCCAATATCTTTCCCCTATTTCTGGTCCTCTGTCATGACGAATCAGCGACAGGGCTCAGTTCTGTTAAATCGCCACAAAGTGAACGGCGCATGTTTTGGGATGTATCATGTCAAGCCAGACGGAAACGCTTGACTGATTTCAGAGCAGGTATGTGTGGAAAGTGAGCCATTTTTTAAATCCATTTCTGTCATTGCAGTATAAATACCCTTGTGTAGGATTAGCGTGTGTGTGTGTGTGTGTGTGTGTGTGTGTGTGTGTGTGTGTGTGTGTGTGTGTGTGTGTGTGTGTGTGTGTGTGTGTATGTGTGTGTGTGTGTATGTGACAGGAGAATTTCCTGCCTGTCAGGTCAAAGTGATAACTGGTAGTCTTAAGAATAAATCTAAAAGATGCCGACTGCCTCTTTGCTTTGCTTCCTTGACCGATCAGTGGTTATGTGTCACTTACAGCCGAGCCTATTTTGGCTGAAAGGCTGAGGAGGGAGTGAGGTGGAGGAGGGGTTTCCAACCTGTATGAGGTCACTTGAAGTGTTTTTCTCATTCCCCTCCTGCCTCCTTACATACACACATGCACACAGTTTGACTCATGGAGGGCCAGAGAATAGCCTTTTTATGATGTTGCTAGTGTAAACACACTTGTTTCAAAACCTCACAGCCTGAATGAAGGTTACAGATGACAGCTTGTGACCAGAAGGTCGTAAGTTTAAATGCACAACAAAAAGGATGAAAGGAAGTGAAGTTGAACTGCCCATGAGCAAGGCCATTAACCATGTACTCTTATGTCTGCGACCCTTTCTGCCTCTGCTGCATCAAACACCCCGAGCTGTAGCTGTAAATATGAATTTGCTCTTAGTCATGAGAGGGTTTTTTTGGCCTTAGCCATAACACAGTAAATTACCATTATCATGTTGCAAAACAGACATTATCATTACTGCCACTGCCACAGTATGCATGCACTTTGGTCATTATGCCATCAACAAAATACTCACCGTCTCACAAGATATAAGATTAAAAAAAGTCAGCCCGCCAACGAAAAAATAAAAGAGACAAATGATTCTCATTACTCCAAACCGCAGGATTGATTGCGACTTCATACTTCCACTTCTTTTTGTCAACTTGGTGAGCTACCAGAGCCTCTCAGCTGCTCGTAAATTCAGAGGGAAAGAAAAGCAATCATGGACTGAAGAAAGGTTTCTACTGATGAACTCAGCCTTTGGGTTTCATTCATTTTCTTGGTTGTGTAGATTCACACAGTTTTGGATGTAAAGTATGCTAATGGCTGTAATTGTATTCATCATTATTAGTTGTTGAGCAGTTGTTGGGCAGTGAGTTTTGAAGAAGAATAACTTGTTGTCACAGGAATAACTGAGTCATAAAGGTTGCCCGGTCCAAAGGCCAGCCAGCCAGCTCTTCAGGCTGTGACACAATCACGAGGCCAGCCACAGGCCTGTTGACTAGAAATGTTTTCAGTCACAGCACACTTGTTGTAGCTCCAGCTGGGCTCATCATAGAAGTTCTATGTGAGATGAAATGAGGAAATAAAAAAAAAACATTCAAATGACCTCTAATATCTGAGATGAACCAGACAAAAATGGAAATTGTGTGAAGGAATGAGCATTCAAATGATAATCCTTTGCAGTCTGCTCTCTTGCTTAGAGACAGAGAAAGGGAAATAGCCCAAGCTATTGCCGACATTTTTGCTAATTTAACAGCCACAGAGCGAATGCTTTAAAAAATAAAAATGAAAAAAAAAAGAAATAAAGCACTGGAGAGATAGAGGAGCTATCCAACCTGTAGCTAATGTTCCCACTGCAGCCACTTCTTGCACTTTATTTTCCCACTTTAATCTCAACTATTATTTTAAGCTTGACATTTTGGTTCAACTGCGAGCAGCTGACTCATTCTGCAACACACAAACACGCAACTAACATCAACATGATCCATTTAAATTGGCATAACGGAGTTATTTAACATTCTTTTTTGGGCGTTTCTGCCTTTAATTTTTGACAGGACAGCTAGGTGAGAAAGGGGAGAGAGAGGGGAAAGACACGCAGGAAATCGCCATAGGTCGGAACCCCGGACCTCTGCGTCGAGGCACAAACCCCTCAGCACATCTGCGCCCGCTCTACCACTGAAACACCCGGCCACAAGTTTTGCACATTTTAATCCTTGTATAATATTCCACGACAGGATTCAAATAATCTCCCAAAATCGAGGCTTAGTTTGACAAGGTTAACAATGGTCAACCAGTGCACAATCTGGATTTTACTGTGACGTAAAGTACTGTGTACAATCAGGAAGGAATTAGCAATGTGGCTGCTGCAGTTAAACTTGCCAATCAACACGTGCTGTTGCTGTGATGTAAAAGTAAAGTATGCTTGGATAATGAATGTCAACCATTTGATCTAGTCAAGGCATATACTCTAACGTTGTCAATACATGTCTTTATGTCAACATCCAGCAGGCCGTTGGCAACACTCACATGCTTTTTCTCGGGTTGTCATTGCAACAAATGATCTATCTTGACTCAATTCAAAGTGCGACCATTTTTGCCAAGGGGTGAGTGAGGGGTCAGAGTGTTACTAAAGAGGAACACTCTGTGTAAGGGATTATTCCAAACGCTAATCCAATGAGATTTCATGTAGGAGAGGAGGACGATTTGATTTGATGAAAAATGAGAGAGATTGGTAGGATTTCATACAATGTGTGACAATTGTGTTTGTTGGAATAATTATTTTCTGTTCACATTTACTCGGAAAGTTCACCATTACTGTAACATTTAAGTTGTGTCCTTATTCCACACTCCAAACTAATACTGTACTTGAATGTCAATAGTATATTTTTTTTCTCAGTTATTAATGTACTTTTAATGTTTTACCATTCTGTACTAACTGTAACTGATATCCAAATTTGTGAAGTGAAAGACGAATGCTGTTGGAAAATAATTTATACCTTTTTGTTTTATGGCATATCCCCCTCTTCAAAATAACATTTTCATTATGCCATTATAGACATGTTTTTCACACAAACAAAATTGACTTGTGTTGAAGCTGAAGCTCATATTGAATATTGACAAACCATGACCGACCATGACTGCTGGACAGAACAGCCTGTACCTAACCTCAGACATCTTCAGAGTTTAAACTTTATTTTATTTTTGTGTGTAGAAGATTTGGAAAATATTGGCTACACCTTTTTTCAACATTTAAAGCTACCGGTGAATCTAATTTAAACTAAACTAAACTCAACTCAACTAAAAATTCCGATCTTGGGGTTAACTGAAGTGTCTCTTGAGCTTAAGAGGTACTTGTCCTCTCTACCACTCTCAGAAACAGCATAAGTTTCACATTTCTGTTAGATATATAATTTTAAGGTTTTAGAGTTGGTGCTTTCGGGTGTTTGGAGCTGTATATATACAGCCAAATTAAAACATTCTTCAGTAGGTCAGTCAGCCAGTCTGCGCATCTTTGTTTTGACAACTGGACAGTGAGACCTTTATAAAGGTCAGTGGTTGGAGTGAGGTGGCTAAAGATAACACACACGATCATTTGCATGCACTTACACACACGCACACACACACACACACACACACACACACACACACACACACACACACACACACACACACACACACACACACACACACACACACACACACACATATGTAGCTAAAAAGCTTATAAGAGCACACTGAGTCACAGAGGGAGAGCAAAGGTAAGAAAAATGGGTTACACTTTACTTGAAGGTATCTACATAACACCGAAATTCCACCAACTGCGGAACAGCTGCGTGTCGGCTCCATGCTCCGCCGTCCTTCAATACCCACTGGGTCCGGATTTGTTGCGTAACGGCTGCGGCCATGACTGACAGCTGTAGTCACGAGGACCCACGAGATCTCGCAAATTCACGTAGAATAGAACCACAAAACCAACAACAGTTTGTTTCCATCCAGAGGAGTAGAGGAAACAACTCTGTGCTGTGTTTTCAAGGTGTAGTGCAGGGAACTATGATCCGCCGTGAGCACGGTATATTTTATTTTGAAAATTAACCGGATGTTTTATTTTGTTTCTGTGCTCAACTTCCTGTCCCGTGCAATCAGTGTCATGTCACTCTTATGTAGATACCTTCAAGTAAAGTGTTACCGAAAAATGTGGCAGGTGTTATGAGGACTGCGAACAGACACACTGATGTCTCTGCTGTCTTTCTACCACACACACACATACACACACACACACGCTCTGTGTGTAAAGTGCAACAAAGGTCCCTGTTCCCACTGGTACGGCTTCAGCTGCTGTGTTGTGGCAGCTCCAAACCTGAACACTAAGCTTGGTGCAATCCACCGCGTCACTTAAGATGGTACTGTACAACCTGTACTACTCCAAATACTTTTTCAGACACACCGCACTAATCACTTCTTAGCTACACACAGTGGCTTTAGGGTTATAGAAGCAGGCTTGTGACTGAGCAAGATGCTGATGACGGTGGGCCTGCTCATAAGGTTAAAATAATCATGTCACAAGTCAAACCAACATATTTACTTCAAATACAAATTGTATATTCATCAACTAATAGAGTTGCCTCACTTGTCATCACTTGTGCCAAAAAAGAAAAATGGAGCGTCAGTCGTGTGATAACAGATAGTCGTACACGTAATTGTAAGCACAATCACAACAGTGGAGTGTCTTTCACTATGACTTCGGCCTCGGAGAGTCAAAAACTTCCTGTGGAGTTTGATTCACGTGATATACTTCATGCTGGCATGGGGATTCCCTCGAGAAGAGGGGCTTTAAATTGAGTCATGAGACAGGATCCCTGAGTCAGGTCATTCTGGGTGAAGCATTTTGTAGTTTCAGAAGAGGCATCAGCAGTTTTTAGCATTGAATGTGGTTATATTGTCATGAAATATTTGAGCAAAAAACACCAACTACAAAAGAAATGTGATCTCTGGAGCATGTTTCCACCACACCACAGCAATTTACAATACACAGCAAACAAGTTGCCAAAGTAAGACAAGGAATACACAGATTACTATCTTTAAAGGGCTGTTCAACATATTGGGTTTATTCGTTTTCTTGACGAGAGTAACAGTAGATAAGAAGATCAGTACCGTTCTCAAGTTTGTATATTAAGAATGGAGCTACAGCCAGCAACGTAGCTTAGCATAAAGACTGGAACTTGCACATCAGGCTCTTGTGGCCAAACTGAGTATTACAACAACAAACACTTAGAAAACTAATCCCAACAAAATAAATTAAACAAATCACCTGCCAAAACTAGATTTCGAATTTAGAAAAATGATCCTGGAAATTAGCTGTCAACTTTGTTTCACAGATTAAAAAAAAATTAAAATTTAAGGAAAGATTATCTTGGCAGAACCCCATTTTCACCTGTTCTTGAGTCAAAAACACAGGAGAGAACACAATGTAGATCAGACTTAAAAAATGGATCACCAGAATCTTTTTTTTTCTTACTTGCCTCTCAGGGCTTTCGTAGGAAACAGCTGATTATGTATTAATAATTAATATGTATGAAAAATAATAATACATTTAATTTGTATAGTGCTTTTCATGGACTCAAAGTCACTTAAGTAGACACAAAAAGATGTGGCCTTTGTAATTTGATAGTTAATCTGTGTCTACTTAACTCTGTCTGTCTTAAAGTGCATTATGGGATAGTGTGCACACAGTCACTCATCTGTGTCTTCGTCAAATAGCTCTGATATTTACATTCTTAAGGTGCTTAGTTTTGTACCGTCTTAACTGGGTGTTGCCTGCTATGCGTAACAATGGCTTAACCCATTCTCTGTGTTATTCAAGCAAGTGCATGAGTCGGAGTGTGTGTGGGTGTGTGTGTGTGTGTGTGTGTGTGTGTGTGTGTGTGTGTGTGTGTGTGTGTGTGTGTGTGTGTGTGTGTGTGTGTGTGTGTGTGTGTGTATGTGTGTGCGTGTTTGTGTGCGTGTGTGTGTGTGCGTGTGTGGTGCGTGTGTGGTGCGTGTGTGGTAAGCTCACTCACCTGATAATATGCTAATACCGCATTCTCACATTCCTATCATAGTGAGCATTTAACCAGACCATTATCAAAGAATACTGTTGTTTTTGTTGTTGCAAAAAACATGTGAGCTGGAAGTAAGTGTGTGTTTGTCTAAAAAATGTCTGTTTCAAGGATAATTGAGCTCAACTGTGAATGAAAGGCTCAGCCATTTCCTGAGAACAGGGACATCTGTAGATCAAGTAAAGATATTTTGAGATATGTCGAGTGTTTATGTCTACTATGGAAAGATGTTGAATTCAAGCAGAGGGAGATTTCATGATGAGCTTCCTTGCACAACAATCATACATGGAATCAGTGCTGATTGCATAAGATCATTGGGCCTTACAGCACTCTATACGTAATGTGTGTGACTTGCATTGCACTTGCATTGACCAATTCTCTCATATTCAAAAGTTTGTCTGAGGTATCAATTAAAAATGCCAAGTGCTCCAGGTCGGTCGTGTGAGTCATGTACAGAAAGTCTTCCTTTTCGCCACACTTGTTTGACTTAAGAATCATTATGCCTATATCTCAATTGGACAACTTAAACAATTCAGAATACAAAGTTATCATTCACTGTCACTTTCACCTCCCCTTGACCATTCTTTATTAATATTTACAGGGTATCCTTCTGCTATGATATGTTGATATGTTGGTGGCGCTAGAGGAGAAGTAAGATGATCACTAAAGCTGTTAAAATGTATTATCTGGTAACCATGAATGTCAGTACAGAATCTATTGCCAATTCATCAAGAAAATGTTGAGATATTGCACAGGAAAAATGTAAACTTTGACTTGCTGGTGGCGCTGGAGGAAAGTTCAGGGAATCTCCAAAGTCACTGGGATTCATCATCTTGAGACCATCCATGTCTGTAAAAAATGTCATAGCAATCCAACCAATAATCTCCTTGCAATTTGTGGGCTTTAAAGTCGAGACCGGTCATTGCTGAATATATGACTTTGATTCACAATTATTAGAATGTGCTGCAGCTCAGGCATCTGTTGTGTTAGGGTATCATGTTTTTTTATTTACCTTAACCACCCAGATGTTCCCTTGCTGTCAACCCTCTGGTCACCAGGTTCATTCTTAAATGGGAAACCCCATTTGTATCCTTCCTGTCACTGTTCATATGACATCATACCACTGTGTGTGCACAGCTCACTCACTTCACTCACGTCATTTTGTCTTTGGCTTGGATCATCCAGCTCTTTACTGACAAACATTTTTAATATATAACCCAACGCATAGTCAGTAGTAGAGGCAGTAAAGATACATAAATGGCTTTGAAAAACGTAGTCATTACTATAAATAGATGCTTTAGTAGCCTGATACAGTAGCACTTCCATGAATGGTGTGGAAAGCCTGAGTGTGCTTCTGTGCAGGAGTGCATTTGTCTCTGTCCTTTGCTTTGATATTTGTGTGTGTGTGTGTGTGTGTGTGTGTGTGTGTGTGTGTGTGTGTGTGTGTGTGTGTGTGTGTGTGTGTGTGTGTGTGTGTGTGTGTGTGTGTGTGTGTGTGTGTGAACGTCTGTTTGAAACCATCGGTGTCTCCAGGGAAAACGTGTGTAAGCCTCATGATGCACAGTGTGGTCATAAGACACACGTGCAATGGCATCAGAGTGGGTGATGTGTGTGTGTGTGTGTGTGTGTGTGTGTGTGTGTGTGTGTGTGTGTGTGTGTGTAAGCCTCATGATGCACAGCCTGGTCATAAGACACAAGTGCAATGGCATCGGAGTGGGTGACAGGAGGAGGGTGTGTGTGTCTGTTTAGAGGGGGGTTTGACAGGAGTAGAAGCAGGGCCACAGGTGGTCAAGTGAAGAGAAGGCAAAGAAGGGGGAGGGTAGCATTTGAAGTGAATAGGAAATAAGGGAAGGCAATATTATTCCGCTTCTGAAAAATAACACAAATTTCATTACACACACACACACACACACACACACACACATACACGCAGATAAAGAGCTTACTTTAAAGAAAAGATGGAGTGGGAGAGCAAACAAGCATTTTTTTCTCTACATTTTCTGTGAAATCTGGATGTAAATGATCTTCCCCAAACTTCTTAGTATGATATAATATTCTAAGAATGTGTTGCTCATATGTGTTGTATTTGCATTTGACGTAATGATTGAGGCAGCATGTGAGGAAGGGGGGTTTAGCTGCATTCAGAGGTGTAATCTAATACTTCATGTGTTGTTAGCAGGATGATTTATTGAACATGTGAGACTGACCACGCTGGTCTTTGATGTCTTGTGCAGCTGTCTGACTCTGTCAGTCTATATCTCTGTCTCTTGCAGGGATTCCCAACCAGAGGGACTTGTACTCCAGGGTCCACTCCTGCAGTTGCTCGGGGATACATGGAACGATTGTGGAGTAGCTCAACTTATTTGAACAAAAAGTGGAAAAGGAAATTCCTTGTATTGATTAAGCTGGAACACTAGAATGCATGGTTAGGGTTAGTGCTTGTAAGTAGTAGTAGTTATTAGGCGTGGGAATCACCAGAGGCCTCACGAGACGATATCATCGCAATACTTATGTCACGATACAATGTTGTTGCGATTTTAAACACAATATATTGCAATTTATTACCTTTTTTTTCCAACTTCAAATGTTTCCCAATTTCAAATGATGTCCCCAGAAGGAAACTTTGTCAGCATCTGTTTTAGCTAAAAAGACACATTTCTCTGTTTGTTCATCTCACTTCCATTGTATAGGTGCAAAATGGGATTGTCAAGCAGACAAACTGACCAACACATATATAACAATAGATCAATACTTGGTGTCTGTGTATTGATACAGTTTTGCCACGGAAAATATCGCGGTATCGATCCCCCCCCTCCCCTAGTAGTTAGCAAGCAAGCAAGCAGAGAAGTTGCAACCGTTAAAGTGATGAATGAACAGTGATGAATAAATATTTTTAATATTTAGCTAAAAGTAACAGATTCATGTTTAAAATAATTAGGTTAATGGATAAACGGTTATACTAGCTAAACGTAATAGATAAATGGTTCTAGCAACAGTTATTGCAGGCCTAAGGTCATGGATATATGGTTGACATTTAGCTGAAAGTAATGGATAAATGGTATGGCGGTGTCGATTGAAGAATGAAAAGGTTCATCTGACAGGGCTGTGGGGGTACACATCAGACAAAAACTCTGTCTAGACAGAAATAGAAAGATATAGGTGGGAAGCGAAGAAAGAGAGAAAAGACGTGGAAGTTTGTGGAATGTAACATACTGTAATAAGAGATGGAAAAGAAGTTAACAGGGAACAGACAGTATGTCTACATCGTTTCTCCCTTTTCCTTCCAATCTCCTCCTGTGGCATGTAGGTGACCGTGTGAAGCAGTACGTGCTTCTTCGATTAATATATTCACTGTGTAAAATGTTGAACATTTTGTTCCATGACACTGGTGGTACCTCTGAGTCTCAGCCTCACAGCAGAGGGAAAGAGAGCAGAAGAGATGAGATGTAAAAGGAAAATAAGGACACTATAAGATAAAAAGAGGGGAGGGAGGAAACTCTATGCGTTGCTGGCGAGAAGTGAGAGGAAGGAGAGGAAAGAGGGAGATTGAGAGTAAATAGAGAGAGAGAGAGACGGTGGGTGGCGGGGTGGGGGAGGGGGGATGGATTCAGAGCTGACAGGGTAGCGTGACATTTTCCTGCGAGGACAAATTGTTTCCGAAAAATCAACAAAGAAGCAGAAGAGAGGCAGGGTGACACTGCAGCACCGACTGCAGAAATGTTTGAGCTTTTCTGAAACGTACATGTGCTCGCAGCATCCCCACCCACTTTTGCCGTCTGATTGGCTCGCTCTGCCTCTGCTCTGCGTACCAATTTCGAGCCTAATCAAGGATTTCCTAATTGTGCATGTATGTCTATTCCACATTGCACTTAAGCCATCATATGCGTTGGATTTGCGCAGACAAACACAAGATTAAATTACGCCATCTGTCCTCCCTCATATCTCAGTTAATCTATTTTCTTTCACTGAGCTCTTTTAATGTGAAACTGTGGTAACGTAGGGAGACTGTTATCCAATTTCAACTGGTTTACTAACCTCTTTCCCAGCCACGCCGCACTGCTCATCCTCTCCTCTCATCCCTGCCTCTCCCTGCACTTCCTCTGAGGCTTTTTAAGGACACGTTGTACCCAGTGCCCTCCTGTCTCTGCTCATCCTCCCTCCTCCTTTTCCATCCCTTTCTCTTCTCCTCTCCTGCTCCTCTCCTCACCTGTCATATGCCTTTAGCTCCTCGTGTGTCTCCTCTGTTTATTTCCCCTCCTTTTCCCCTCTCATTTCTTTTGTGTCTGCAGCATTGTAATGCCAAACCACTTTGCATAGCCGGCATACCCTTATCTAACATCTGCACTCCAGAAAAAGGAGAGGAGAGGGTTGTTTCCCTTCCTCATGAATATTACACCAACAGAGAGGGGTGAGATGGTAAGTAATATAGGCCCTTGCACAAAGGTGTGAAAAGAGTCAATGACTGGCAAGGTTGCCGTGGGTGTGCATATTCAGGTGCGCGTGGATTCACACAGCAAACGGGCGGACAGGCATTCAGAATTCTCACACGTGAACCCACATGTACAACTGGCGGGATAAATCGGATCCTGCTCTCACACAGGTGTATATTTAGCCACGACTGCGCCTGTTGGCAGCGACTGGTATTTGGCATCTTCTTGACAGAAGAGGTGTCAGCTGACGCACACAGAAGAGCTGGGGGTAACAGGGACAAACAGACAGACAGGCAGCTGTGGTGTAAAAACAAAAAAGGAATTTATAGTCCCAAGAAGAAGTATTGTTTTTGAAGGGATGGGACTTTTGACCACAAAATAAATAAATAATAAAATCTTAAAGACATCTTGTAAAAAAAAATAAGCCTCGTTCAACTTTTCTTGGATTCAGGCTGAGATACTCACATGTGATGCTCTGGAACACAGTTGAGCAAGCTTGACAAAGACATAAACCCCCTCAGAGAACCTCAGATACACAGCATATGATGAACATGAACACCTAAAGAAACTCCAGGAGAAAATTCCAATTCCAATATAGGAGTAGGCTGGGGTGGTCGAAGGAGTTCAATTTGTGAAAAGAAGCAGCAGTGTTACAGAGTTTTCTGAGTTTATATGAACCTCATATTGTGAGTGATGGGTCGTGGACATACGTGATTGGAAACCCCATCCTCCAACACTTTTCTGACATCAGAATTGGGAGGACTGTGTCCAGCAATTTTGTGTACTTTCCAATCCTGACAATCCAACAAGCATGGCTACTGAGGGACTGCCCGTTGTTCCGACAGCTCATACTCCCAAAGCCCCAATAGTCAGTAAAAATGTCCAATGGACAGAAAGCCCATTTGTCCATCAGATCCTTATCATGAAAACAAGTAAGCATTGCTTCAAGGGGCAGTTTTCCCAGAAAAAAAACACTACCCACTCTTCCAAACAGAAGCACAGCTAATAATGCAGAATCATCTCATCGGACCTTCCCACAGTGGCAAAGGCATGAACCGTCCTACTCTGCCTCTGACTGGCTAGTACTAGTTGCTTTCGTTGGCTGGGTTAGCTAGGCATAGGCATGAGGGGTGAGATTGGTTAAGGTTAGGGTAAGGATTAGTCAATCAGAGGCCGAGTTTGGGCGGGTCATGGTTTCACCTTATTATTCTGCATAATAATTAGCCATGTGCTTTTGTTTGGGAGAGTGCCACAGGAGAAATGGCCCTTCAGAGCAATGTGCATTTGTTTTGGAGATAATGGGCCAATGGGACATTTTCCGGATCATTGGGGCTTCAGAATTATGACCCTTTGGAACAATGGCATGGCACCGCCTACTTCATCATCATTTTTAACTCTTTCAAACGAGTGCAACACCCTAAATACCTTTAAGGAAAAACTGTCTGAATGTGCCATTATCCCCATACTGACACGTTTAGTATCAGCTGTGATTCTGCAAAAAATGCCAGTCAGAGGCTATTTGCTAAATTATTTGATATATGACCCATATTCCGAAAGTGAACTATTTTAATATGTTGAATGTATTTGCCTGTTTCCAAAAAGTTCAATCCTTTGCTTCCGCTCGCTGCTAGTGGTGCACATAACTAATTTCTCACTGAAATGTACATTGTGAGTTGTAGTTAACTTCTCTACATACATTTGTAGGTACACAGGCTCTGTACCCTCCGCCATCAAATAACTATTTTCTAATGCAGCTCCCCATCATTTGTACTGAAGAATCAACTGCAAGAGTTTTGTGTTGATTGAGCTATGAAGGCTCTCCAATTGACAGTCGCCATAACATTGCAGACAAAGAAAAGGACTTCTAAAGTACATCTAGACCCCTGGACTCTCACGAGATTCTGCAAGGAGAAATCGGATCTGTCCTTTTATAATGACGGCAGGTTTCTCTATGAGTCCCTTTTGGCAATTTGTATTGGGGTGTGATTTGGACTCAAGAGACAGAAAAAGGTAGAGCAGACAGAAAAACAGAGAGAAAATTAAGGGGAAATGTAGGGAGACATAGATGAGCAGGCAGAGAGACAGGTAAAAGGACAAATGGAGAGAGATGGAGGAGATGTAATTTGCTGAACAACCTGCAAGGTATAGTGTACTGTATTCCCTGGAAAACCATATATACACACACAAACACACACATGGCAGCATGTTATCAATATTGTTTCAGTGGTAGCTATCATGGTGGTGCACACCAATTACTCAGCCCGGAGCAGCAAATGTGTGGTCACTACAGCAGAGGAAAGGCTACATGGCTCACAACACTATTGATCAAAACCTGTCAGCCTGCCCTTGTATGTGCGTGTGCTTGAGTACCTGTGTGTTCTCTATGTGCACAACCCTGCTTTTCCCATTTATGCTTATGTGTGCGCGTTTTGGAGCGTGTGTGTGTTCAGGCACAGGGGGCACAAGTGAGAGCAGGCAAAGATGTTGTTTATGAAATTGGTATCATTTATCTTGGATGTGGTTGGGGGTGGTGGAGGAAATAACCAAAACACAGAGAAAAAAGCTTGTGGTTGACAGTAGAGCAGAGTGATTGTGTGTGCCGTTTAGAGAGGATTTTAAGTGGGTCATCCCTTTCAGGTCCTACCTTGCTCAGGTTACCCTGTAGCATGAACAGACCAAGACTTGGACTTTGGGTTTTTTAAGTGTAGTGTTAATCGAGACAAGGAACTCTAACGTAACTCTACCTAAGCTAAACATTTTTGTCTTTATAGTCTTGTATCTGTACCATTTGTCTTGCAAGGTAGATATTACCTTGCAAGGTAGATATTACCTTGCAAGGTAGATATTACCTTTCCCTCTGTCTTCAGTATTTAAGCTAAGCTAGGCTAGCCCCTTCCAGGGCTATATTTAAAAAAAATGGCAAACTAGTCCTCTAATTTCTATTAAAAGACATAAACAAGCATGTGAGAGAGAATCTGAAAATGAATTATGTGTAATTCTATGGTTTAGCATTGAACCACAGTTGCAGACTTAAGCTGATAACACGTTACTTGAAGGTATCTACGTAAGAGTGACATGATACTGTCATGAACACATGACACTGTCATGACACATGAACCCTAACCCTAAGTCTAACCCTAACTTGTCATGACAAAAACCGAATGACACTTAATGACAGAAGCGTTATGTCATAAACGTTTATGACTTGTTTATAATGTTTAGGACACGTTCCTGACAGTGTCATGTCACTCTTATGTAGATACCTTCAAGTAAAGTGTAACCCTTAAGCCTCTGTGAAAGGTGAAGACCTCTGACAGCAGTCTCCCATGAACAGAGTCAATCACAGTTTGTAGGGGCATTCAATATACCCACATCTACACAGGGCTCCGGAATTAAACAAGCCTAAACTACTTTGCTGTGAGTATGTGAGTACTGTCGATAGCAAAAAAAACGAGCCAAATCGGTGCTAGCCACATGGAGCAGCTGCAGCTGATGCCGAGAGCTCCCACTTAGCTAAAACGGCAGTTTTGGGGGCATATCGTAAAGAGTGCCTTTGTGCCTCTTAACAGACACAAAATGCAATTAAAATATCTGTGCAACATGAACAGGGCCCTTACATGACAACAAGATGTGTTTTCAACTCAGACATGCTGTCGATAGCGTTTTTGCTATCGACAGTACTCACATACTTATAGCGATCAAGATTAACGTAAAAATTGGCCGGAGTTCTCCTTTAAGTTTGGTTGTCTTGATTTCCAATGTTGCTCCTCATGTTATGTCTTAGTTTTCCAGTTAATTTATCTGTTTGGAGAATAAATAGTTTGCAATTCAGTTCCTGTATCCAGCATGTTACTGTCCTTTCTGCTTTTGGGTCCAAACCTGGGGCCCGTTTCAGGAAGGAGGTTTAGCAAACTCAACATTCTCAACACGGCTGCTGCTGTAAAAGAGCGAGAATTGACGTAGGAGAAAATTGCTGCTCGAGTCAATGCATATAAAGTGTATTCATTTCATATTTAATCACAAGTATAGCCTAATATTACTGGTGAAAATTGGTGGACGCTAGTGATATGAGGACGGATAAGATTATGTACATATCTGATGGACTGTGAAGAAAAACGATACCATTGAAATAGGTAGTTATCTGGAAATGAAAACACATCTAGTCGGGGCCTCAATATCATCTCCCGACGTATGTTTAACTCTCTGCGAAGTAATACAGCTTCTTCATCAACGGGATCGTCAACAAAAGGACATGCCAGTAAGGTCAGCCTGACAGACTTAATAAACCAACCCGTTTTTTATTTTTTTTTATTCATGCAGATAAAAAACTGCGCTAAAATGCGCCTGATACAGTCTGAATGAATGAATGAATGAGGAAATGAAAGAGTGCTGTGTCAGAGGGAGGAGACTGAGAGGAACTCCAGGTTTATTGAAGAAAACCTGCTCCTGACCAAGTTAGGTCACAGACTCAGTTACCATAGTAACTGACTCTGAGATTAAGTTACCTCTCTTTCAGAAACGGGCTGGAGTTACCCCTCTCTCTCAGGTTTGATTTACCTTCATTTCTGAGTTGAGTTTCCCTCATGTCATCGTTAACAAACTTCTTTCTGAAACGGGCCTCTGCACTAACCGTGACACTTTGGAGTTTTTACATTTATAAATAAAGCCAAAATGCTTTTACACTTAACACACTGTAGTACATGATTCTTTATAATAAACTCCTCTGAAGATAAAATAAATAGATTTCAAATGTGTTTTACTGAATGTAAAGAGGAGCGTGTGTTCAGACGGACCATGTGGACACAAATTGAGTTTGCAACGGGAAACATCTTTCCCAGACCGTCTTAATTCATGTTGATGTATGCAACCAGCCATTTATACTGAAGACTGCATGTAATTTGATAGGTGATCTCTGATGAGCGTCGCTTCTGCCTCTAACGATGATTAAAATGGAGTATGTTGCAGTACACTCAGATGATTGACAGAACAATGTCAATAAGTGTGTGTGTGTGTGTGTGTGTGTGTGTGTGTGTGTGTGTGTGTGTGTGTGTGTGTGTGTGTGTGTGTGTGAAAGCAAGTGAAAGCATACTGTGCATCCACTGTGATGACTCTGTCTGCTTATAGGTGTATTTACTGTAACTGCGTTCAGACAGACACACCACACACATACATTAATGGATTGCATGAAGATATGTGCACGCATGTATGAATGTATGGATATGTGTGTAGCCAGGCATCAACGGGTTCAAATGGCACTGATCTTACCTACTCTTTCCCATCAGTCTCTCTCTCTCTCTCTCTCTCTCTCTGTTGGGCTGCATCAAACCCTGTCAGACAGTTTTGGCAGCACGTCAAGTCTACTCTGCACACACGCCAATCATACCCCGTCTAAGAAAATAGGCAATTAATCATTAGCATCCACAAGCAGCCGACGCAGGGGAAGCGGGAAGGAGGAGGGCAAGGAGAAGAAAGGGGTGTCAGGGTTCATTTGGGCTCAAATATGACCCCACCCACTTCACACACACACAGATACACACAATTCCCTGGTGAAGTCTGCGGTGGCAAGCACATAACAAGGGGATTATCTTCTTAATAAGTCAGGGGATGAATTATGGAAATGAGCATGGGACGGTAAAAAAGAAAAGAAACAACTGGACAGCATCTGTTGACTAACAAAACAAACTATTGTCTCTATTAGGTTCTCCTCTCCACTCACAGTAATGGTGATTAGATCATTACTCTGTGATTGAAATTATTAAATCGGAGCGTGTACCTTGTGTGTGTAATTCTGTGTGTACACATGAGACAAATCAGCTAGCACTTACTTTGAAAAGGGGGTATTTTATAGGGATTGACCGATACTGGGTTTTCAAGGCCGATACCGATTATTAGTAGTTAATAAAACCGATAACCGATATGCATGTACTGTGAAAATGTCAAAATTAAGATTTTGGAATGTTACAAACTCCAACACAAAACTTTGTTTGGATGCTTTAAGCAATTATTTAATAAAAAAAACTTTGAAACTTTGAACATAACAGTAACAGATAGTCAGATAGTGTTGAGGGCGAGACATTAAGTCAGACTCAGTGGTGAGTGAAACCGAGGCAGAGGGACAGACACAGAGCTGTAGCCGAGCCAAAGTAGTGCACTTTTTAATGAATTAACTTTATCGGTTATCAGGAAAATAAAACAGATAATCCGCAAACCCGCCTAAAAACTACCAATAATCGCCCAGAGCGGATAATTGGTCTATCCCTAGTATTTTAGGCCTAGCTTGATTACTTAAAAATCAGGGTTAAGTGAAGGTTAGTCTCGCTTTGCCAGATCCTCCTCCAAAGCGTGCTGGAGGAGAGTCTGGCTACTCCACATAGCATTCGGGGATGGGAGGAAAACGTGCTCTGGTTGATTGGCATTTCTTTAAACTAATCACACTCGTCTTGGGTGCTAAGCACCAGAGAAAAGCCGCAGTGCCGTTGGAAAATAGGCTCGGAAGGAACTTGTTTTGGTGGAACGTGTACGTTTAAAAGTTGTTTTAGTCGTGCAACAGAAAACTCAGATTGGACAGATAGTCTAGCTAGCTGTCTGGATTTACCCTGCAGAGATCTGAGGAGCAGTTAACCATAGTCCTCAGAAATCCACCGGAGTTTAAATGGTCATGTTGTGTTAGTTAAATGCCAACACAAAGGAAGCCCAAGGCAACAGATATCCGACCTAAATGAGTGAAATCCGGCGGATTTTCCGGAGGCAATGGCGCAATCCCGGAAGTGGAACGTCGTGGATATACACCAAGTGAAGGTAAACAGTAGGGTTGGGACGAACACTTCAGCCTCACATAGTTTTATATATAATCCATATGTGATGCGTTTTTTTTTCTCTCAGCCTGTCATATCATATACTTTCAGTCTTGTCTCCTAAATATGCTACCAATTTGCATTGGCCAATATGTTTTGGACGTCAAAGAAACTGGATTAAGATTATAGGCAACGTTTTGTTCCAGTGTGGGAAGTAGTGTGATGTTTTAATACAGCCTTGAAATATGTTGACAGTGAGCATTTTGTCAAAAATGTTCCCTATAATTTGTACTGTTTTTTGTTTTTAACAATATGTTTATTGATTTTCATTTCAACCAAGACATGCAGAAATGTAGACATAATTATTGTTGTTGATTAAAAAAAAAAACTATTACAGGCTATTAAACGTTAAATAATGAAGTACCTTAAAACCAAATATGCCTTACACCAGTCAAAGTTTATTGTTCAAGTGATTAAACACAGTACTGTAGATATGCTGTCAATGCACAGTATTTCTAACCCTCACATGACTAATTCTACAATCTACAATCTTGCATTCTCTTAAGACATGGGAAACAAATCCTTGTGTGGGTGTTTGTAAATTTTTACTACCCTCAGTCATTCTCTCCAATCTCGTTTTATAGCCTGTAACGTTTCCTCTGTCTGTTTGCTTAGTGTCCGATAAAGATAGCAGGTACCGAATGCCCTTCCTGTCTTGTCTTCTTATTGGTCCAGAAGAGTTGATTGTCCTTTATTGCTATCAGCCAGTCTTCTGTCATTGGTCAATGTGTCCAGATCAACCTCTGACCCCTGAAAATAAGGTCACACATCCAATTACACGCTGGATGTGTCCGTGTAATCCTGTTTGGGATTTGATTATAAAGAACAGGAAAATGATTTTGCTGTTGTTCCTAGTGATGGTGAAGTTAGGACTGTTGTAAAAGATCCCATGAAATTTTTCGGTTCAGATCAAGACTTGCACTATAACTTTGTTATAATACAAACACAGACACACTTAAGCTCCTAGATATGAACCCTACCACCCCGCCCCCAAACGACACACATGAATAAACAAGTGAACCCTGTGACCGCACCAACTGCACCTTCAATGTGATAACTTATAAGCTGAGAAAGATGTGAGAAAGGAAGCCAAAATATAGAAGAGAAGAAATGGCAGGAAGCAGATAGAGACAGAGAGAGAGAGAGAGAAAGAGAGAGAGAGCTGGTAAAATAAGGCAGTGGACTAACAGACTTTCTCTCCTATCCCAGGGGTCCACTGGAGAAGATTTCACAGCTGGAGGGCTGTGTGGCTGTGTCATCTCTCTCTGCATCCCCTTCCCTCCTCCAAGCACACAGATGAGTAGCATCATTATGTGTGTGTCCCTGTCCCTCTGTGTTTACAGCCCAGCAGCAAGTGCAATGATATATGTGTTTCATTTGTGTTACGGCCGTCAAACCGCTAGACACATGTCACCTCAGCTGCATGGCGGGGTGCCTCCTGAGGATGCAAACGGATGATAACAAGCTCTATCTGCAGTCAAAAGTAACCCCGCTCCAAGCCGTTAATATAGGAATATCTGGCGCATCGCCACTGGCTGCTGCAGTGGCATACACACAGTGGCATGCCAAGAATGAAGCTTTGTCAGACAGACAGAGAGACAGACAGACAGTCGCTTGTTGATATCAGATGCATGGCGATAAAGTGGATGATAAGGTGTGGCATTTCTGCTCTGACATGCAGTATACACTCATTGAATTCCAACCAGACCAGCAGGGAACTATTAGCAACGTTATACAATAAAGATAAGATGCTTCCTGTGCGCTGTTGTAACCTTCGGTGTTTCTCCTCCAATTTGTAAATGACGTGTAAAATTCCAAAAGATTGGTGTTTTTTTTGCTTTTTTTCACCTCGAAATGAAATGGTTTAGATAATCTAGGCTCAAATGTTAGCTTGTTTGATCATACTTTTAGCAATCACTCCGTATTCCCTGGTCTCAGCAAGTACAGTTTATCACAACTGATAGAACTAATGATCTATGTTACAAAGATTAGACCCACGTTGTAATAAACCAACATTTCCTTTAACAACCACTGACCAGGTAAACTCAGTGTAACCAAGGTCAATTGGCAGAACAAGCCCATAAAGATAAAATCGCAATCATGTGCTCAGGCATGGTATTACACGAGGTAACTTCTAAATTGCCGTCACGTGTAAAATATCCCTCTGTTGACATTTTTTGTCACCTTTCACTGTGCAAAGTTTACAGTGTCGGCTCCCTGTGATACGTTGCCCCAATCCTCAAGTCTCAAAGCACACAAAGCTGCCAGCCTAAGGCTGTTGACTTAGAAAACCATATCTTGAATTATGCTTTTGTTTTCATGAGGCATCTGTGCTAGCTTCAACCTTCCCCTCGCTATGGCTGAGACACTCCGTAATGTGTTTACTATAGGTGCTTTCCGACAGGATAGTACTTGTACTTTTTAGAGGAAAAGTACACTTCTAAGCAGTTCTAAGAACTACTCTCCCCCAAAAATCTTTTTTTTCCATTTGCATTCCCAATGGCCAAGTGGCCATAGGGACTGGTAGGAGGGGTAAGGGAGTGACGCAACGGTCTTTATAGCATCGTCACTAGACCTTAGCGCCACATACAACAACAACAAATGATGCTAATACTTGTGCACTTTTCCTATAATAAATGCACGTCAATTCTCGCAGTAATTCACGTAATGTTTTGCTCAACACAGAGACCCCGCCTCTGCCTGCTGCGCTGTGAACGTGTGTGTGTGTGTGTGTGTGTGTGTGTGTGTGTGTGTGTGTGTGTGTGTGTGTGTGTGTGTGTGTGTGTGTGTGTGTGACGGCAGGACACGCTTGTGGAGTTTAACTCCGAAAAGACAGTTAACCACAAGTTCCCGTTAATCTTATGATGGACATGTGTTGTGATATTTAAACAAACAAACCGTCAACTGCGAAATAAAAGCCTCTTATTTACGAGAGCGGTCTGAGAGACCTCCAACTTACAGCGAGGTGTCTGAGCATGACTGACCGAGCGACGAGCTAGAGGCCGGGGCAGGCGCTTGCTGGCTGTCGCCTCACTTCATGGAGCTCCTCAACTCCGAAAACTTTGAAGCAAATTGTCAATTCGGCATCAATTTTCACAAGACTGCCTATATTCAAAATCTAAACAGTTAATTTCTTGCCTAAAACGTTGTCAGAAGTGAATTTAATGATGAATGAGATGGTGAAAATTGTTAAAAATGTCTCGTTGTTGGTTGTTGCTGTCTGCAAGTTCCGAGTTGGCAGTGGGCGTGACTTATAAGTTCGACCAATCAAGTACACCTAGGAAAAGGGAAAAGGGAAAAGACCCTGCTCTGAAGTAGGAGCTAAAAAAGTACGCTACGGCGGCCAGAGGAACTAAAAAATCCCCAAATTTTTCCTGTCGGAACATGACGAAAATGTGTTCTAGGAACGTTTAGTTCTAAGAACTGCAAAAATCCCACCGGTCCGAAAGCCCCTATTGATACCATGATACTGTACCAGCATCACAGGCCTTCGAGCAACACATATGAAGCCACTTGTTGTTCAATTCATCATCTTGTAACGGTCATCTTAAATCACGTGGCAATGTATTAAAAAAAAAAAAAAGGGTGGGTTACGATAAGACAAGAATTAAGGTTGATATCATCAGAGTACAGTGTGATTGCGTGTGATCATTTGTCCCAAAAAATGAAAAGTTAGTTCACTTCAAGATTTAAAATTCAAAGGCAGCAGTCAAAATTTGGCTGCCTTCTCTGTCTGCATCTTTCCCTTCTCTCCTTCCACAATTCTTCTTCCATTTCTCTCTTCTTCGCCTCTGCTGTCTGTTTTTTCTTCTACTCCCCCGAGCAAAGGGCACAGCTGCTTATTCCTGATAAACGCCTGGCATTTGGTGCGGCAAGAGAAGAGAGAGACAGGAGTGAGGAGAGGGGAGGAACGAGGGGGGGGGGGGCTCGAATGGGCGCGGCACATCGGTCCAGACGGCGAGAAGTGAAAAAGGCAGCAGCGATTAAAGAGCAGGGTTTTTGGCAGTGGGCAGTGTAAAAGAGGAGAGGAGGGGCGAGTGGACTTGAGGTCTAATCGTGACCTAGATTCCAAGACGCCCAGACATAATAGGCAGGGCCTTACCCGCGTGAACCCCCTCACCCCAGCCAACCCTCCTACCCTCCACCTCAGTCAAAACAATAACAGACAGAAGAGGAGCTGCAGGAGGAGAGGGGCCCCGTTTGGGGATGGTTCCACCCCACCACCTCAGCCCCCCTTGTGTACTGTGTTTGGCCTCTCTGAAGCTAACTCCCAGCAGCTGTATGCAACGTTGGCCCTCAAATCTCTGGAAATTCCTGGAAAGAGAACTCACGGAATGTCGAGGCCATGTTTGGATAAACTTCTGCTGGGGTCTTTTGAATAGTCTCCAATTTTTGTTAAGCTCTGGATTGTTTCTTTTGCCGGGAAGACAAAAGACTCCCAAGTGGAATGGCTGCAAATTGCTTAACAACATACCATGTGTACATGTGTGCACATTTTCAAGCTATACATCTGTTGAATTTGGAATTATATTAAAGCAGTAGTTCGACATTTGGAGAAAAATGTTTAATGAGAGACATCAGTACTAAAACAGTAGTGTAAAAGGTGTCTGCTGGGTTTTACGGTCTAGCATCCCAACATCTAAGTGATTTAGTCAAATATTACCTAAGCACTAAGAACAGAAAAATACTTTGCACATCTATAATGTGAGACATGTGCGTCAGAGGGGTACGAGTAGGTCAAAAGTTGCAAAGAAACTCCCACACGCTGTCTAACTTGCAAAAATAAAAGTTAAATACCTGGCAAAGGTTTTGGTACTAGAACATTGCCTGAGGATGTTTTAGAACAGAAACATTGCCAGCTATTAAATTTATGTTTGCAAGTTAGACAGTGTGCGGGAGATTCTTTGCAAACCGAAACACTAAAAACTGACAAAAATGATCAATAAATTACATACATATACAATCCTATGGAATATTTGTGACTGACAAAAAACTGACTGATTTTCTCTTTTTTCCAAAGATCTCCAGAAGTCAGCGTTTTACCTTTGCATCAGGATTACAGCATAGTTTTTGTCTGAGTATGTCTTTATCTCTCTCTTTCTGTTCTCTGTCTGTTTTTTCCTCCCGTACAGTAAACTGGAGCTTATCTTTTAGCCGTTGCCCTGCTTGTGGAGTCAGACCCAGACAGTCACTGCGATGTGAGATGTCTCACTGGGACACATCATGCAACCTATGGCTGCTCCTGCCCTTGTTGCCTGTTATGAACCCACATTAGTCACATCACATGCTTATGAATGTTGGATTCACACACGTATTCCCCAATTAGTATGCAATTTCAGAAACAGTCCAACATTTAAAGAAATACACATGTTCACAGTCAGACTCGATCAGAATCAGCATGCTCTCTGTATATTTCATGTTCTACCTTGTTTAACAAGAGTTACAAATACAGAATAACAGTACAAAAATAAACAGTAGTATTGTGTTCAGAGCAGTTGTGCAATTGGAGCTATTTTTTTATACCCGACAGCTAAAGCAGATGTTGCCAGGTGCACTCACAATCTTCTCACTTGGGGTTGGTTGATAGGTAGAATTAGAGCAATAAATTGTGGTCAAGAAATAGCTTAACATGCCATCTTGACCTAAAACCTGATTCTTCAGGAGGAGATTATTTTCCTAATCTCTACACCACTGTGACATTTCACTCCGATGGTTCTGTGTAAGAGGAGTGGGAGGAAAAAAGGCTAATTCCCTTATTTGGCCAAATGCAGCCAATGGTAGCCTGAACCAAAACTCTGGTTATTGGCTGGATTACCACGGGTGGATCACAGGAATATTTGAAAAGCCAAGGTCAGTGGGTTGGTTTGGGTTAAACAGAATTTGGTTGTGAGTCAGGGATGGGGAGTTAGTGAGTGCAAGCGTGGGAGGATTGTGGGTTTGGTGCTCACATACAGAGAGAGAGAGAGAGATAGAGCGAGAGAGAAAGAGAGACTCACCCCCGTAGCGACAGTGACCAGACATTGGATTTGCAATCTGCAATCATTCCAAATAGATGCTGTGCATCCATAATAAGCATTTTGCACTCATGCAAAGTGACAATTTGCACGTAAATACAACCGTTGGGACAATATGGTGGTCTATTTTTGACCCATGGCTGCACGAGGAAGAGGCTAAATGGTAAAATGAAAAATGTAAGAGTGAGGAGCTTCATTTCATTGACCTTTGACAGAGACAAAATGATTTATACAAGGTTTATTTAAAGAAAAAAAAGACGTGTGAAATAACTCTCTGCCTGTAGCAAACATTCCAAGCAGCACACTTCATGTCCAGCGGCTGCGACACAACACAATACAGTCACAGACTCTATTAAAAAGTAGCAGAGACTAAAAATAAAAAAGTAGGAAGATCCCACAAGGAGAACGGAGAGAATCCGCCAAGCTGGCTACTATAGTGAAAACATACAATTACCCGGGCTACTTATATGTTCACCCAAGGCCAAGTGATTGTAGGTGTGCTTTCAAACAGCAGCATCCTCAACATTCACCCACTATAACAGCCTGTGGTTCAACTCCAAATCTGGCACCACAGCGACTAATATAACCTAACTGCTAAATTTAACACAACACAGTTGGGATATAAATAATCCTAGCAACTAATGTGAGGGGCACTTCCTCCTTTTGTTCCATCCTGAGAAGGGCCTGCGGGCAAATATAAAGAGAGAGTGAGACAGCGAAAGGAGAAAGGAGGGTGGGATCGCATTAAATAAAGAAGAGAGAGACACTATGTGGGCAGTGAAAAAGAAAGAGTGTGAGACAGAGTTCTGACACTCATGGTGGATAATGATGTGGCACTGCCATGGAGGAGAGGAATGTGACAACTTTCCCTTCTCTTCCCTTTAGATAAAGAGACAAGTGGCTTGGGGCCAAGGAGGCCAAGCAGACACTTTAATTACAACAGACAAAGATTTAAATGATGGTGATGTGTGTGTGTGTGTGTGTGTGTGTGTGTGTGTGTGTGTGTGTGTGTGTGTGTGTGTGTGTGTGTGTGTGTGTGTGTGTGTTTTTGCGTGGGGGTCCTTGAGTGTGTGTGTTTGTGTTGGAAAGGGAGCAGAGGAGATGACTTTATAATATGTGGAACAATGATTAACTGTTATATATATATATATATATATATATATATATATATATATATATATATATATATATATATATATATATATATATAAACACATACAAGCATGTATTAGAACAAAAAACACACGATGAAGCATATACAGCATTACAGCTTATATAGCCAAGTCTATTTTACTACATGAAAGGCTAATATAACTGACCAAGATTTTAAGGAATTGAGCTGACAATATAATTTGACCTGATTTGCAGCTTGGCGACAAATATAGCACCACAAAATACCAACCATGTCTAAAAATATTACTCCATTGACTGCTTGAAATCAAAAGTACAGCCTTTGAAATGACACTTAATAGCGATTCATTTTTTCATAAAATCGGGCCACCGATCAAAACTAATTAAAGCTAATCCCACATGGGAATAAAACAAGGTTTAATTTCTGCAAAACTCAATTGACTTTGATCTATTTGGGACACTTAGGAGCGGCTGAGGTCCATGACATGGCTTAACATGGGGTTAGAGTGGACTCTTTTATTACAGGGTCGGAGTTTGCAGAAGCTGTTATTGGCTAAACAGAGTTTGGTGGTGGTAGATTGAATAATGGATGTTTGGCCCCACGTTCTTTTTTTGAGGTAAAGTGGGCACCTAGTAAATGAGGGGCTGGTCAGCGCTTGCGGCCATGGTGACATATGATACAATGATACTAACGTCTCTCACACACACACACACACACACACACACACACACACACACAGAGAAAAGGGCATATATTAGATGCACACACACATAAATATAGTATATATATGTATACACAAAAACAGTATAAATCAATATGCAAACAGATCTGTTTGACAGTCATTGGTCAACAATCAGCAACGGGTGCAGCTGTGTGTGTGTGTGTGTGTGTGTGTGTGTGTGTGTGTGTGTGTGTGTGTGTGTGTGTGTGTGTGTGTGTGTGTGTGTGTGTGTGCTCATGTGAAATGGAAAACCAGGCCACTCTTAACCACCGGTATGTATGAGCCACAGAAATGCGTCTTCACCCCCACCCATATATTAGCTTTAAAACAAGAACACGGGGGACCTCGTAGTTAGCATGACGGACAGCCTCCACCAATCCCACCACCACATGAAGAGAAGAGAAAATAACTGCTTTTCATCCAGTCTTCTCTTCGTTTTTGTATCATCAAGACACCAGACCAAAACCAACATTAAGCTCCTCAATTGCTTTGAGGATGATATAAGGGCAAATGAGCCCCATACAAGCGTTTCCATTGTGAATCACACTGTTACATTTGAAGCTTTTTGCTCATGCTCCATTATAGAGTAGCTAACATTGAAGGAGCCAAAAGTCAATGTGACATATCTTTGAAGGACACATTTTCTGTCCCTGAGCTCAAACTTCTAACCTTTTTAGTGACAGGTTGGCCTGTCAAACCCTTCTCTAACCTCAATATGTCATCAGCGCAGTCAGGTGATAATGAGAAGCTGGATCTTGAGGAAGATGAGAAGGCCAGTTATGATTGAGCACTTGTGCTGACTCATGTCTTGATACACATCCAGCATAACCTGAACCTCTGGGTATTTAAAAACTCCCCCAGGCCCCCTGTCACCCGAGGTCACAAATAAACAGGGCGTAAAGTTGCATGGTATATAAAAAGAAAATGAAGGGATAGCTTGACATTTTGGGAAATACACGTAGGCTATTCCCTTTATGCTGAGAGTTAGATGATAAGATCGTTACCACTCTCATATCTGTTGTTAAATTTAAAGCTACAGCCAGGAGATCTTAGCTTAGCATAAAAGTGGAAGCATACATCTATCAGCACCTCAAAGTCTTTATAATTCACATATTATTTTTTATGTTTCATACGTACAAAAAAACAGTGTAAAAACACAAAGTTGTGGTTTTACAGGGGATTTATGCTATGCTAAGTTAAGCATGATTTCGCTGTAGCTTCATATTTAAAGGGGAACTCAACCGATTTTACACATCAGTATCTGTTTACAGGCATTGGGGAGTATTGCAGCTCATGTGGAAAAAAGCAACATAAAGGCTTTCTACATTATGCCGCTAGCATTACACACCCAAATCTCCAAACTGTCAGTGCTATGTTTGCATTGTGGGTAATGTAGGCGCTAGGCTTTGACAAGGAAGAAGAATGCATGCATTCGTCAGTCGGTTTAGCATCCAACGGCGTTGCCACTCGGTTGACCTTTCATTTTGTAAATATTTAAGCTCGAGTGAAGATAATTACCTCTTCTGAAGAGCCCATCATGATTTTTTAATCCTCCCTGTCCTCCTTGGCTACTTGTGGTGCGTGATCACGGAAGGCTTGCGTAATGGGAATGACAGTGTTGTTGTCTTTACTTATAATTCCTGGGGGTGACAGAAACTGCGCACTTTAGCTTTAATGAGGAGAAACATCAGTTAAATCAGGAAACGCTGACTCTCTCCGTCAGTCTCTCATTCAGGCTGTTTCCACCATCACATGTCTCCTCACAATCTCATTCATTTCTGCTTTTTACCCTCTGAAGCCAACTGCCACTTTGCTTGTTTGCAAGCCATGATGTCTCTCTCTTTCTCATGGGCGGGCCAAATTCTCTGGGCGAGCAAAGCAAAGAAATGGGAGGTAACTTTTCTCCTTATGACATCATAAGGAGGAGATTCCAGATCGGCCCATCTGAGCTTTCA
Source organism: Zingel zingel (assembly GCA_023566125.1). Lineage (NCBI taxonomy): Eukaryota > Metazoa > Chordata > Actinopteri > Perciformes > Percidae > Zingel > Zingel zingel. The sequence continues at coordinate 16,465,153 of CM042331.1, read as the reverse complement.
TTTTCTCAAAGGCAGAGCAGGATACCCAGGGTTAAAAACCTCATAAAGTGAAATTTTGATGCCATGGGACCTTTAAAACCAGCATTTAGTAACCAATGTAGTATTTCAGTCTTGTTAGAGTTGGAGTTGCAAGGTCATCACGTGACAACAGCAATCAGTATTTCAGTCAGCGTGTACCAGCACCTGACATGTCCATGACACACTCCTTGTGTGTTTAGTGTCAGATCAACCTGCACTATGTGTTTACTGCTAAACAGTGGCACTCTGTCTGCTTTTACCAAAACAAAATGTTTGTCTTTTTCTTGACATTTGGCTCAGTTATGTATTGGAAACAGAAATGATTCAGAAAAAAGGAAACAAATAGAGGTACAAATGAAGGAGAAGCAGTCACTAGTGAAAACAGCAGCTATTAAAATGGCCGCAGCTTGTGCTCCCATGTTGCTCCGCTAGCCTTGAAATGCCAATGCTATTTACGATTCCCATGGTAAACGCTTGCTTATTACCCTTCAGCCACCGTTACCAAAAATGTGTGAACGGCATAATCAGGACATTATGTTAATCTAATGGAGGCTTACCAGTGAGGAGTGACGCTGAGCCTAGCCCCGCTCTTGCCTACCTGGACTTTGGGGGAGCACCCATGCATCCCATGAGTGAGTGATGGATGTTGATTGAAGGCCATTACTTAGCACCCGCTGAACTCCTGACCTCACACCGAGGAGGGTAAAAGCCCCCAACGCAAGGTCGAACAGCTGCGGGCGGAACATACTGGCACATATAGACACACACAACAAAGCTACACATACTCACACAATGGCCAAAGAGGATTCAATATCATATGCCATAATCAGCCTCTAAGCCCCAACAGAGGGGGTCTCTGCGATAGATGAGCTTAGGGCGCTTCAATCCTAGATTATCTGATTATATTTCCAGCGCTTATAACTTACAGTATGGGACTTAAAACAAGTTAGGGTGAAGGTAAGGACAACCCTTAGATGACCCTGCGACGGGCCGTAATATGTTTGCCGTGGTTTATTCAGTCTTTGTTTTTCCCCTGTCCACTTTAGGGAAAAGTCATCCGGGGACTCCGCACTGATATGTCTGCTTGAAATTCTCATTCATCAGCATGGAATAATGCACAACACAACACTTCCTGTAACCACACACACACACACACACACACACACACACACACACACAAAGATTAATTTACAACCCCCAGCTACATCATCTCCTGGGAACCCGTTTAAACAAGCATCGAACAAAAACCCAGGCGAAGAGAAAAAGCTGAAAATTGGATCACAACTTCTCCCTCGGTTCTTTTTTTTCCCTCCCTCTAAGCTCACTTCACGTGAGACAGCAGGGCTTTTTTTTTTGCAGTCTTCTGAGGGACGGGCTAATCCAACCATGGACCCCCAAGAGAAGAAGGGGGGAATACCTATCATGTATTAACAAGTCTTTATCCTGCCCTGCTTCTTCCCAAAGGGAGCATCGGGTAATTTCTTTCCCCTAAATAGTCAAGCTGGCTCCCCCACACACACTAACACAGACATACACGTGCAGGCCACTGCCAGACTTAGTGACTGTGTGGCAAGATACTGTAACAACAGCTTATTTCTCTCCACTGAGACCTTCCTGCTACCGTATATGGGGGGGTGAGCCACGCTTTCCACTATGCACCAGTATAAACAAATCGCTCCTTATACATGTTTCACAGCTACACAGGATACAACCAAGGCTTGAATTGTGCATAAATAAATTATAGGTCAAGCATGCAAGAGGTAGTTAATGAAAGATGAGAAGATAGGTCTCGGAAATATCCACTTAAATTTGAGTTTAACTGCGTCTTTCCATTGACTTTGTATGGAATCTACATGTAAAATTCACCTAGCGTTCTCTCTGAACACAGATTGTAGACTGAGAGTCAACCAACAAAAGTTACTATTATGTATGTTTAGTTTTTCACTTATTACATAATGCAGGATGTCACGGGGGTTGGTCTGACAGTAATGACTGTCTATTTATACACCTGTGCATTTGCATGGCGGAGGCTAGAGAGAGGGTGAGTTTGGGTTATTACATTTTCTGTTGACCGCAAGTTTCACTGTAAACGCAAATTTCACCGTATCCACATTCACCTTCACACACAGTATTTTTCATGCTACTGGATTTTGTCGTTTTTGTTTTTTCTTGTTTTCAAATGGACAAATAATCTTTAAACGCATATCACAAAGTGGAACTGGATTATTCAAATGGCGTGTCACACAGGTGTTGATTGTTCCCTGACTCAGCCTCTCAGCGGCTTATGGAGGTTTCAAAGAAGCCGCTAAAGTAACAAAAGTTAGTTTGAGAGCTCATGAGAAATATATAAACGAAATAATGAATACAAAATGGACACGATTGGTAATCAAAGAAAATCCCAGATGTATTGTTTATAAACCGAGAATTTAGAGAATATTTGTCTTATTTATGTGTCCATACCTTAAAACCTCAGTGATGCACCAATATTTGGTCAAATGTTCATTTGTGCATGCCAGAAATCCTAAACAGTAATCCTGAATGTCTTTTTTTTTAAATTTGCACTAAAAATTAAACTTAATGCAGCTGAATTTAAAATAAAAAATAATAATAATTAAAGCGATCACAAGTAACCTACATGTCAAAGAAACATACATGTTAACTTACTAGTCACCACCAAAAGTAGCCAGCATTTGATATCACTTTATTTCATGGGTAAGTAATTTCCTATTAACCCTTGTGTTGTCTTCCTGTCGGCCATGCACTTGTTGTTCTCCGTCTGTCTTGCGTGTTTATGAAGCTTAAAGTAATAATGTATTACTTAATTCTGTCTACATCTTCTTAGCCAACTTCATTCTAACTTATTAACTATAGTTTAACACATTTTTTTTGGAATTCATGGTCAATAAACCTCATTTATGTGAAAATATACCTAATTTGAGTTTAAAAACCCAGAAATTATTTTTGACTAATGGTTAAGCTCAGAGAATCGTATGTTGACGGATGATCGCAGCCTGTTTTGTGTATGGAAGCATCCATGTCATTTTTAGGCAATTTGGTTAAAGAGACCCATATTTTTGAAAACAAACAGGAGGGTTAATTTCCTAGCAAGTTTCCGGAAGAATTTCCCTATTTATTATTTTCCCTATGTGGAGTGTGTGTAATACACAAGTCTGTGTATTGGGAAAGAGGCGTTGCTCTGTTTTTTAAAATCCATTTGTTATCATATATAGTTCATTATTGTGATGCAGACATCACTCTTCTTTCTCTTTTGCTCTCTATCACTCCACTGCGTCTCTCTCTAATCAACTAACAAGAAAAGGCCCTAATCCTGACCCAGAAGAAGAACATATGCTGTGAGGTGGGGGTGGGGTAGGGGAGAAAGAAAAAAGGTAGCATGGGAGGAGGTAAAGAGCTATACTGTTTGAGAAGAGCAAAAGAAACAAGGTAACTGTGAAAAGATAAGATAAGATAAGAAGAGGGACAAATGACCAGTAAGCAAAAGCAGGGATACACAGGATGAATGGAGACACAGGGAGAGGAAAAAAAGAGAAGGAGGCAGCGAACTCATTAAGAGCTTACTGCTGCAGGGATGAAGGCCGAGCAGCAGCCTGGGTGAGACGGGGTTAACTAATCCGAGCCACAGTTCCTCCCCTGGGACCTGGACTGCACACTCTGCTCCGCATACACACTAAAGCTATTGGACTTAATAAGATTCCAGGTGATTTCTCTCCACTTTACTCTCTCCCCCGATTCATCCTGACTGAGTGATAAAGACAGTGTCGGGCCTGACGTTGCTGTCAGGACTGGCTGGGGTCAGGCAGGAAGCTTGGGCCACTGGATTGATTTAGATGCAAATGAAAACTTTAAAGATGACGGCTGTTTATCGGGACTGAGTAACGCCGCAACCACACCTTTAAAAAGTAAATGGACTGCGTAATATATTTTTATATTGTGCTTTTAGACTAAAGCGGTTCACAGTGTGCCTCTTATTTGCCCATGCGTTCACACACTAATAGCGGCTGCCATGGTTATCAAGAGCAATTGCGGGTTCAGTGTGTTGCTCAAGGATACTTGAGGACAGGAGGAGCTGATTAGAGAACCACCCACCCACCCACCCACCCACCCACATGATCTATGGACAACCCGCTCTAACTCCTGAGCCACAGCTGCCCCATGTCTATTGACCTTTTCATACAAATTCACTGATAAGGTAAACATCAATATATATTAAAGGTATTTGCCAGACTGGGTGTTTTCTGGCATGGGGCACTATGACATTTTGTACAGACCTTCATGGTCCTTGACTTCAGTGATCAGTGATCCCCTAGTCCAGGGATCTTCAACAGGGGGTCAGATTCAGTGCAGGGGGGGGCCTCTAAATTATTTTAAAGTTTTTTTTCAAAAATATAAAAGTCAACATGAATATAACATATTATTAGCAAATATAAATCTCCACTGATGATGGGCGTACTAGATAGCCATCCACAGATACAGTTCATCCTGAGTATTCACTCTGCCACATGTATGTTTAACATTAAAACATGATTCATAAAATCAGTCAAGCAATTATTAGACTATTTTAATAGCTTAGTATTCTATGCAAAAAAGGTATGTATAAAGGCTTTAGGCCGCCCTCCACATTATTGCAGGCCCAGTTTAATATGCATCTTCATTTGATACAATATATGTAGTAGGGGGTCCCTGATCTGTCTCTCTTTCAGTTAAGGGGTCCTGGGCTTAAAAAGACGTTGAAGACCCCTGCCCTAGTCTGTATTGATGACAGTTCATTTACGAGATAGTTTCGGTGCCGCTTTCTTTGAGTTAACTTTAACTCAGGTTGGATCGAGCAACATTAACCGGAAACTCTGAGCAACTTTACAGGCTGAAAATGTTTTTGAAAGAAAATTTTGATCGTGCAACAAGGCAGGCCTGCTTGGTAAATTTGGTGAATGATTGTAAAGATTTACAAAGACTATGTTTACGGCATTTACTCTCTAACTGGGACGTTTTGGGACCGATTGGCGGGGATTTGCTATGGACAAAATACACATGGCAATACACTGGTAAGAGCAAATTACGTTTAACCACACCTGACAACAATGCCCTTGCTACTATAAAGAGTTGTAGCTAAATGCTCAATAACTGTTATTGTGTTTTCTACTTCAGCTCCAGGGATTCTCAGGGACTTTCTGTGTTTATTTTAAATTGGAGACAAATTAGTTTTTGTGATGATTCTGTTAAACTGAAAGCTTTGAAGCTTATACTGTTCTCACCAGAGTATATGTTTCCCAAATCTATATGATGGATGTGGTGAGTGCAATGTTTTCATGACCAATAGTCATAATGGATGAAAATATGAGACCATACAGGCTGACAAATACCTCAATTTCCCTTTAAAGGCAGAGTGCAGAGTGAAGAGACAAAAACAGACACAGATATATTATTTCCCCCATCCTCTGCATGTGTTGAACTGGTGAACAGAAACAAAAATGCAATGTGACTGCCCTTTTAATGATGTTTTCCTTTAATGATGCCTTTGTGAACACGTGTCTGTGTCGGGAGCAGAATATAAACTGTGGTTATGCCCTTTCGAGGAAATCCTCTCGGCGAAAGAAGTAAAGACAAGCTTCTCCTTCTGTTTAGTCATGTGTCATGTGTACTCCCTTGGCACTATTTTGTACATTGTATGTCTTCCTCTTGTGTCTTTTGTGACTGTCTCTGTGTCTATTTTTGTATTTTTTATTGGGCCTCTTTCACTTTGTCAATCTCTGTCAGTCTCTTTTTACATCTTTTTTTCTCATTTGTTTTCTCCTCCCTCACTGTCTCCCTCCTTCAGTCTTTCCAGACAGTGGGCTGTCTGCTCTTTACTACATGTTGACACTCTTGCACCGCCTTGCTCTCGCCATAATTGGCCGCCTGGTTTCGTCCTCGTGCGCCGCTTGGCGCAGAAGGAGAGAAAGAAAAGGCAGAGCATAAAGCGAGACAGAGAGAAAGGAAGGGGAGTGGTAGCTGCCGTCGCCCAGGCCTGGTCACTGTCTGTTGATCTTGGTTGTAGTAATATTTAGTTTAAATACTAATAGCTGGCCGCATGTAAATGTCAGGTAGCCTCAAACAAGTGCACTGCAGCTGAAAAGTCAGGCATTAAAGTCAGAAAAAAGAGAGAGACATAACAACCCACAGGTTCACACATACTGTACATACTGAAGGAGGTGGCCAGCTTCAGTCTCCTACGTTGCACCGTTAAAGCTGAAATAAGGCCCAAATGCTATATTTGCTCTTCATAAAGATAGAACTGGGCAAATAACATTACAGACATGCTCGTTATTGCGGAGGAAATGCAACATGGCAGATGGTTGCTCCTTTTTACCATCCATGCTCAATAAATTAAATTGCGCCATAAATGCTTTTTATTGGTACTTATTAGACATGTAGAGCTACACAGTAAGCATTATCATCAGTATAATCTGTAGAAAAATGGCTTCCAATTGGCAATTTGAATCATCTTATCCAAATAAATGTAACCTGAAACTATTCAACCTTGAACTTCCTATTTGCATTGTAATGCTAATCCCAATATGGATCCAAGTCCAAAAGCAGATTTTTTTTCTCTCCTGAATTGGACTCTCATCTCTGGAGTAGGAGGGTTTCTTGGCCTAAATGTATCTGCCCTGGATACACTAGGGGGCTTTAATGGGAACATAATGATATCAGTGCAGATTTACCTGGGCAGAGTCCTGCAGATAAATGGGTCAGAAGGATGAAAGGATGATGGAGCTGCTCAGCAGGAAGGAGACCTAATCGTAAGATGTAGAGGGATGGGCAGGGAAGGATTTATAATGTTGAACTGAAATTAAAAGTAATTTGTTTTCTAGACATCAGTATGAATAGCCCTGGTGTTTGTTATATATAAATAGCTAATCACATATGTACAGCTCTAACGGCCAGTTAACCCGCTGGGCGCTGGCATTGTTAGCCATTTCCTTTTCCTCTTAAGGCCCAGACACACCAAACTAGCAGCGATGAAGGCCGACTGTTGCATCGCCTCATGTCGCCTGTGTCTGGGTCAAAATATTGCACTTGAATGCATGCTCAATCGGCCAAAAAGTCGCTGACAAGGGCCAATTAGTGCCAATGGGCTAGTGCCGAACTAGGGCGACAGACGCTCACCGACGGCCCGACATTGGCCAGCGGTGGTGTGTTAGGGCCTTTAGTTCCATATGTGGTTTGAGCACGCGTACATTACTGTGTGACATGATTTGAATCACAGAGTATTGTACAGACAGCTCCCAGGACAACCCGTTGCTGTGAGTTTCCACAGTTTGGATATTTGGTGTCACCACAACAAAGAGACAAATGCTAGCTAGACCCCCTCTTTTCTGTAATGCAGGATGTGTGGGAGCTGCCAATGAGAAATATCATGAACTAGAAGTAACTTTAAGTGGGAATCAGTGCTAACCTTAGCAAACTAGGCTAACTTGTGGAAACTTCTTAGCCTATCTTGCCAACTTTAAATATGCCCCAAAACTGTTTTATCTGATTTTTAGAGATGGAAAAGTATGCACTTTACCTGCCATATAGTTTTAGATTATATTTCCTTATGCAAAAAAGGGTGTAGAATTCCAAGTTCAACTTTATGTAGGTTAAGTGAATTTAGTTGTAAGATTTGCTGGCATTGAAGTCATTCATCTATATCCCTACCCAGTATGAGTTAGTTTGATTTGATTCATATTGATTTTTTTATTACTCGATCCAACTGCCCCTCTGGTCTGGTCCGATCCGATTTGATTCTATGCGGCTCATTTCAGTCAAATCAATTCTGCCTTTGATGCCGACAAAAGGTAGCACTGTTTAAGTTGTGAATTCAAGCTGTGGCACACACTGTTCTTTATGCAACACAATCACTGCCTATGACATGTTGGCAAGCCTGCAAAGCAGTAGGTCCATCTGTGCTTGGCCTAGTTTTGGTTCACATTGGTGGCATTCCAGATCTCATTCTCAAAGGGGACAGACAGAGACACACAGTGTGCCTCGCACTGGATAAATGTAGCCTTGACATTCAAACAGTCTGTAGCTTGGCTAGTCAATTCATTTTGGCAGGCACAGGATAATCAGAAGCCCCAGCAGTTTGTAAACTAAAAAAAATGAGCTTATATGAACAAAGTGTTTGTTTCAGTATTGTGGGCTGCATAAGAGATAAAGATTGCCTCAGCTAGATGAAATACACAAGCTACATGCACGTACAGGTATGGGCCTGCCTCAGAGTCAAGGGAAAATGCACTGATTGTCATTCTCGCCATAACAAATCAGGACGTGCAGGTCTCACCAACTGCTCAGAGGTGTTAGGTTATACAAGGACCTCTGTGTGTATGTGTGTGTGTGTTTTTAACAGCCACCAACAATTTTGGCTTACCTGGCACAAGATGAGAGGGAAGCTTTACGTCTTAATTTATGAGAAAAGGAGCAGGAACATTGAGTTACGGGTGTGCGGGAGTATGCGCACGGATAAAAGACACCTGATAGGAAAAGTATGTGAGAGTTCCCTGAGGAAGAAAAAGAGGGGTGGAGCACTGAATGGTTTGAAAGGCCAGACGTGTCTTCTCACACACATCAATGAGCAGAGCAAGATCTGTGTGAAAAGTGCATGTTTTCACAATATTTTGGAGTGAATCTCTTTCCAATGTGTACCTTGTATGTGCATCTGTGCACTATGATTCCGTTTTAAAGTGTTTACTTGGTCAATAAAATGCTATTTTCTGCTAATATTCGCTTTGAAGAGTTGATAAAAGGGTTGCTTTAAAATCTTCATTTTGGAATAAAAAGGCTATAAAGGTTAAAGTTGTGTCCTTCAACCAGTTTTATCTTCATGTTATCCACATTCAGAGCAACTTGAAATAAGTTGACAACAATCCAGTTTCCCTTCACTCACTCAGTTATAGGCTATACCTGGGGATTCATAAATCAAAATAGTGATCCCACTTGTCAACAATTGTGTTCGTCACATTACACATCTGATAAAACAGTAATTGAAAAGGTTAGTAGGTTTATGTTAGTGTGTTCACCCAAAGGCAGAACACACTGTGCCTGACGGTGTGTTTAAGTAAGCGCTACTGTGCATGAATCCGTAACGTGTAAGGTGAGCGGTCTGGACCGGATTGAAGCAGCTGAGTAGAGCATGAATAATGGAAGCTGATGCAGTCGAGCCGCGTCTGTCAAAGCTACTGGTGTCAGTGTGGGCTCCTTTTGAGGATAGCCTGGAATTTTTTAATCCCTGCAAAGCTTCTAAATATGTGCTTTTGCAAAGTGTTTAATCTTCCTTCATCTCCAATTTTTAAATTCACTCACAAAATAAAGGATTCTGTTCCTTTAAATGGCAGCCAAATATTCTGTTGGCATTTGAGTGATTCGATCTACATTTTATGAACGCTGGTGATTTGCATTAGTTCTCCAAAGAGTGCAGTACAGTGGTGTGTCATTGTTGGTAAAGCATACCATAGTTTGTGAGTATGTGAGTCACAGCTTAGCAACTGTATGTTTACCAACCTAAGGCCAAAGCTACGCAGGGATATCCCTAGGAATCAGGACACTCCTTGGGCCAACTTCTCTTTAGTATCTTTACTTCATCTTTATTTAACTTGGGAATGTTTACTGAGCACACCCTGCACACTCACTGTTCACACCTGCTGCATTTCAACCAGCAGAGCAGGACTTCATTTGGCATTTGAATAATATAGGAAAAGCTGAAGAGATATATGAAATGGGTTAGAATTGCATTGCTAAATCATGTAGGTTAACCCCCTCCCCACCCCCCAATTAAGTCTAGACATGGGTGGTGGTGAGGATCTGAAGAACACAAGTCTTCCCCTGACATCTGAACAGATGGGATCTTTAACAGAATTCCAATTGATTTTATAGGGCGTACCAGAAGTAGGACGCATTCTGGGGCTGGTTCTGATGCAAACAGTTGACAAAATCTCTCTTCAAGGTCCAATTACTAGCTGTTCTTATATGTGTCGTTCTTGCGGGAGTGGGGACAAACAATGTGTTTGTTTTTTTCAATTTGAAAGACTTGTTGGAAAGGGCACAAAGTCTGTGGATTTAATTGACAGCAGGAAACACAAAAAGCCTAAATAAAAGAGGGGAAGAATATGAAAAGCACTAATCTTCCTGACTACGCTTAATTTGCTCCATTGTTTAGGCCAGAGGGCCAGAGGGCTTAGAGGTCAGCCACATGGAGAATAGCTGCTGATGGAGGAGAGAGTGCTTCTTTTCCACCTTCCCAGTGCATTTATGCAGCTGATCCACAATTTGTATTGGCAACCTAATCCTGCTTGTCCTTTAACCTCTCAGCTGCCTGACCGTCACCAGGCCCAGATCTAGGCATAGGCATTCTAGACGCGGGCCTAGGGCCCATTTGCCACTAGGGGGCCCAGTAATTTCTAATCTAACACTTCATCTAAATTAGGGATGCACCGAATCCAGGATTCGGCTTCGGATTCAGACGAATATTGGGCTTTTTGACCCTACGCTTGCACTACACACGCTACACTGGTCGGCATAATGACGCCGCCGTTGATTACGGAAGGTGTTTAGGTAGGTGGACCGTTCAATGCAGTAGGCTGTGAGAAAGTGAAAATGGAACTCGTGAGCAGAAAAAGTGTTGTTTGGCAGTACTTTCAGTCAAAAGAAGACAATTCAAGTCGAGCTACACGTTCAATTTGCAATGCCGATTTGTCTCGTGGTGGCAAGGACCCTAAACAATACATAACATCACCGCTGTTAAAACATGTGTGTATGAAACATCCGAAAGAATACGAGTTGAGCATGAAGGAATCTACAGACAGCAACCAAATTGCAGCATCTTCAGGTACGGCAAAGGAAGGACAGTCACAGCTAAAAACTGGTGTTAACCATTTGTTTACTTCATTAATGTGTTTACTGTGTTAATGGACTGAGGATGGGAGTAGGATTCGGTATTCGGTTTGGGCTGAATCTTAACCAGTGGATTCGGTATTCGGCCGAACCCCAAAAATATGGATTCGGTGCATCCCTAATCTAAATTTATAAGTATACAGTATAGATTAATATATTATATTGTTTTAATAAAAAGTACAGTAAAGTTAAAAAATGTTCCACTCCAATTGTGGGAAAATGTGTTTCCGGTTCCGTATGTTAGCTAGCCATAGCGGTTATACTACCACTTTTCTGGGATGCTTTCAGGTGCAGCAAAGCGGGGGGAAAAAAAGACAAAGACGGGCTTTACACATGTTATAGTATCCATTTGGAGGGGGCACGAAAAATGCAGTATGCCTAGTGTAATCTTTCCATTTAATCCAGCTCTGACCATCACATCACTCAGTTGATCTTGTGGGCGATTAGTAATAATTGCTGAGCTGTAATAATTGTTGATTTTGCTTGTGAGCAGTTATCAAAGAATGACGCAAATATGATGCTGGAATTTTCCCATTGGCGTCTGTGTGTAATATGGTCCACAACAATAACTATTATGGGTCACGTGAGTCAGTTATCATAATCGTACGCCTACTCCCTGATGTATTTGTTGCCATATCAGAGCGTGGACTGTGTCATATTGACATTCAACAGAGCTCGCCGTGGACACTTGGCAGCAGTGGAAGATTCTTGGGAGGGCAAAGACGAGAAGTGACTCGGACACACATGAGGGTGTCATGTAACCAAACGTGTCCATGTTTCCGTGTCCAACAGACACATGTCCTTTCAGAGTGTCCTTGATGGAGTGTATTATAGATTTGTCTCTGACCTCTCTTGCTATTTTCCCTCTCATTAACTCTCCCCTCCCTGTAAACCTTGTGTTTATTTTTCTTGTTCCTTCCCCTTCCACGTCATTTTTCACCTCTCCTCCTGTCTCTCTCTCCTGGTACATTTTGTGCTTTAGCGCCTGAACACCATTCCCTTGAGGGTGCAGGAGATGCCATAGTAGTACATTGTCTTCCCCATAACACGGTTTTAGATGCTTGGCGCTGTTCACACCTGCAGGGGCTAACAATAACTGTGAAAGGAGGCCATAGGTTAATATTGAGGGACAGTTTGTGTTTAGTAGCCTATTATGGATGTCCACAGTGTCTCTATAGATAGAGACATCAGGATAGCCATAGTAGGTAGTGCCTCTCATGTAATCTGTGCCTGCATGGAATGTTATATAACATGTAATATATATATATATATATATATATATATATATATATATATATATATATATATATATATACACTAGTGCAGTGCCCGTTTGGAACGGGCAATTGCTTGGCATGTGGTATTGCTGCTTGTAGAATTTATCAAAACCAAATTGTACCCAAAATGACTTACAGAAGGACCCCAAACCACTTAATATGCAACTCCACTGTATAGCCTATACTACTGACTTACAGTGTAGGCTACTTCTACATCAGAGGAAGACGTTGTACTACTGTATTTACCTGACAGAATGCTGCAGATTCAGAATGTAAGCACAAAATATCAGACAGTAATCAGACATTAGCGTCATGGACTCATGGCAGTGCGCTACCCACCCGGCCCGTTATGAGAGCTAATCAGCACATATCTGCATTCATCAACCACCAGAACCGGACTGTGTGTGTGTGGAGAGAGAGAGAGAGAGAGAGAGAGAGAGAGAGAGAGAGAGAGAGAGAGAGAGATCTTGTGTCGGATCGTTAACGAAATTAACATTTCAGCAGAGGTGTTCATTTTCACACAGGTTTAGTGGCTTGACGGTTAACAGGGAAGTAAGGGATTTGATTCGCAGAGTTATTTTGGCGACTTAATTAACCCGACCCAGGGTGAGTCTGATGAAAACTGATGTATCTGTCTGGTTCAACTCTGAGATTTTCTTGCATTGCACCGCTATGTGAAGGAATAATCTCCAAGATTAGGCGATGTTATGTTCTGTCAGCTCACAGTAATTTAATACAATAGCAGGAAAAGAGTTCCCCCCCCGCTGTTCTAAAGCGTTCTGCATGTGGCGTCTGCTGATGTGCAGGTTACCTTCTCCCCAAACACGGACACACATACAGATACGTCTCGCTTTATAAGATAAATAGCCTGCCTATAAGTGGCATCACGCTCTGTCTGCACTTATTGTGTGGTTGTGCCTTGCATATGTGGGATTCTGATACATCCTTAAATTCAGGAATTGTCGTTTGTTTATTCAAAGTCAAAGACAGTCCAAAGTAGTGCAACTTTGCACATTTTTGTGGGTCTGAGGTGTATGTCACATTTTAGCTGCCAAAGCTCCACTGCTCTCTGTCTCTGGTCCTCAGGGCGAGAGGGTGAGTGGCCAGTGGCTAGAGCGGCAAAAGCCAAATGTGTGCTTCTTTTAGCGATATATATTTAACAATATATTTTGCATTTCTAATCCAAACAACGTCAAACTTGGCACTGTACTTACTCGTGCCCGTAGCAAGATTGACACCTGTCACGTTCCTGCAATTTTTATATATATATATATATATATATATATATATATATATATATATATATATATATATATATATATATATATATATATATATATATATATATATATATATATATATATATATATATAATGTTATTGTTATAACAATGTATAGAATCTTTAATTTCATGATGGTAATGTTTTTAATTCTGGGGAATAATTATAAAGGTTAACGCTGCAATAATTTTAATAATAGATGAAATGTGCTGCATAGTGTGCGAAGTGTGCCTAGCTCGGCTAAGTTTACCAGCTAGTTAAGCTGTTAGCTGCTAATGAGCCACACATTTCTCACCAGAGAAAGACCATTGTACCTGTCATCCATTGGTTTGTGGACTACCGTTTTAAAGCATCAAGTTTGGCATTTCAGCCATTGCCATCTTGGTTTTTGGCTGTCACTATATTGGGTTATTGGAGCCAGAGGTGACCATATTTGGACGATAGGGTGGAGCTAAATTATCCAATGCAGATGCTAGTGCTAGCTAGCTTGGTCAGCAAGGTGCAAAAGTGAACAGCCGTCTTCTTAGAGTGTCTTTTAGTACAAACACTGAACAAATGTTCAAATTAACTTTCATGAACTGAAAATGCACTGTGAAAGGGTCAACGTTCTAAAACGAAAACACAGACAACACTGTGATAGCGACTTGTCAATCGCAAGGTTGCCATGCCCTAAAGCATACCCTGCTTTATCGTCTATTTTCAATCAATCAAGCTTTATTTGTCATTGTCAAAAAATACAGTGTATTAAAACAATGAAATTCAAGGTGCCACTCCAGATCAGTGCTTTCTCTCAATATGACCATGCTGTATTGATGACCTTGTGACTGAGACCACAAACTCATTAGGAAAATGTTTAATGAGGTAATAAATCAAGCGAGAGGTTGGGTCATTTTCTCATAGATTTCAATATAATTTACTTATTTTTGCTACCAGTGTAATTGCCTCCTGCTGACCAAAGATGCAGGACTAGGCGCTTCCACATTGGCTTCAGTTTTCAGCCCTGGAGGTAGCTACTTGGTGACCAAAAACAAAGTCAAAAAGAGAAAGATTAATAGATAAGCTACTGCTTGCTAATGCATTAGCCATAAGAACATTATATGGTCATAATATGTTATTTACAACTTGTTGTGTGGCCCCCAAGTGGCCAGAAGATGTCTAATAATGCAGGTGTAAGGAAAATTGAATATCAAAAATAAATGAAAGCCAAGCTATCAGTGCATTTATCCAATCAGGCAGGACCAGCCCAGAATCAGGTGTGGGTGAAGGTTTGTGTTGAAGTGTCGGTAAAAAAGAACACTTATCAATTATCGATAGTGCAGCCTTTAAACTACACCTGTCCCAAACAAATACCTGTGAAGCCTTGCCGCATTACAAATAACTAAGTGTAATTTGCAGTTTGCAGATGGCTTTAAGAGGCTCTTTAAGTACAGTTTAATACCAGAAACAAAATTCAAAGTACACTGTGGGCAACGTAAAAATGTTTAATAAGCTACCTGATGAGCTCCAGACAGAACATTCAGATCTCAATATATTATAACACACTTTATTCTGTTCCGATCAGCCAGAAATACAGATCAGGAAAGAAGACAACCCAAACACTTACTTGCACTCTTGAGCAAATAAAAATACAGACATAACAATGAGCTGCAGGCAAATTAGTGTTCATTGTGATTGCTAAATCAATTTAACAAGGACAATCGGATGTAACCACATTCTGCTTATTATAACCAATGAAATTAGGTGGAACACATTGGTCTATCTCTATGAGGGGAACTGATAAGCATAAATGATTGAGTGGTGATGTTCAGATGATAATTGTTGACTCGCTTTCATTGTTTAACCCGGGCACTCAGCATCACATGCAAGAGAGTCCAGGAAAAGAAAGACCATGTGCCAATGGCACTGGTACACATGCTTGTGATGCACAGATATATGAAGAAGTGAGCAAAATGTCACAAAATCGCACGCTGATATGCTGAGCAACTCTGGATTTTCCAGAGTCCCAATGTGAACTCTCAACCCCCTTCATGAGGAAAGCTCAAGAAAGAGGGACACACTTAGAACAGTCCATATCCTTGACGTTACACTTTCGGGATTGCTCCGGTGCCACAGGAAATTCCGCCGGATGCCAGTATTTTCCATTTTCTTCCGCTTACTTTGTGTTGGAATTTTAAATTCGGTGGATTAATGAGGACTATGCTTGACTGCTCCTCAGATCTCTGCAGGGTAAATTGAGACAGCTAGCAAGACTGTCCAATCTGTCCAATCTGAGTTTGCTCTCGCATGACTATTTTTGCAGCGGCTCTGCGCGGAGCTTAGCGGCACCCATGACGATTCTGATTGGTTTAAAGACCGGAGCCCGTTTTCTTCCCATCCCCAAATGCTATGTGGAGTAATCAGATGGTCTGCCAAAATAAGACTACACTTAGACACCTACACAAAGAGAGATAGAGTGTGTGTGTGTGTGTGTGTGTGTGTGTGTGTGTGTGTGTGTGTGTGTGTGTGTGTGTCTGTGAGTGTGTGTGTGAGTGTGAGACAGAGGGGGGAAGTGTGTTGCCATGTTCTGTAACATATGTTCACACCAAGGATAGCAGAGGGACACAAGGTTAGCAGTGTCAGACGGATGCTAGATCACACAGTCACATAGACACACACACGCACGCACACAAAGAGAACAGATTTGAGGGATTTTTTTAAGAGCAATTATACCAATTATACAAGGTACACTTTGGTTTATTTTTGCATCAAATGGGAAAGCTGCTGATGAATTTCCAAACTTATTTACTTACTTACTTTATTTACTCACTTTTTAGCCAACATTCAGGACACTTATAATATGCATAATATACAGAGGTGTTTTCCAAAACTTTACCTCTCATATATCATATATTCTGAAAAACACAATAGATTTTTCAGGACTCCTCTGAGGAAATTGGTTAGCTGAGGTGCTAATGTGTGTACTGTTTATCTGTAAAATGAGAAAGTTTACTCCAGCCGGTCAGCCAGGGGTAAGTGTTTGGCTTTATCCATGGATGTATATTGAAACCTGGATTCAGTGTTCGAGGTGGACCACGTTCATTCCTATGAGAGTTGCTCAGTGGCGCATGAAGCCAAAAAAGTTCAGCTTCTGCGTATAAAATTACCCAGATTTATGGGGCCCATAGAGCAGACGCACTAGAGACCTCCGCCAGCCGAGCCGGCTACTTCCGGTTTAGCACTCCACCTGCTTGAATGGGGATTAATTGTCAACAAATTTATTATGTTTCATATCATCTTTCACAAACTGCCATGATTTGTTTTTCACTGTCAATCATTTTTGTAAATCATACTTTTCATATAATTACTTGAGTGTGTGTGCGCGTGCGTGTGTGCGTGCGTCATGGTCATTAGAGAGAACTGGTCTTGTAAGTAGTTCAGTGGATTTTTCTACCAAAAGAAAAGCATTTTTCTCATGTCTCTCTACCATGACATCATTATCAGGCATCAGAAATAACTAACAGAAATTGAATTCATAAAATAAGAAAAATAAATGGGTCTTCATATCATTGGGATGGTTTGCTCCATTGTATGATTTCTCTGATGTATTCATTTATTCATTTTATTGAACATTAATTGAAACGCGGTGAGAAATGACAGTGCAGTGGGACAGAACGAAGCATATGAATAATATTTCAAGAGCTAATTATCCTTGAGGCCCATTATCTAACTGGACTTTCCAGTTGCCATTCAACCAAGTCAAATTAATTCTCCATGCAAATTTGCCTCTTTCTCAGGAAGAGAAAAAAATGATAAATGAGCAATTCAACTGTGGGTGGCACTTCCATTACTGCCTCTAGTTTTAGAGGAAGATACAGGATCTGCCTCAAATTTAGGTTTTGTGGGTGATTGAATCATCTGTTTTGCCATTTCACATGTTTTAAAAAGCAGAGTTTCAAGATCCTTCCATCAGTAAGAGAACATTCAGCTCATGGAAATATCTTTATACCAGATCAGCAGTAACCAAACAAAGCTTTTCATGTAATGCTATAGCTGTATAGGTTAGTAATGTAGGTCATGTAAGGTGTCTGAAACACTTTGTTATTGCTGTGGCAACAAAAAGTGCAACAGTATAGCATGTCACAGTATCAAAACTTACACATTAGTTCAGCTTAATGCATGAGAAGTAGCTTAAACAGCACAAGTTTTGTTGTAACAACAAAAGCTCATTTACAGGTACCGACAAGTGTGTGTGTGTGTGTGTGTGTGTGTGTGTGTGTGTGTGTGTGAGTGTGTGTGTGTGTGTGGGCTTGTTTAACTATATTCGTGGGGTCCAAAAACCAGGAGTCCAGTATACTTGTGGGGTCCCGACAGCTTTGTGGGGCCAAAATGCTGGACCCCACAAGGTTAAAGGGCTGTTTGAGGGTTAAGACTTGGTTTTAGGAATTAGGTTATGGTTAGGGTTAGGGTAAGGGTTAAGGTTAGGCATTTAGTTGTGATGGTTAAGAATAGGGTAAGGGGCTAGGGAATTGCATAATTATTGATATAATGACAATGCATTATGTCAATGATGAGTCCCCACAAAGATAGTGAAACAAACGTGTGTGTGTGTGTGTGTGTGTGTGTGTGTGTGTGTGTGTGCGTGCGTGCGTGTGGATTAGGCCTTCTGCAGTTCAACTGAGAGGAATTGACATAAAGATAACTGTAACTTAAAGGGAACTTCCAGGGTCCTTCCCTCCCCCTGCCCATTGGACAGGGAGGGTGAGGCCTTGCCTTTATGGAGCTGAATGGATGAAGAAATCAAAACCTCAACAGGCTCTATTGTGCCAGAGCATCAAAAGGAGCAGTGGCACGGCAGCAGCTTTGATCATGAGGCAAACACAGGAGGGGAAAGGGGCTGGTTTAAGGGGGAGAACACCCCTGTTCATGAGCTCATAAAAAGAAACAAACACACAGGTGCAGGGACATACAGTGTAAGCGTGTGGACATGGACATACCTTGCACGCACAATCACACTCTTATACACACGCACGCATTGTCATATGAAGAACATGCTGCGCTGTTCTCTTTATTGCCCGTCTGTGTTTGTACCTGAGGCGAAGTCACACGATCACTCAGTGTTTTGGTCACAGTATAACGTTTCACCATGAATGCCACTGAGGGCTGAACTGGATTTACCACTGCTGGAGTTTGGTAGAGTTTGCCATTGTGTTTGCCAAATAAAGCACCACGCCTAATCATGCAGTTCTTCGGACCAAGCACCTGAGCAGTCATTGGAAAATACCAGTTTCTCCCGATTCTCTCACCAAACATTACCAAAATGGTATTATGTTCAAATTAACTGAAGCCGTTAAAAGGATAGACTTTGCACTGTAAAACCTAGTATAGGGCTTTAGCAATTTCACATTTATCAGCACCTACTACCCAGTATGGTCGATGATTCAACAGGCCAGCAGATCACAGCTGCAGCTTATGTCAAATCACTTTTGGTCAGAAATTATTTTAATTATTTTCTCCAGCCTGAAACCTTGTTATGGTATTTTTATCTAGCAGCTGACTGCACAACTCCAGCCTCTCCTGACCTTTTTCACACTATCGTGCTAATCTGTGCCCAGACACACTGTTTATGTTGCTATGTACCATGTTAGTGGACTGCAGTGTTTGACCAACACAGCAGTATTCACTTCTATCAGGTTTTTATTTCAGGGTGTGTGCCAAAACTCACAATAGATCAAATATGGAGAACATTAAAATTGCAAATGTCTTTTTTCCACAGAATTTTATAACAAATTATAGCAAATCTGCCATCTTAAAAGATGTGTACACAGTGTCAGCAT
Source organism: Zingel zingel (assembly GCA_023566125.1). NCBI lineage: Eukaryota > Metazoa > Chordata > Actinopteri > Perciformes > Percidae > Zingel > Zingel zingel. The sequence goes on along the minus strand of CM042331.1, from coordinate 16,445,836 downwards.
TTCCTGAAAGTGACCAGGTGACATTAGATCAAAGAAAGTTTCTGTTAATGATTTCACCCATAGAAAAAAGGACAAAATACCTTAAAGACAAATTAGACATTTTGTACTAAAGTGACTGCGTGACCTACGTTAGGTCAGTTTTAGAATTGTGTTTAGCAAAGTTCACAGCGTCCTGCTAATACTTTACCTGCCCAGGTCACATGTGGCAGAGTTCCCAGTGGAAAAAGATCAGAGGGAGCGATGGACATCCGTCCACAAGCTGGTGGTCACCTTGGAACAGTAACCTCAGAGTGGTCAAACAGTGGAAAGTCACAGCCAATCTTAATCAGGGGTTAATTCTGTGCACTGATAAGAGATTAAAGGGAGTTTGTCAAATCACACTGCACCACTACCAATCAGTCCATTAAGCATTTAATCTGACAAAACCATTGTTAAAACCCAGATTGCATTCTTTTAAGGGACTGTATGATAATTGTTGAGCTGGAGAGGGGGTGGGGCCAGCATTGATAGGTCAAGGAGAGGGTTAAAATATCAATAATAATAGATTTTGGGGAGAGGGCTATACCGTCACTCAAAATCCTTCAAAATAAAAAGCAAGAATTTAAGATGTGTAACTCAGTTTAAACGTTTGATTTCGTCATATCGTCACATTGTACACCACTGAGATGCACATTTATGAAATACGCAGGTTGCCAACATTAGGGCAAACACAATAAAATAATGTGTCCTGTTTACCAAATATTCCAGCAGCTGTATGTCTTTACTAAAAGAACAGACACTACTGCCACTGAATGAGTCTTTATGAGCCATGGCGCACATTGGCATCTTTTGATCTATTTGTTTTTTTTAGATGGTAAATCTCACAAGAGAAGGCTGAAATGCAATATAAATCTAAAAGGTAAAAATAAAATTGATAAATAAAAGTCCCTTCACTGTTTTCTGTATTAAAGAAAACATCAAAAACAAAAATTACAATACCCTCTATCTTTTCTGACCACCTCTCCTCTCCCAATAATTTGCGTACAGTCCTTAAATAGAAGGGTCAGACCTACAAGAATGTGTGTTTTTGATCAAATCTTGAACTTAAATGTTACGAAAACAGCGGCTGTGTTTGTTTCTCCATTACAAATGCAATTCCTTGATGAAATAAAATCCAAGAGCAATTGTCTGTATTGCCATTATTGTCTTTTCATATACCAAACTCACTGTCTGTATTGGAACTCATGGCAGTGGGTGGATTGTTTTGGTGGAAAATTGGACACAGTGATGTGAGTATGGGACTATTTACACACCAACGTAGTGTTGATGAAGGACAAACACAGCCCGTGAAAGTCAAGGTGTTCTCCGTTGTGGAAAGATTGCGATAACTTTAATCATCGTTTTTCGTTTATCAGCTGAGAGGGATAGAGGCCTCTACTGGTTTTGGTGTGTTTGTGTGAGTGAGTGTTCTGGGGTCTTTGACAAACAAAGGCAGGGGTCCTCTGTTGACCAACCAATTAAAGAACAGGAAGAATGGGGGAGGACAAACCGGCCCAGCATGCTTTGCCCATCACTCAAATTAGAGATGGCAAGTGGAGTAAAAACAATCACAATGGTATGGTATGGGTGTTTTTAGGTATTTTTAGGTATGGTTAACAAATGTTCCAGGAAACCTCTATACAGTTTATTCACTGTGCATTCATGTATAGAAATAACTTAGTGATTTGATCTGTTATTTATTCACTCCCATTCACTCAAGCGTCAATTCCAGGGAAATCCTTTTAACATGGAAAAACACTTCCGTTCAGTGTGGTGACAGCCAGACAAAGCTGAGAGTTTTTCTTGCACTTGAATAATGAATGCTCAAATGCTTGTTTTGTTTTTCATTCAAATTGTATTTTTATGTTCTTTTTTACTTTCTTTGAATTGTACCTAATACCTCAAAAGATATGTATTATGGTTTAAAAAAAAATACTGTAATTACTGGTCAATTACTGGTCATTTTAGCAGGATAAATATAGACTCACCTTAGATCCTTCAAAATGACCTTTTCAGATCTACTGTGTACGGGATATTACACTGTACTACTAAAGTAGTGATCGCTTTGTATTAGTTTCATATTAAGTAATACCATGAGGGAAATTGAATGGACTGTTGGAAATGGTTGGCTTTGTTGAAATGTTGTTTGTGTGGGATTTTCCGAAATGTCTATAGAAAACATTTATGGGAAATGAAGGGTACTTCCAGAAGGTCTATGGCTAAAGCAGGTGTGCAGAATTTCATCTGTATAAATACAAAGATACCACAGTGTTGCTGCAACAAAAATGATATATTTAACATAACTTTATCTCCACCACAGGAACTGTTCCAGGAAATCCTAGAACCTTTTTAGGAACCCCCAACTTTACCTATTTCATAACCGAGAACCAGGATCTAAATTGAATCCCTGGTCTGCAAAAAACATTGCAGATGAAACTAGAAGTATTTAAATTACAGTACATAGTTGTGCTACTATTAGTTTTCAGTGTTGACAGTCGCTGAATTGACTTCCTGGGATTTCTTAGTTTCTGGGACTTTTTGGTCAAAGGGGGCCAAATAAGAGGCAGACCAGTGAAGCCAAAAGCTCAAAGCTACCACACACTCTGTTCTTTGTTTGGTCCTCGTCATGAGACCCTAATGGGAAAGAAAGGAAGTAAACCAAAGACACAGACAGAGAGAGGGAGTAAGACAAAGGTTCAGAGGTGAGGAACGAAGGAGATGAGAAGGGGTGACTCAAGCAGTGAGGAAGGTGAGGGGAAAAGGCAGTGCAAAATACAGGGAGCTGTAGAAGAAGAAGAAAGAGCATGGCAATAAAGAGAGATGGTGGGGGAGGAATCTACTCACAGGTGTTTCTTCCCATAAAAGAGGGGATTCCTCCCTTGCCTTAAGGGCAGAAATGATGAACACGTTTGCGGTTGCCATGCCAACACTCGGTCTCTCACTCTGCTCTCGGCTGTGAGCATTCCTGATCATAATTACCCACAGTTCAAGGGCCCTCCGTAATTACCCACAATCCATCTGCACTTCCATCTGAGAATGAAGAACAGAGGGGCACTGGCATTTATCTGCACATTCTGTCTCGTAAGACGCTACATAGCTTTGAAAGGTTAACATTTGCTTTAAGGATACGTACTTGTTACTTCACTCTTTCTCTGCATATCCCTCCCACTACTCGCTGTCTCGCCTCCTATTTAAAATAACATTACATGTTTGCCTTTTTTTAAATATGTGACCAAAATCACCAGGTATTGGGGATGGGTTTCTTCTTGTGGGAAACTTCTTGGGAGCCAACATCATGCCATGCAGTGTTCTGATTAATTTAAAAACCAGATCAGCCATATTTTAGAGATATGTTGCTGATTTAAATCCAGCTTTGTCTCATGGCAGTGTGGGCAGTGAGTTTAGATGAACGGTGTTTGGCTTCCCGTGATGCGTTTCACATTATCCGGCAAATCTCAGCAGACTTCCGCTGCTCCGCTCCTCTGTGCACTGGCGCCACGGACAGAAGCCAAAATCGGTACATTCAGCAACAAGGATACAACAGTAATTATTTCTTTACCTATGTAGACATGTGAAAAGATTTGCTAATTATCTAGCTCACGTGTATTTGCTATAATTGGCATTCAACAAATATACATTTGGTAATTTTTCTTTCATCATCAAACAACGCTGCCATATTGTCCTCACCAATCATCCAGAGTGATAAATATTCAAAGACTTTCCAGAAGAATCATTATCACATGATGATGAAATTTAACATTACCAATATTGACATGTGAGGCGAAAGCCACACAGAAAATAATAATTGGTCATGTTGCATATAATTATTTAATAAGTACTCTGTGTTATCTTTAACAGGCACCGGCTTCAGGCTTCAAGAAATTGTGATTACAACGCAAAAGCTAACCAATTACAGCAGAGGATGCAAGTCTTGTATTAAACTGCTGAGCGCGCAAAGCATATTGACATGCAATTAGTCAGGCCATCATTAGGAAGCATTTCCTTGCTCATGCTGATGCTTTGCGATTAATTCTCATTATGTGTGTGTGTGTGTGTGTGTGTGTGTGTGTGTGTGTGTGTGTGTGTGTGTGTGTGTGTGTGTGTGTGTGTGTGTGTGCGTTTGCGTGGTTTGGCATGGGTAGGAAAGAGTGTAGAGTGACATTTCAATGCAGAAGGTCATAATGCCAAAAGACCAAAATGGAGGGTTTTTATGGACAAGGACCACCTTCTAGTAGTCTCACTTTGATGCTGATGGTTCCTTTAAAAGGGGCATTTCACCAATTCTAATCATGAAGAAACCTATTACTCATCACAGGGAGTATCACTCAGCCTGTGAAAACTGTTGTAAAATGTCTTCCATGGCTCTGAAGGGTGCGTTCCAAAGTTTGGAAAAAAACCTGATGACTTGCTTTGGACAATTTTTTAACAGAAAGCCTGTTTTACAAACTGGAGGTTTAAGAGACATGGCCATTTAAAAGGCAAGGGCAGTCTAATGGAAGACGCTATCAAGTTGCATTATAGGAATCCAGTGTCTTTGGAGCTTGACCCAATGCTTTGATTTCTTTTAATCTTTTTGTCTTGCTAAATTGCTGCTCTAAACCAATTGAAAGCAGGGGTGTTATTTTTAATTTATATTTTATTTTATTCTCACCATTTAGTTCATTTCAGTGTGAGAGCTCAGGTGTTAAGGATTGGAGCGTCAGGGCCGGGTCATGGGGGGACCTTTTTATTGTGCTGGTGTCATAGGTGTCATGGTGCGGGGGTCTGCAGCTGCTTTCTTTGCTATTGTCACTGTGTCATAACATCAGGACCTACGGATTAGGGCCTCCTGAGGGTTAGATTTCTGCACAATGTGTCAGAGTGCCGCGGTGACATGTGCATAGGCGTCGATTTCGGTGGGGACGGTGGGTACGCGTACCTACCAGATTTCGTCATGAGTCATTTTGTACCCACCACTTTTTTGAAAACCTCGAGCTCAATTTAGTTAAAAAAAAAGAAGTCCATAACACATATAATTCTTGAGCGACAGATGCCAAAAAATCCACAACAATCTCTATCCCCACAGAGCACAGACACACACACACACACACACACACACACACACACAAACACACACACACACACACACACACACACACACACACACACACACACACAGCCGCTCTTCTGCTGCGCTGGCTGAACGCTTCTCTGTTTACAACACTGCCTGTCGGGACATTCTGCTTAACGTGAAAAAAAAAAAGCTTAACGTGGTTTAATGTACCTAAACAACGATCAATCATCACCAACTGTCTCATGGCCATATCTTGTAATGAACACTTAAGCCTGTCAAAAGAACAAAACCGAAATCCAACGATTATGGAAGTTATCTCACATTAGAGTTGTCTTCTCTTTTGGCGCCTATGGCGAGGAAAAAGCTTGTACCTAAACAATGATCAATGATTACCAAATGTATCTCTCATATTATTCCTCATAATCACTAAAAACTGTCAAAAAATCAAACCAGAAATGTGGTGGTGATTGATCGTTGTTTAGGTACATTAAACCACGTTAAGCTTTTTCATGAGTTTTATGACTTATAAACTCCATGAGAACCGTGGGGAGTCAATCCGCAGCCGCTCCGCTGCCCTGCTGAAAACGTCCATAATAATAGGACTTTGGGTTCGATTTTTGACAGTTTTCAGTGGTTATGAGGAGCAATATGAGAGAGAAATTTGGTGATGTCTGATCGTTGTTTAGGTACCTTAAACCATGTTAAGCTTTGTCCTTACATAGGCTCTAATGAAGCAGAAACGCTTAATGTCAGATAACGTCCATAATAATTGGACTTTCTTCAGCAAACTTCAGTTTTCAGTGGTTATGAGGAGCAATATGAGAGAGAAATTTGGTAATCATTGATCATTGTTTACGTACATTAAACCACGTTTTTATTCATTAGTAAGCTACAGGACAGCGTCTTTCAAAACATGACTGCGCGAAAGAGAAACAAAATGAACGCGTCATTGTACCCAGCACTTCTGGAAATGTACTTCCGAATGCGTCTCTGTCCACGGCACATTTCAAACCAAACTGACGCCCATGGACATGTGGCTATTAGCCACGCTGGTGAATAAGTAATGACGTGACCACAGCAAAGATGGAAGACGTGAACTAACTAAATACAAGCTATACTGTATGCAGCTATAGCTGCATACAGTATAGCTTGTATTTATGCATGAGTAGCTCAATTATGTGTGGGTTTGGGTGCATGATTCATGCTCATGTCTTTGCACACAGACACGTTTTCTTCTGAACTGTTTGTGATGGTAAAGTGTGTGTGTGTGTGTGTGTGTGTGTGTGTGTGTGTGTGTGTGTGTGTGTGTGTGTGTGTGTGTGTGTGTGTGTGTGTGTGTGTGTGTGTGTGTGTGTGTGTGTGTGGGTACAGACTGCTGACCAGGCAGCCAGAGCCCGGCCCTCACAGACACACAGTCAGCACAATGCCTGTCACAGCAGCCAGCCAATCAGATCACTCAGAGCGCGGGCCAAAGGGCAGACAGGAACCAATTGTCATGACAGGATCCTCAGTGCAGTGGCATAACTAGTGGCTCAATTCAAAAGTGATTCAATACTGATGCATGCTGATGTCTTATCTTTGTTGTTTAATGACATAGAAGCTCAAAGAAAGTCAGCTAATCACCCATTCCCCCTATAAACATGTTGGTAACAATCTGTCACCACCTGGTTGGTGTCTTTAATATCTCAATTCATTGAATTCTAACTTAAAAACATGTCTCAAAACATTGATTTCCCTCTAATTAGGATCAAATCATTATTTCCAGGAAACATCCTAGGAAATTAAGGATCTGTAAAATAAAGCATTAGTATTTAAGTTTTTCAGCACAAAGGTCTAAATGCTGATTCAAAGCCCTCTTCATGCCACCAGGAATACAATTCTGGTAGAGAAATACAAAATCTTTGATTCATTTGTTTGGTTGGTGTTCAAATGTAAGTACAACAAACTGGTATCTGCCTAAAAAAGGATGTTCATGTTACTTAATCCCCCAAATAATCCCAGATAAAATACTTAAATCATGAATTTAGTATTCGCAATAGGTACTACCTTGGTTGTGATTGAAAAAGCAAAATTAACGGAATTCATTTTTTAACAGGTCACAATCAAAATAGTACTAGTAGACATGGGTTTCTTCACGGGTACAGCAATCTCTATGGTTTCTGCAGTGTTCACCAAATTCAATTACGCCTTTTTATCACCTTTTTAATACACATAAAATACAATTAAATACCTTTTGGACGGTCAAACTGGTTAAAGAATGAATATCAGGCCTACAATTATTTATTAAGTGCACAGATTTATCAATAGTCATACCACATTTTTGTCAGTATAGCTGCAACAATTCTATATTGTATATATAGAATATAATTTTCTATCATATAAATAAAAAATTCGTGATTGAACCGAAATCATTTTCGCAGAAAATTGATGGATTAATTAATTACAAAATAAACCAAGCAGATGTCCCAAATCTCTTATTTGTGTTTGCATTTAATTTAATGCATACACAATTATTATTAGGCTATTATTATTATTATTATTATTATTATTATTATTATTATTATTATTATTATTTCCAAATGCAGTGATTAGAAGATTTTATTTACAGTATAAAATGTTTGCAGTTTATTTGCTGTGACCTGATCATAATATTGCATTCTTCTCTTGCATGTTGGTTCTGGTTGGCCTTAAATATTTCCTTCAGTGTCAGACGTGGGTCAAACCTCTTCTTTGGACCATACCAAAACATTCTAAAAGTAAAATACAAAAACACCATTGCCCTGATATTGAACTCAAACCACAACAAATGCTCATCTGTTTCTTTTCATCCACACCATGTCCTTTGCGATTGGTACATGTTTTAGAATGGAAAATCAGTGGGGGGAAAAAAACAAAAGATAATGGCCTTTACCTGGATTCAGCTTATTAGCGTGAAAAATTAACTAGCTCTTATATTTTGAACATGCAAGGTACATTGAGAGCTCCCTTGGACCATCTTTGGCCCTGCTGCCTTCCCCTCCCAGGGTCGTGGGCCTGGGGGATTTAAGGCTTTGGTCTCAGTATCCTCTTAAGACAGGGGTGGTGCAGTTAAATGGATCAAGTCATTGGAGGGAAGTGGAGCACTTAGCTGAAACTTTCATGTATACAGTATAAGGACGGTATATACAGCAGCTCTGCCGCTGAGGATTAACCACCAACCCAGCTGCTTGGTGGGGGAAGGTTTTCTATAACGGTTTGAGCAATAGACTTGGAAAGTGATTATTGACTGGGAAATAACAATCTCTTTATAAAGGTTTAAATGCCTTTATTGTCATTCACAGAGAAATTAAATTTGTCATCTGCATTTAACCCGTCCTATAGGCCTACATGGGAGCAGCGGGCAGCCGCCTGTGGACAAACTCCAGCCTTTTTGCCTGTGCCTTTTGGTCATGGGGCAGTTACAGGAGAACTAAAACATATATGTTTTTGGTGGTGGTGTTTTTGGTCCCCGAACCAAGGATAAAACCCAGTACTGAGCAGTGCATACTTCTTGTGAGGTGACAGTGCTAACCACTGAGCCACCGTGATGCCCTATCCTAATAAGTTCCATCTTATCCTAATTAGAATAAGAGGTGAAAACTCCATTCAGAATGTAAACCATGTATGTCAACTGTCAAGGAAAACTTGCATTGTCGCTTTGATAGCTCAAATTGCATCCATATGGTCGCCTAAGGAGATCCCCATTAGAGGGATGCAGTGAAAATATAACACCTGTTTTCAATTATATACATCAAAACTGTGCTAATCTTTCCTACTGCAAACTGTTTTACTACCTCAGTTCTAAATTTTGGCAGCTTGCCAGTCTTTTTACATGGTATACACAAAGACCAACCCAAACCCACAACCTAAGCTATCGCAATAAAAGCTTGTTCCTATCCAAATGATCAAATGGGATTTGCTGTTATGAAATTTCCCACACTAGGCCTGCGGCCTGTTCTGTCCCCTCCTGCAGTACTTACACGTGCGTACATAAACACTCACCATGTGCACACAGATGATAGAGAGCTCAGATACCAATGAGCTAGGCTAATATGGATGTTTTCATGATGAAAAGTGCCAGTATAAAAGAAACTTGGCAGCAGACAGAGTGTACTTGAGTGGTTTCATGTGTGCAGCGTGTGTGTGTGTGTGTGTGTGTGTGTGTGTGTGTGTGTGTGTGTGTGTGTGTGTGTTTTTGTGTGTGTCCTCGAGCTTCAGGGCAATAGGGTCCTATTTTAACGATCTAAACACACGGCGTGAAGCACATGGCGCAGGTGCGTTTAGGGCGTGTCCACTTTTGCTAGTTTGACAGCGGAAAAAAGGGCCCATGCGCCGGGCGCATGGTTCAAAAGGGTTGTACTTAGTGTCTTCATTAATTCATAGGTGTGTTTTGGGCGTAACATGCAATAAACCAATCAGAGTGTCATCTCCCATTCCCTTTAAAAGCCAGGTGCGTTTGTACCATGGCGCATTGCTATTATGATGGCGGATTTGCACCGTAATATTTTTATTTGTAATCTTTTGCATGTTTGTGTGCTGCTGCTATTCCCTGTGTGTGTGTGTGTGTGTGTGTGTGTGTGTGTGTGTGTGTGTGTGTGTGTGTGTGTGTGTGTGTGTGTGTGTATAACAAGCATAGTGTGCGCGCGCTGTGCATGAGCCTAGGCATATTTTACTAATTCGATGTTAAAATACCAATGAAATGCTGCACTATAGACTTTAGACCAGATCTTTGTTGGTCAATGGCGCGATCACTTCCCGCTGCCTCAAGATAGCAATACGTCAAGAATTCACCTGAACACACCTCCCTGTAAGACCAGCACACCCATGGGCGCACAGATGGGGGCGGGTGCATTTGCTATTTAAACGATGTGGGCGCTGGACGGGAAATTGACAACTGCGTTGGTCTTAAACTAGCAAAGACACTTGCGTCGGGCTTTGCGCTGCACTGCGTCGGGTGCAAGATAGGGCCCGTTGTGTCAATGATAGCATCAATGAGCTGCCACATATGCTGTCTATGTAACACTAGCTTAACACTGGGTCATGTTAGATTTCTCTTTTGCCCCAAAAGTGAAGTTAGGCAAAGAACAGTTTAATTAACACCATTAGTGTCCAATATGTCCAGATAGTGAAAAGAAATGCCAACATAACTAGAAACAAATACATTTCACAATTATAAATGTCATCTAATACAATAAATACTACCATGTTTCATTCCTCGATTTTCCCTCCTTTGACCTCCTGGCTGGCTGGCTGGTTGTACACACAAATACACGCCAACACATGCACACAAGTATAACCCTTGGAATCTAGGGTAAATATTCATCTTGAACATCAGGAAAAACATATAATACATATTAGCCTATAGAAGAAGCTTAAAAGGGAAGGTGTGAGGGAATGTGTAGAAAAAGCTACTGAACAGTTATCCAATGTGGCTGCCAGATTAGGAGTGTGACCAGTTGACCAGTTACATAATGCTGAGTCCAGACAGTAATCCATTCAGCAACCTGGCCTGGCCTGCATGCAGCACACATGCCTTAACCTGTCCTTGACAGGGTTAGTACAAGTGACAGGAGCGCTGTCTCTCAAAGGAACATTTGGAAAATGTATTTAGGTCTATATATGTATATTCTTACTGTGTTTTACTATTTTACTGCCAGTGACTGCATCTAGGTATCCCACTAAAGACCTGGGGTCTCATTTATAAAACTGTGCGTAGGATCCTTACTAAAAGTGTACGTACGATCCCCCAAAAAAATTCACATTTGTAAAACCGCGCGTACGCACATCTGTAAGCAATGTTCCCTTTATAAATCACAGATTACCCACAAGTGTGCGTACGTGAATCAACTTCTTATCCCGCCCTGTACACGCCCATTTTTAACCATAAAAAGTCAATGCAAAGCACCTCATGAATGCTGATCAGTATGTTAATGACCCTGGCAGTTGAATCATGACGACTGGCGGGGAAAAAGCTAAAAACTTCTCAGACGCTCGGGAATTGCTGCAAATTAAATTATAATTTTGGCCTGTTCTCGCACAGTGTAGGTAAACCTGATCTATAACTACATGTATTAATAATACGTCCAAAACAGCAGGCGTTAAGGCACTCGGGGATAGCTTCGATATACCAGAACTATTTGATAAGATTTAACAGAACTATATAATATATATCCAAACAAGTCTTAGTGATAAAGTTGAAGATTGATGATTTACTTCGTCCTTACAAGCAAATCCACTGGTTTGGATGATTTCATTGGAATTAAATGATTTTGTTGTAGGCTATAAGTATTTATTCACTCTTTGTAATGTGATCTCTTTTTTTTTTTTACCTTGTTTATTAATTCAGGGAACTTCAACTAAGAGAACGCCCTGATTGCATTTGCACAGTAACACACATTCACATGTAGAAGCCGCCCAGTACAACCAGTATGATCTGCTGAGCAGTTGAGTTTAACCCTCATGTTGTCCTCGGGTCAAATTTGAACCATTTTCAAAAAGTTTCTATATCAGAAATCTTGGGTTTTTTTCAACCAAATTGTCGAAAGAAATAACATGGATGGTTCCATACAACGCTCTTCACAAGTAAAATAAATGATCAGTTCACTACTTTCATTGAATTTGGGTGTTTTATTCAATATTATAGCATTTTAAAATAAATTCATAAAAGAATGTTGAAAAAGGTGACAAAAATGTCAGGAAAAAGCTTCAAAAATGTGGAAAAAAAACCAACGAAAACATAAAAAAAAAGTTCAAATAAGTTTGAATTTAAAAGTTTGAGCCAGAAAAACAAAACATTGCATGGTGGACGGGAAGGCAATACAAGGGTTAAGATAAATCTGAGTTCCCCACCCAGATTTATCTTGTTGGTCCAAGGATTTAACCGACGACCTCCCGGTCATAAGTAAGCTCGCTTCTCTAACCTTTAGACCACCACTGCCTGTTTGCATGAAATTCTAGATAATCTACAGTCTTTTTACAAGGTAATCTTTGATCTTTACATGAGGACACAGCTACAGTAAACATGCCAGCAGAATATAATATATGTATATCCTGCACACATGTTGAGGAATCTAACCCCAGAACGACACATGACAAATTCAGGCCCCCAGATTTCCCTGGCAGACAGCACCAGCTGGATCGATTTCAATCGACGGCTTACCAAAATGATGTGGCTGCCACCGGACTAGCATGATGGGGCTAAAAATAACCTTGGCTGACCCCAAGGCTCTGATCTGGTCACGTACCCTCTAGTGTGCCTGGTTTAATGTGTCCCCAATGAAAACCATCAAATTACAGATGCAAACGCAGCCGGACCCCTCATCAAAACTATTTCAGCTCGCTGACACAGTTTACTAAGGCAGTAATTAGAGCAAAGGAAAATGGGAGGCATCCCAGGCACGCAGAGAAAAAGAGAGACAAGGGCAAAAAAATGAAGAAAAAGAAGAGATCGAGCAGGGTGGACAGTGACAGCTCATCAGCGGGCCACAAGCCATTTTATTTATTTTTGCTCCCTCCCTTCAGCATTTCCTCTACATCCACGGATCAAAGGATTGGGGAACAAAAATAAAAACCCTGACGATGATTTCCCATGAGAGCTGCAAACAAGTGCATAGCACGCGTTCATGTGAAGCCATGGCAAAACAGCTGTGTGTGTCTGCTGGAACGCCTGGTTGGCCAACTGCCTGACTGCCTCACTTGCTGCTCAACTAGTTCACACCACCAAGAGAGGAAAATTATTACAATCGGGAATACTTCAGAACTTAACTGGTCCTTGTCTGGGGCAAAGTCTTGTAGGACCTGGAATGATCTGCACATTATACACTCAAATACTTTGGATGACAGGATTGTGGAATCCATACTGTGTGTTAAATGCATTATTTAGAGTGTGTGGGTAAGGTGTGTTGTCGGGGGGGATGCAGGGGGCTTGTCTGTGATGGAGGAGTGCTGATGATTATTATTTTTATCCATCCATGATGGGATCTTTTTCACATCCAAGATCGTGTGATGGCTGGAACCTCTCCCAGCATGCACTGGGTGAAAGGCAGTAAACACCCTGGACAGGACAACAAATCTGTCACGGGGCTGACACTCAATATCATTCCAGCCGCTACACCTTCGCCCTATCACCTCACCTTCATTTGCACACTTGCATGACGGACAAAACATACTGAGGGCTATTCTGCATTATTATTTTGATACACATGTTGCATCTGTTTACAGGTGGAGAATAGAGTACATGTTCTTTTTCATATACCTTTCTCTGCGATACAGAGTGCCTCCCCCCCCTCAGCTGTGAGTGTGACCTTACGTTAAATAACAAGTGCAAATGAGGAGAGACTGGTTTTGGATAGTCATAGAAATAAAAACTAATTCAAGCTGATAACTGTAAGCAATTTATTATTTTCCAATTCATACACTCATGATCGCAGAATGATCATGCAGGAGAGGTGGAAGGTTTTTCTGCAGGGAATACGCTGTTGCTAACACTGTTGCCGGGTTGAACACATTTTCTTTGAAGCATAATCCAATAAACCATTGAACTCTTTGTTATTTATGTAAATGTTTCATAAGATTAAAGTAAATCAACCCTTGAGGTTCTTCCATTTGCCCCTGCGCAATCTGCATGTACATAGCAGTATATCTCTTAAAATGCAAATACTACCTTTATGGGAACACAAAGCTTTGCAATATGTATGCAGTGTGTCCATACAGTGTTATGTTGGAAAATAGGAAAAGCCATGCACAAATGTGTTGATAGCATGCATTTTCTAAACTTGTATGAGTGACAAAGTACTAGAAACATGAAGCAGTGTAAGTTATCATGCGGTGAATACTGAGCATCACTGCCAGTTAGCCCACAGGCTGTTACTCTGCTCTCATCTACAGCCTGCGTGTGTACATTTACATAACTTTGCAGTCGGCAGGCAGGCCTATAGCAAGATAAGGTTCCCTGGAACTCTCTGATCCTTTACACACACACACACACACACACACACACACACTCACACACACACACACACACACACACACACACATACTCACACAGGTTATCAGAGGTAGCAGAAGATAAGTGTAGAGTTCACAGAGAGCCAAGGTTATGTCAAATGTTTAACAGTAAAATTGGAATATGTACCTCCTGAAATGAGACAGCTGGCTTCACAAACTTTGGCCATCTGATTGTGTTTCCATGTGCTACTTTGTTTTCATACTCATGTCAGTGCATGACATAGAGTATTCATGTATCATCATTCAAATACTGCCAATTGCATTTTCATCCTTAGACAATCATTTACTTTTGACACTAATGCACATGCAGCAACATGCTCTTCTGGAAGCCTCCTTAAGTTATTGTTGGTCTTATTTAGCTATTTTTTTAAATGTTTTTAGACAGCTCTGGGGCTGTTTTAATGTACCATATAGGTGCTTTCTATTAGCTTTATTTATAATATTTATATAATATGTTATTTATTAGTTTAGAAACTTTAAAATGTCTTTTTATGTCAGATTTTGGTATATTTAGTGTTTTTGTCATGTGTTGTTTATCTTTAACTCATTGATATTGCTGCCCTCTCTTGGCTAGGACGCTTGTAAAAAAAAAAAATTCAATGAGACTTGGTCAAAATATATAATTAACTGTCATCTCTGTCGTATGCATGAAGTCTCATTTTATTTTATTTGTTTATATTTGTTGGTCTCAATTGTATGACAATAACAGCCAAACATCATTCCATGTGTTAGGAATAATAATATGTAAGGCAAACAAAAGGTAAACAAATACCACAAGTGAGTTTAGGTACCCAATTTATAACTGAGAATAACTTGAAAGAGGTAATCAGTAGTTTGTGGTGAATTACATAATAATTGACTACAATAACAATAACTGAATTTACCCTCCAAACATAAATTATCTTGTATGTCTCTCACTGCAGAGCTGCGGAAGAAAAGGGAGGGGAAATGTAACTCAGAATTGCCGCCACGTGCGCTCAAATGCCTGCTTTATTATAATAACTGTTTCTGGATTGGTCCAGATACGAAACGCGGTATTTATATACGAGATCTAATTGGTCTAAGCCTCCGAGTCTATAGTGAACACAGCGCAAAAGGTTCCAGACAAGGGATTCTTGGGCGTCTCGTACTATGAGAAAGTAGTGCGCGGTGAAAATGATTATTTCGATGATATGTTTCTAATAGAAGTACGATAATATTACAATACGTACCCAGTGGTTTCATGTGAATGTGTATATAGTGAAAAGTGGCGAATTTGCGCTGGAATTAAGCAAACGTGTCGACTTGTATTGGTGGCGGAGGGATATCACTAACCCACTGCGCGTCAAAATATTGGCTCGGGAAGACCGCGCCAAAGCTCAGACAGCGGCCACTCTTCAGGACAATAACACGCTGCGGAGGCCCTTTAAATACATTCTGCTGTCGATACGGTTACAACACAGATCGAAGTGTCCGTGATTTTTGTTACTTAAGAGGACTGTTTTCGTTTTTTGTGCTTGAGTCGAGACACAGAAGTCAAATTTCATGCCGGTTTTCGGGAAACGGTATACCACTTCACGGTCGTGAGACGACTTTGACGGGTGCGGTGCAGCGGAGTTGGCGCACTGCTGGATTGGATATATTATTCGCTTGAAGCCAAGACGGTACACCCCACCATACTGCGCCCGAATTCACTCCTCTGCTGGTTCTTCTGACTCTCAACGGGTGAATCAGGATCGTCTTCGTCGGCTTTTCAGCGGGAATATGTTGTTGTCAAAGTTTGGTTCATTTTCGCACATTTGTAATCCTTCAAGTATGGATCATCTACCAGTGAAAATACAGCTCCAGTCGGGTAGGTTGCCGTTACTGAACGTTATTTTTTCACCACATTTACAGTGGATTTGATACAGAACTGATAAGTGGTATGACAAACGTACGTTAGCTATGTTTACTCCGCTCGATTAATTTAGAGTAAACTACTCTTGCAGCTGAGCTAGTGCAGCCAGTAAACCATAACCAGAACTGGCACTAGGCGGTGGTTGGTTACCTTTTAACATTCTTCACTTTTACTTGCAGTTAAAGTGGAAAAGGAGACCTTCGAAAAGGTTTACCAAGTGGGATCCGTGCTGGGCAGCGGAGGATTTGGAACAGTGTACGCCGGCAGCCGGATCTCTGATGGCGCACCGGTAAGAATATACACAGGGATCGGGGTCTGTGTTTTGATCTTGCATGTGCCGCCATGAAAGCCGGGCGGTCCTTGTTCGCCACAAGGAAATACAATATAACTACCACAACATTCAAAGCATTTGCTCACGATTTTTCGTCTTTATTTTGTTATTTCAGGTGGCTGTGAAACATGTTGCAAAGGAGAGGGTGACCGAGTGGGGAACAATTGTAAGTAGTCATCCCTGATCTGTTTTGTTTTGGTCCCCCCCCCCCCCCCCCCCACACACACACACACACACACACACACACACACACCCTCCACCCGCCTGCTGCTGGGTAGAGGAGTTGTGATGTTAAAGGCAGAATAATGGCTGTGCATTATTTCAACGTTTTTAATAAATTCTCCTTCATATGTTACAGAACGGGGCTATGGTGCCTTTGGAGATCCTGCTGCTAAAGAAGGTCAGCTCGTCGTTTCGCGGAGTTATCAAATTGCTGGACTATTACGAGCGGCCGGACGGTTGGCTGATCGTTATGGAGAGGCCGGAGCTCGTCAAGGACCTTTTCGACTATATCACCGAGAAGGGCGCCCTGGACGAGGACACGGCTCAGGGATTTTTCCGCCAGGTTTTGGAAGCGGTCAGACACTGCTACAGCTGCGGCGTAGTACACAGAGACATCAAAGATGAAAACCTGCTGGTGGATCTACGCACCGGGGAGCTCAAGCTTATTGACTTTGGCTCAGGGGCGATTCTCAAGGACACAGTCTACACCGATTTCGATGGTAAGCAGCCACCACCCCCCCCCTAATACATTGATCGCAATTATAAAACGTTACAATGCGCGATGTGTAATTTGTTGTTATGCGTATATCCGTGTGGGCTGGGTTGTATTTGCCCTTGATGCTCCGCTGTGCTATATTCAGACACGGAGGCGTTCACGAGGCTGTGACGCAGTGCTCTGTTTTTGGTCGAGGGTTTTCCTCGCCCAGGGTCTCGCGGCTCATCGTTAACGCGGCTGCAAATCGATGCTGCCAAATGAAAAACGTCCGGTGTTTTATCGGGCTGTATGACGCGCATGTTATGGATTCATATATATGACTCACTGTTTATTAATGTTTTTTGGTGGCCGTTTTTTTTTTTTTTTTTTTTTTTTTTTATAAATGTCTGATTCATCCTCGTCTTGTGAGATGGGAGTGCACTGTTATGTGCCCGGTTGTTATTATGTTGGTAATGCTTGAGTAACAGTCGCAGTTTGTGGGTATTAGGTCAGTGCCACGTAACATCTGTTTGTTGTGAAACCCGAGTCGGCGGTTCACGTGATGGGCTCACGTTGCCTTTTTTTTTTTTTTTCATTTTTTTTCTTTGTATCCAAGTTTCTCCTTCCAGAAGGGAGGGGGAGGGAGAGAGAGAGAGAGGGGTCACGCAGTTTGTTTTATGGCTAAAGGAAGATTGAAATCATTTCTACTATGACTCAGCCATTTTAGACACATTAGTTTTGTTTCATTCAGTCTCTTTGCTGTTCCCATATTTTGAGCACCAATGCCCTTTTTTATATTCTTTTATATTCCATCCAAACCCTTAAACTCTCTTTTTCACACCGTCATACTATAGACATATTTCACAACAGACACGCTCATCATCACTCACCTCCCCATTTTTCTCTTTCCCTATTTTTGTTTTAGGTACAAGAGTGTACAGCCCACCAGAGTGGATCCGCTTCCATAGATACCATGGTCGCTCGGCGACAGTGTGGTCGCTAGGAGTGCTGCTGTATGACATGGTGTGTGGAGACATCCCCTTTGAGCAGGACGAGGAGATCCTCAGAGGGAGACTGTACTTCAGGAGGAGGGTTTCAGCCGGTGAGTCAACCACAACAACGCACATAACATAGGAGCTGACTCTGTTGCCCTCTAGCCATGGTAACTGGTACAGCCCTTAAGTCCACCTCCTGGTTTGACTATATTATGCATTTGATGTACACAGGAGTAATACCTCACAATCCTAATGGATTACCTGCTGAAATGGCTGGTAGACAGATTTATGAATGATAACTGATATTGAGATTTCAGCTGTTATGATTTCCCTCAGTGCACTTTGTGTAACAGCCCTGGTATCCCTAGGGAGGTAACTCCAATTAAAGGATGCATGTTCTCATTCTATTGGCTGTCTGTACACACTAGAATATTGTAGATCCATACAAACTTGAGTCATATGCAGCACAGCCACATACAGTACAGAAAAAAATAAAATAAACACTTGGTAATTTCTCTCTTTTGAGTTGAGAGCCTCTTATACTCAACATTGTTTGTTTCCTTCTTCATCAGAGTGCCAGCAGCTGATCAAATGGTGCCTGGCCCTGCGGCCTTCAGACCGGCCTACGCTGGAGCAGATTTGTGACCACCCTTGGATGAGGGCGACGACAACCGAGTCACCCAAGTCACAAGAGGAGCCGGTCACCAGTGAGATCCGCCTCAGGACCATCGACACAGACTCTTCATCAAGTACAAGCTCGAGCAAGGAGAGCCTCTGAGGACGGCTCTGATGGACCCAAAAGACTTTCTGGGGAAAGAAGGGGTGTGGCTGGAGGGGGTGATATGGACTTGAGGCCGGAAGCCTGTAGCCCAACTGGCCCATCAGTGGCTGGGCGCTTGACTCAGCTGCTCCAGCAAGAAAAATGTACTTTAATTTTTTCTCTTTTGTAGGGAATTTCTAATTTATTACTATTTGTTCTTCCTTATCTTATTTTCCCCATCCTCTCTTTTTTTTCAGTTGATAATACTTGTTTCCTATACGGGAACTTTTTATTTTTTATTTTCTTTTGAGCGGTCTTACCAGCACTATTTATTCTCCCCTTCTCCGTTTTTTAACTTTATTTTACTCGTTTTGTTACTAGGCTGGTATATGCAGCTGGCAAGGCCCTCCTATTCAAACATGGCTGCTCTCATAGAGCTTGGAGAAAACCTTTTTATTTAAATGTTTTAATTTTGATTTTGTAGTGCCTTTTTTTTTTTTTTGTTGGGAAAGCTGCTTTTCCGGGGGGCTTTCATCAACAACTCTATTTTTTGGGTTTGCCCTTGGCCTGGTGGGCTAAGTTGCCTGTGCTGTGATGGAAGAGGGGAGGAGGTTAAGGCTGTGTGTTCTCTTCCCCCCCCCCCCCCCCTCCTCGCCATCATTGTAAGCCAACAACCCACAGCCAAGAGGCTAAGATAGCATTAGATGGAGAGAAAGAGGTGGGGGCTCTTCCTGACAATGGAATACTTGAAAAACACTCGACTCAACTCTGTGTCGCTCTCTTTAACGCTGCTCAATCACTCTATAGCCTAAACAGGTGTTTGGAAACTGGATCCTGTCTTTTCTGAATGTCTACAAAATGTCAACACCCCACACACACACAAACACACACACCTTTTTCTCTCCCTCTTATCCCATGCCTGTTGCAGGGTGTGTGGCCCTCTTGACTTTTCTTTTTTGCCTCCCGCCATCTCACTGCTTGACACTACATGGCCCCCGCCCCTGGCCTCCCTCAGGGTTTGGGGTGTGAAATGCACAATCAATGCAATATTCATGGTCTCAATTATGTGTTTTGTTTTCAACAAATATTGTACAGTGTGTAATTTTTTTTTTTTTTCTCTTTTTGTGTGTACATTATTTTTCCTTCCAGTCTGCATTTAATTTATTTGTAAACATGTACACATTCCACACTCTGTGGCTATTTATTTATTTATTGTCTATGCTTAAAATCCCCTCTAAATTTTTGGCATATTCTACTCGGCCTTTGGTTTGCATTCCTATAACTTATTTTTACATTTCGCCTTTTTTTTTTTTTTTTTTTTAGATGTGGAGAATGCACTGAAGCAGTTGTCGATGTAAAGCAGAATAAAACAAGTTTACTTAAATTTGAAAAGAGCATTTGAATGTTATTTAACTACTTTAAAAAGTCTGTTGGTAATGTTGAATTGCTAATTATGAGAGAAGTCCATCTGGTGTTTGTACTGTCAAGATTAATTTTGAATTCTATGGAAAGCTAAACTACGGGTGGAACAGCTTTCGTAGTTGTCACACAGCCTCATATTTGAGACCTTTCAGTTTAGCTGTGTGACTTGTGGCTGTGAAGGATGGATATTGCTATTTTTTGATACAAAAGTTTCAATTAAACTCCCATTTTTATGTACAGAAATAAGTCTGGTGTCTTGATCATTTTGAACATGGTATGTTGTAGTTACACACGTTTCAATCCACGACATTTGGTATGATCAACACACACTATCGCACGATTTATTACGTTCTTTATGGAAAACACGTTTACCTCATATTTTAGAGATAGCACCATAGTAGTTTGTACATCAAGTCTTAACACCTTGCACACACCTTAATTAAAGCTATAGTGTGTAGTTTCTGTCGCCCCCATGAGGAATTCGAAGTAATGACAACAAAACTGTCAGTGTGTCCACATGATACAAGCCTTCCGTGATCGCTCACAGTCCCCAACCCTTGTCCCTGCAGTTTCTAGTAGCCAAGGAGGACACGGAGGATTAAAAAAACAAACATGATGGACTCTTCAGAAGAGGTCATTATCTTCACTCAAGTTTCTGCGCACGAAAGTCACCGTACGACCCAATCTTCTGAACATAGCCATACTGAGAAATACAGAGAGATTTTTATGGAGCTGATAGTCTTAATTAGCTTTGTAGCAACTCATGTTGCATTAGCTGGATGACAACCTGCAGCAACCACAGGGCTCATAAGAGACAGATGTGTCTTTGAGAGCCGAGGGGAGGGGAGGAAGGGATGAAGTGATGCTGGCATGACAGGAAAAGAGAGCGATTGGGATGTAATGCATCATCACACACATACAGCCTCTAAAATATAATGCAACAGTTGCTTTTCCATGTTAAGCCTCCTGCTTTCCTACCTACAGTACAATAACACAAGTCATTCTGTTATTGGGTGCAGGAAGGCTATAAGTAACAGGCTGATGACATGGTGTCTGTGCATGTGTATACAGTGTTTATGTATGTGTGTGAGCGTTTTATTTTTTTCTGGTGAGGTGCTGCCCCCTGTGGTGGGTCAGTGTCATTAACTTTCACCTGTAATACTTTTCCACTGATTATAGTTAAAACAGCTATTGATTACTTCCGTAAAACCTCTTTCATGATTATGCATATAATGTTGGGTCTATATTCAAATGTTTTATTTCTACAAGATAGACGCAGACAGACATAAATGGATGGACACTAAACCACTCGTGAAAACCACACTCTTCAGACCTCACATCTAAAATCATTATCCCTGTGTATATGAAGAAAAAAATTGTATATCAACCAGCTCATCCAGACACCTACACATGTCAAATTATACTTAACTGGCTGCTTCTAATTCTAACTCTGCATTTGAAGACTTCATAAGACAGCTGGTCCTTAAATCTTCTCAGGGATCTAATTCACAATGAAGACATTGATTTATATGCTTGAGGGAAAAGGAGAAGACTTTTCTTAATTACCATTTGGAATATTCATCAGGAGAGGGGTGAAACACTCAGAGACTGTTTCACCTCAGAAATTCCAGGTATCCCCTCAAATACTGAGCAATTTCTACTCCTGCTCCATGAGATCATCCTGACGGGGAAAATCACTGCCTGGTACGGAAAAAGCACCTAACAGCATAAGGGATATTTACAATAGGCGTTGCAAGAAAAAGGCTGGGAGAATAATTTAAGATCCCCCCCCCCCCCCACGGAAGAGCTTCTAGAGAAGAGTTCTGGTTTGAAAATGTAGTTTTATTTGAGACAAAACCCATGTCTAAGTAATGGCGAGTCCTCACATTATGCATTCTCTTATTACATTTTTTTTATCTGAATGTAAATTAAGAGCAGAAAATTTGCTTTTAAGGAACAGCTAGACATTTTGGGAAATAAACGGCTGTGGGATTTCCTCCTTTCTGGTCTACATATCCCTGCCTCTGCTGAATTATTTGTATCCCCAAAATGTACCCCCCCCCCCAAAGTAATCATCTACTTCACAAATAGCCTAGACCATATATTAATTATATACCTAAAATAGAAGTACTTTATACTAAGTAAAGCGCTGTAAAGTAAACATAGTAAACACAGGGTAAATACTTGTATTTCCCACAATGTTGAACTGTTCCTGTAATGCTGTAAAACTGTAAATAAAACTTGAACCAGGATCACTCAGCTTTCAGTGAGGGAATGGGGGGGGGGGGGGGGGGACTACAGCTGAAGATGTCTCTTTTAATCAATCTTAAACTTAATTCCTTACAAGCACCCCTGTGCATGATCACTGGTGTCAGTCTCAGTAAGTTGACAGCTGTGTTTCTATTTGCAGCACTGATAGTCTATTGTCTTTGTGTCTCCAGGCCTTTTGACATGCAAATGATCCGCAACTTGTCTTCATCAGAATGCCTTCTGCTCAGACTAAAGACTATATCAAGATCTCTCTCACCGTAAAATCCTCATTCAATGTAGGGCATATGTCACACTTTTGTCTCCTTCATTTGAAGTCTGATCCCACAGGCTGGTAATATCATCCATCACTGACAATTAGTTAGACTCTATAAAGATTCCCCTGCTTTGTAGCCATCTATTAAAAGATCAAATGGTATGAGTTAAGGGAACATAGGTATCTTTGTGTCCAAAACATTCAAAAGAAAAACATCATTTTGATGAATTTAATCAACAGCTGGTCTGTGCTAACGCCAGCTCTCATTGCCATGTAGCAATTGCTAACCTTAACCAGTCGGTAAGCTTAGCTTAGCATAAAGATTGGAAGTAGGGGGGAAAGTTAGCCTTCAAAAGTTAGATCCACCTATCAGCATCTACAAAGCTCACTAATAAACACGTTCTATCATTATTTATTTTATTCATACAAGGCTAGCTGTTCCCCACCTTTTCCCAGTGTTTAAGCTAAGCTAATGAGAGTGGTATTCTTCTAATCTAACGCATGGCAAGAAGGCAAAGTGTATTTCACAACTTTTTTCAGTTCAGTGTAATTATGCAACTTCTTTAAAATGTGTATCTGTGAAACAAGCATCAATGCTGCTAGACAGTTATGGTTGGGCGGTGTGGCGAGTTGGAGGTGTAAAGAGAGACTTTTTGTGTAAATTTGAAAAGAATTGTGTCGGAGGTTTAACCCTTGTGTTGTCTTCGTTTCAACCTTGAAATTTTTTTTTTTTTTCTGAAATTTGTGACGCCTTTTTTCACAATTTGTTTTTGCTTTTTCCAACGTTTTACATTTTTCTTCTACACATTTTCAGCACTTATAAAACGGGCCAATGTGACCCAAGGTCAACACAAGGGTTAAATATTTTCAAAAGGGGGTTTCTTGGTTATGCATTAAATGATTGTGATTGTGTATTTTTGTAATGTAAACCCTTCATTGAAGCTGAGTTCACTGCGTTTTCTCTCTGTATTCTCTGAACAAAAGTGTTGGCACATTAAGGCAGTCGGTGGTGGCCGTCATAGGTGACAACTCGACAGACACAGAGGAAGATGCCAGATGGACTCTGGGCCCGAGGGCCCCGATGGGCACAGATGGGTGGGTGGGTGGCACCCACACAGGCAGCACAGGTGGCAGCGCCAGCACAAAGACAGGGAAAAGAAGAGCGAGATCACACCACCAGTGATACTACACTTCACAGTACTTCTCTCACTGCGTGTGTGCCCATGCATCGGACCTTTTGATTAACGACATGGTCATTTGAATGCATGAGTTTGCATAAGTGCATGCTGCTGAATGTGTGCATGTACGTACATGCATATGTCTCTGTTCTCGAGTCTGTGCATGTACGTACATGCATATGTCTCTGTTCTCGAGTCTGTGCATGTTCTCACACAAACATACACTACAAGTAGCAAATATATAGCCTGGCTCTGCCCTCCTACGTACTTACGCTCAATTTTCATTTCCCTTCAGTACTACGTCTGGGTTCGTGGTGTAGTTTGGGGTTTTCTACAGCCAAAATTTTGGCGGTCCAATCAGCGAACAGAGGGAGTGGCTGAGAACGATGACGTTGAGGCCGTGCGCTAAAGATGCGCTAGAGATGCGCTAAAAAATGCGAGCGAAGCCATTCGATCCATTGTGGCAATGCTGCTGAATATCCAGAAATTAAAGCCCGAGCAAGAACAATATTTGCAGAGTGGTTGTGTTGGTGGCCATTATGTTGTGGCTGTGATGTTGTGGCCCTCCTTCCAACGGGGTTTGGGAAAAGTTTGATTTTCCAGCTCGCTCTGTTAGTGGTGAAGGAGTTGGCTAAGGCTAACGCTAGCGATGCTAACGCTAAATATAAGCTTTGTCTGTCAGTCTCCCCTCTTGTTGCAGATGCGCATGACATACTGTATGTCAGACCAAACATTAGCGATTGGTTATGGCAGATCCAGAGTGGCTCTGGGCAGATCCAATAGTTTTAAACTTCAACAGAGTACCTGCCTTCAAGGAAGTTAACACTTGTCAATGGAGAGTGGCCAGACTCTCTGTACAAATGAAATGTACCAGAGTCTGGTAGGACCAGGCTAGAAAATATATCTGGTGATTCATTTCCTCTGTGGAAAAACTGCAGATCTTTAAGGTTTTTATATATATTCCAGTCTGTCTACTCAGACCAGTAGACAGTAGTAGAGTAGACAGACCAAACACACAAAATCAGAACATCACAGCTTTGCTAGCTGGATACATGGTTAAACGTAATTTGCTGTTACGAGTGTATTGTGTATTTTGTCCATAGCAAATCCCCACCAATCAGTTCCAAAACGTCACAGTTAGAGAGTAAATGCCGTAAACATATTCTTTGTAAATCTTTATAATTATTCCCTGAAAGAACCAAGCAGGCCTGCCTTGTTGCACGATCCAAACTTTCTTCAAAACTCGCCATTTATAGCGTGTAGCTTGTTGTTTCCCGAAGAAAACAGAGTTAGACAACGGCACGAACATTGCGCCGGATGTTCCGGCGATTATTCTGGAAATGAACTGGTCATTCTGGTCATTGATCCAGACTATATTTACAGTGACACACCTTAGCATCACTTGCTTTGACGGTCGCTATTTCTGACCTCTGTGTACCTAACGTGGTTACCAAGACAACCAACCCAACTGCACATTAAACAGGGTTTTAAATATGGTGATTTCCAAGTGTATGGCTTCATTTTAAAATGAAAAGTGGGTAATGTAAAAGGTGCCTGTTTATTTATTGTGGTGTGGTGAAACGTTAGAAAATGCACAGTAACCATGCAGTAGCAAAATGGAAATAAGTCTTGCCTGTGTCCTGTTGCCTTGAACTGTGTTTATGTACATGTGTTGTGTATATGTTTTTGTTGTTAGCCCTCAGGGTTGCAGGATGCCTGACTGCCCACCCTGGAGGCCTCCTGCTCTCTGTTACCCTGAGCACAGCCTCCACAGGGACTTTCCACTGGTCTGGCGCAGTGTTTATTGAACACTGTGCCACTGCCAGAGAGGAGTACCTGGCTGCCAGTCTGGTGGGAACATGCTTCGTCACCAAGCACCGTGAAGGAACTCATTGTTCTAGATCGACAGGACAAGCTGTACACATAAGGGTAGAGTGTGTTTTAAGAGACACAGAAAGAAACATGCATAGACATCAGACAGGCACACACACACACACACACACACACACACACACACACACACACACACACACACACACACACACAGTTGTACCAGGACATGAGACACACACAAGCACATGAATAGATCCCTGAGATTAAATAGAAGCAGGGCTACAAAGCCTCAATCGTTGCTGCCGTTGCCAAGCTCCCAAACAACAACATCAACAAGAACTGCACATCTCAGCAGGTGAACTGAGGTGACTGCAACAGCTTAATTGTCCCAAGTCAGAACAAATTGTCCGTCATGTCTAATTGTGAGTGTTTACAGAAAAGTGGTCGGGAAGGCGGGGATGAGAGGGAAAACAAAAAGTGAGAGGAAGGTGACAATAAAGGAAGGATTACGGGAATGAAAGAGAGCGATAGAGATCTTAATCGTTAGTCTTTTTACAAGCTTGTAACGTGATCAAAGGAGTCCTTGACCTGGTGCTCATTTTTGCCCTGTGGCTGTTATGTTTCTCCTGTATTATGAGAAAAGCATCCTGGGAAAATATTAGTCCAAACACAACATTTTTTGTTGTACCGCAGCGTGTTGTTCTTCATTCGTAGTTTCTCGTTGATATGTTGTTATGAGAAATATATATTGTTAAGAGGAAATTACTAAAAAGATGATATGATATGAAAATATCATGGTATAATGACAAAAGGTTTTCTCATTCTAATGGCAGTTTGTGAGAGGTGTTGTTCTCATGATGAAAGCCATACACTGCTGTATTGTTGAACAGTATTTCTGTAGTTTTCCCTTTGGAAGATAGTAATATGAAACTATTTTCCGAACCGTTTCTGTTTAATGAAAACACTGATCCATGCTGCAGTACTACCTGGCCCTGGATTCACACTGTGGTAAATATCTTAGAACTACAGGGCCCTTCTTAATAAACCCACCAGTAACAAACCCACCCAAAAGCCCCTGTCGTCAGCTGATTCAGCTCACCTGGGACCTGAAAGGCTCTGAACACCCAGTTAACTGTTTTCAGTTAATCTGATGTGATGTGTGTGATTGATTGACGTCTTTCTGAGTCTCCTGTTAGCTTTGTGAAACCTGTAAGGGCGGGACAAATTACACCTTTATCATTCTTATCGGTAGATGAAGATTTGTGATCTGATAAATTCCCATCAAAGCTCTGGCCCAGCTTCAACCTGAGCAGGTTTAGTCAGCCAGAAAAACTGACAACACCTGTGTAGGTGGTTTTAAGCTAAAAGCTGGCCCATTGTGTTCACTCTTGGTCTCTCCTTTCCTACAGCTTACACCTGCATTGCTTTCTTTTGGTTTGCACCTTCAACACTTCCATAAGCAGAAGTACAGCAGAACCAAGAGTGTGAGCTTAGTGATGGATAGCGACCAGACTGGAGTGTTTACTTTTGGCACAATGCATGGTGGGATAGGCTCCAACCCCCTGTGCCCTTATAATAAACAGGTGAAGAGAGTGAATGACTGAATGTTCTCATGGGTGAGAGCGCTGCAGGACTCCCTGTCAGTTAGGTTTTGTTACAGGATGTCAAGTGTTCCCGTGAATTCAAGGCAAACATGGCCCCCGCGGATATCAAAAAAGCATTGATGGAGAAAGCACAGATTTTTAATGCGGTGTCTTTGGAAGTGTAAAAAAAAAACGTATGAGTGACTGCATTCTAAGGGGGCCTTTTTGTTCATTTGTGGATCTCTGGTGTCAGCTGCTCTTGGTATGCTTTCGTAGCTCAGGGCACTGAGGACACAAGGGGTTTCAAAGTTCAGGAGCGAAGTGGAAAACTGGAATGTAGCATTTCTAGGCCGACTTTAAAGCTGCTCTAATGAACATTTGTGTATTAAAAATGGATCAAATGATTTTGTGTAATTTCAAGGCTGTCACATGAGACATATCTGAGTTTGATGGGACCTTTACAGCTCCAAAACAGTTTAAAAAATTACAGTTCAAAGCTTTTACAGCAGGCATGTGCCTGAATGTGCAGCTAGTGCTGTAGATTATTGCATTATATTGCAAGAGAAAATTGCATGGGTTTTATATAGCTATAACAAGATGGCCCTTTTAAAGGGATATTTCACGGTTGGAAAGATGAATATATGTTTAAATTGGGTCACTTATGTAGTAATGTGATTTTTTTTTAATTTATTTATTTATTTTTTATTTTTTTAATTGGTGGCTTCTAGGCCAAGAAAAGCCAGAAAAATTAGTTTTTGGCTCGTGGATGAAAGACACCAAATCCCAGAATGCACTTGCTTCACTGCTTTAGAGTCCACTCCCAAGCCACATCTACTGTTTACAGACAGTCAACTCAACTCTGTTTTATTGTCATTTCAACCATATACACGAAACAACGTTTCATCGTGGCTCAAGTGGTGTTACACATTTAAAAAATATAAAAAACGAAATACGAAACTGTCTACATTTAGTGCACACACATTATAGGCTCCGTAAAGTTCAGCTAACGCATACTAGCATTAGCGCTTGGTGGGCTGTAAACACAGAGTATAAACACAGCTGTAAATTTGCGTGGAATGTAGAATGGTCGGCATTTAACAGTCACAAACTCCACCAGCAGTTAGCAGTAGCAGTTAGCAAACACATTTCTGCACCAGTCTGTGTTAACACAGCCCACCTCCACTAGTCTTACCCAGCGACAGAGCAGCATCTCTATCTGCTCGGAAGGCTAACAGGCCTGGTAGCTGGATCGTCTGGTACATTGTTGTTCAGCCATGTTTCCACAACAGCAAAAACACAGCAGTCTCTGAACTCGCGTTGGGAGTTTCGCTGAAGTTGGATGTAGTCCAGTTTGTTGTCTAATGAGCGGACACTTGCAAGAAGGATTGATGGAACAGGTGGCCGGCTAGCGTTAGCTTTCCACCTAGCTGCTTTCCACTCCTGCACACCGCTGTCTAGGTCCCTTTCCCCAGCTAGCGGCATCGGGCGACACCGCAAGCTGAGGTGCTGGTCTCCGTAGCAGGCGAAGCTTGCGTAGTGTGTTAAGTATTCCGTCTGTAATAAAGTTTCCTGCATTTTCTCCGATCTGTACCAATGTATCACGGTGGTACATATGTGCAGTAGTTTGAGTGCACATAATTGTTGTAAAAGTTTTCTTTTGAAAAGACGGAGCCTGTTAGCGAAGCTTCAAGATGTCCAACCCCCTATGGGCGGGTTGAAAACACGCGGAAGTAGCTCCTACTACTGGCTGTAGTCCATTGCCTCTGGGCAAATCTTCTGATGACGCAAAAATCGTCATTTTCCGTCATCGGAAGATTTTTTTCCAGACCCACAATACAGAGATCTCTCATCTCCTACCGTGTTTCTACTGATACAAAGCTTAATGCTAAATCAGTGAAGTATCCCTTTAACTTTAATCAATTGGAACAAGGCAGAAATGGGACAGCAAGGACTATGGTATTCAAGTAAAAAGCAGCATAACTGGCGTTGGTTGGTGCATAGTGAAATTTTTGCCAGCAGTTTGACAACCTTGAGTTTGGCTTTTGTTTGACTTGTGTTGAATTATATTTTCTGTGCCAACAGGACAAGATCCTGTTCATTTTAATATGTAGATGACCACACAGGACATCTTTAAGCCTTGGTTATACTCGCGGGTGACACTGTGGCGCAGGCCTCCGTAGATGGCGCGCACGCTACGAGCATGCATGGAGACGTTAATGCTCAATGCATTGTTATTCTCCGAAACACCAGAGGGCATACCAACAAAATAATCTATGAAAAAGCAAGAAGTAGTAGAGAAGAAGAGAGCGGAAGAAAGCAGGCTGCCTGGCAACAGTAGTAAACACATCCATGATAAACACAGACGTCCCGCCAAACATTACATTTATCTACTTTAATGGTTAACGTGGCTGTCGTTTATCTCCAAATCAAAATTACTGTCTGCCTCTAACACTGTTAAGAACAATCTTTCCATGAGACCGTTTTTTCCACAATCTCCAGCAAAATGTTTCTTCTTTTCCCAGTGTGGTGTCTCTCTCTGACCACATATTTATGGCTATGGATGAACTGAAAGCACAGCACGCCAACAACAACGACAACTTGCAGGGCCTTGACGCTGGAAACGTCAGACGTTGTGACGTCATTTTATGGCTGGCACACCTCGCGCCAGGTACACCATGGCGACCATAAACCTAGTGTTACAGTTGAAGCTGCACTTGATGTTTTGGCCACTGGGGGAAGCGGAACAAGCTGTATCACTGTATAAAGTTACATGTTGGCAAACAGTTTCCCATTTATACATCTCACAGACACAGAGCAACATTATCTTTCATTTTGAGTTGTGTTCCTGGCCATCCCACTTTTTCCACCAACTCATGAGGCAAATATCTAGCTCTTTAATTGGTAAATGTTCCACTATGTTCACCAGCTAGTCGCTAACTTTGTATGTTAGTCATTTGCTGGGCAGGTGGCGCACATTGAGTTTTTCAGTGGTTATTTAACTGAAAACAGCTGCCTACATTTGGAGATGAGGTTGATGAGAGCTGTGAGAGTCAGCCAAAACAGCCAAGTTGTGGGCCGTAAAACCCAACAACAATGAGCTAAAAGACGCTAAAACGCTTCGTACAGCTGAGAGGAACTGCAGAGTTGGGTGCTTATTCTGTGGGTTGGTCACTATCAGTGATCCCTTGCACATTACATATAGGTGTTTGATCCATTGTTCATGTAAAAATAGACTGAAAGGACTTTGAACTTTGGACTTTGTAAGAGTCATGGGTTACAGTAAGAGAAGACCAGTGTGTTGAGCAAGGGCGTAAATCCCAGGGGGGTCGGGGGGGTCAGGACCCCCCCCCCCCCCCCCCCCCCCCCTTCTCAGGGTTGTCCCCCCCCTAGAAATATCATTAAAACAATGCTGTGTATTGTAAATAACATAATGATGTATACTTAAAATATCTGTGTAAGTAGTAAAACAATACAAACCCCAAAAAATGCTTTTTAAGTTTAGAAACATTTTGAGTTCCCCCTCCCTTGCCTCACAGTGGTTTGGTCCACTGCCTGCTGTACGTTACCCATCTTCACTCGACTCACAGTCACATCGGTAGTGACAGGAATGTATTAAATAGGCGGTACAAGGCTGTTTTATTCACATTAAACATCGGATGAAGTTGTTCTTTTCTCAAGTAGAAATGATGCTGAGTAATTAATGAATTAGTTATGACAAAAAGTTCGCTATGTTAGTGTAATATAATGTAACGTTAGCTAGCTTGTTTAATAGCTTGTTGGATAGAAATGCACCCACTACAACTAACGTTACCACGGCGATAAGCCTAACTGATATTAGGGTTAATGTTGAAGATCTACAGTTGTGTTTGAAGTGGCTGATCAGTGGGTTTGCTGCAGTTAAATATATATCCTCTGTCCCAGACCAAACCTAATATTTATGCAGAGGACGCAAGTATTTTTGTGGCTTGTGTACACATGTCCTCTACGAGTATAATTGTGGCTGTATTATTTGTGTCCCCTTCAAAAATTGCTCTTCAGAAATTTTCTGTTTATTGTCCCCCCCTACTGTTAGATCAGATTTACGCCCATGGTGTTGAGACCTACATTTCAAGAAGTATTATTGTTATGACTCCTAATTTTTGTATACAGCAATCAAGCTAAATTTATCACCTTGCGGGGTTACTAACCTTCGAGCTGATGGTTTTTTTTTTCCTGTACTACCTCAACACTGAATTTGAAAGATAGTAATTTTAGATTTCCAATCCCTTCAAAATCATTTTTAATTATTCTTTTTTTATCCACTCCTGGGCCCAGACTGTCTCTGTCAAGGGAAACATCAAGAAGAGCAGCACACACAAAAGGGTTATATCAGAGCAGTAAAAACAAACTACTTCCCTTCTATTTCAACTGTGTAAATATCACTACGTGGTAGACAGACGCAGTTTACATAAGCAGGGCTTCAATTACAAGCTGTGAGAATGGCAGGGCATTCAGCCTCCCATTCAGGACTGTCCCGAAAGCTGCCGCGTCTCCTCAATGATGATGATTAAAGGGCACGTGTTTGCCTCAGGTATGTAACAACCACTTCGGGCTGATCTTAACTCCCCTCATGCTTCCAGGAATGTATGGGAGCTGCATAGAGAGGAGAGAAAAGTACCACTGTGTGGGAAAAACACTTCCACTCCTCCAGGCTTCTCGCTTAGCCACATACAGTAGGTGCACCATCGGGGCTGCACTTTCACCGC
The DNA here is from genome assembly GCA_023566125.1 of Zingel zingel. Classification (NCBI taxonomy): domain Eukaryota; kingdom Metazoa; phylum Chordata; class Actinopteri; order Perciformes; family Percidae; genus Zingel; species Zingel zingel. The sequence goes on along the minus strand of CM042331.1, from coordinate 16,413,797 downwards.
TGGCGAGCCTGAGAAGATATGGCTTGGGAGGACCCTGGGAATCAGTGGAAGCCAATAGGAGAGAATTATGGGCGTTGTTTCACTTTCTAAGAAGTGAGCGTGCTGAGAAATGAAACTGAGAGATTTTGATGATGCTTGTAATAACCAAGTACAGATTGAATGACTGAAGAAACATTCACCTTTTAAAAAAAAGTCTTTCTGTCATTATGACTGGTAGCACATTATTTTTTAGAGAGGAACAAATAATCACACATTTTGGTTGGAGAATGATGTTAACACAGGGGACTTTTCTAACTCCGGTGGAGATTGGTCCTCCACCTTGTAAAATCCCTACAACCAACTACAGCAAATGACTTGTTTAAGGACACTGGCCTCAGATTTCTAAAGGGTTCGGTATGCTTTAAACAAAGTGCTTTGTAAGAAGCAGCTACAATTGTCTGACAACATCGACAAGGTGTGGAAAGAGGGGGTTTCAGACGTTGATCAACCATCCAACAAGCACTTTTTGCTAGAAGCTAGCATAGTGACACTATCGGATGCAAGTTATTTGTCACGAGTATCTCCGTACCAAATACCAAAACAGGAATACATGGTGGATAACCATGCAACATACAAACTGGGCCTTATTGTTGTTCGAACCCACAACCTTCATTGTGCTGTAAAAAGCACATAGGCGAGATGCACCATATTATGTTATAATGCCACCGCGTGTTGGCCCCGAGTTGTCGCATTCAGAACGGTATTAAATTCAATTTTGTTAAGAATGAGTGTGCCAACAGGACAAGAGCCTTGATGTATGGGTTTAAAGCAGAAGTTAACTCTTCAAATCCAACATTTTGGATGAGTGATCTGACAGACTAAAAAATAAGTCCTTTTGTAGGGTTAAAGGAAGACTCATGGTAGCCATGTGTGTGTGTGTGTGTGTGTGTGTGTGTGTGTGTGTGTGTGTGTGTGTGTGTGTGTGTGTGTGTGTGTGTGTGTGTGTGTGTGTGTGTGTGTGGTTATGACCCAGTTTGCCAAGGCCCATGTTTTCAGATGGTTGTGTCACTCGTCTACTACTGGTCGATGCTTCAGGGAGCTTACTCTCTCTCTCTCTCTCTCTATCCCTAACTGATCCCACTGATATGACAGTAATGTACTGGATAACTGTTGAAGGATGGAATCATGAACATGTGTATAAAGTTGTTGTCAAGGGCGTAAATCCCAGGGGGGTCGGGGGGGTCAGGACCCCCCCCCCATCTAAGGGTTGTCCTCCCCTATAAATATCTTTAAAACAATGCTGTGTATTGTAAATGACATAATGATGTATACTTAAAATATCTGTGTAAGTAGTAAAACAATACAAACCCCCAAAAATGCTTTTTAAGTTTAGAAACATTTTGAATCCCCCCTCCCTTGCCTCACAGTGGTTTGGTCCACTGCATAACATACTAGGAGGATCTGCACTCGACTCACAGTCACATCGGGTGTGACAGGAATGTAGTAAGTAGGTGGTTCAAGGCTATTTTATTCACATTAAACATCGGATGAGGTTGTTCTTTTCTCAAATAGAAATTATGCTGAGTAATTAATGAATTAGTTATGACAAAAAGTTTGCTATGCTAGTGTAATATAATGTAACTGTAGCAGGTTCAGATTGACGACAGAAGGATGAATCTGTTGCCACATATTTTAATTTAAAATAAACTCTGTAATTGACAGAAGAAAGACAATATAAGTTGCACTGTAGTTTCCAAAAGCCTAATGGCTGCCGACATTAACAGACGCTTCTGCAAAACTAAGTAAAACTATAAAACCAAAATGTCCCTCAGCACGTTCTTATTTGAACACAAAATACATTGCATCATTACAGCTGCCCCAGTTACATACTACACAGTGGTTCTAAACACATCAGTTTAACAAATTATATTCAGATATCCATTTCAAACATCTGGCATTGAATAACAAAAAGAAACCTAATCACAACTACTCACACACCACGCTCGCCTAACAGAAATACACAGACTTAACCAGCTAGCTAACAGTAGTGCTAGCGTGTGTGATGCTACCGTTTTTTAAAACTATGACAACACACGTCAAGAAGGCTATTCGCTAAGTTAACAACACTAACATATTATCATGTTTTGATTCATACTGTTATTTACCTGTAATTGACAGAAGAAAGACAATATAAGTTGCACTGTAGTTTCCACAAGCCTAATGGCTGCCGACATTAACAGAGGCTTCTGCAAAGCTAAGTAAAACTCGCGTCGGTTCTGCGCCCTAGAGTTCACTCTGCCATTTACTGGTCAATGTCGCCGCCTAGTGGCGAGGAGTGCAACTGACTTAAACACTGCTATACGGTCTTTCTTGCTGTAACTACATGCATCTTAAAATAACAAAAATAATGAGTAGGCGAGTAACTAAACTGTTCTAAATTGTATGGGGGGTCCTATGGACAGCATATATTCAATATTAACATATTAACCTCAAAACCTGGCGCCACACCCTCCCCCACTTTAAAAATAAAAAAAATAAAAATAAAACAATGTCACCCGACATTTTACACAATAAACAGCAATTAACATACTGTATCATGGGTCTATTCTTGAATAGTCAAATGGTTATCACCAAAAGGCATTTCAGCTGTCTCTTAGAAACATTCTTCTTCCCTTCACTCGTATACATTTAATGATTGCAGGAGAGGTGATTACTGTTAACTGAAACTCAATGCCATTACCTCAGCAGATTAAACCATCAAAATAATTATAAAGAGTTATAAACATTTTCACACTATTTAGATTAATCATTTTCCGTAACAGACTCTCAATTAACGGCCAACACTATCTTATCATCTGTCACCCCACATCTAATTCTTTGCATGTTAGACACCATGAAGTAAGTGTCCACCAACATCTTTACATTTGTATACTAATTCTAGCACAGTATCAGTGCAAAGTTCATTCGTAGTCTTTCCGTGTGTCCAGACATGTATGACTGCATTTCTTTCCTTTTACGCAATGTCTGTTCAGTCGCTCAGACTATTATCTTTGGAATTGTCTCTAAATTTGTGAAAGTCCAAGGCCTCCAAATATTCTGAGAACAGGGTGATGGGATCTGTACCTCAATATTGTCTAAACCTGTCTTCCTGACGGTGGGTTGAACCAATGTGTCATAAGTCAGTACCCTGGGTGGTCGTCTTGTTCTTTGTGGGTAAATGTTTAATGGCCGGGGCAGAGATGGGGACTCGAGTCTGAGACTCGGACTCGAGTCGCACTTAAGTCACACAAACAGCTGACTTCAGACTTGACTCGGACTCGACCCAAAAGACTTCAGACTTGACTCGGACTCGACCCAAAAGACTTCAGACTTGACTCGGACTCGAGCTTCGAGACTCGTCAACAACCTATTTTCATGCAATTATTGCTTTTTAAATCTAAATTGATTTATGTATTTCTATTTTCTTTTATTGGCGCATATACGTTGGGGAAACGCATGACGAGCTGCGTGTCCCTTGGCCTTTGCCGTAATGTGCAATGTACGCATGCGCTATGCGGCGCGCGCACACATAAAAAAATGCAGCGACGATGGCGACACCAAGTCCTCCTGCATTTGTGCCTTTTGTCATTAGTTTTGCTTACAATAACTTCATAAACAGTGGCAGTAAGCGAACAGCTACATGCAAGGAGTGTGGCACCAAGATATATGACGCTGGATCAACAACATCGAACTTCATCAGACATCTCAAAAAGCACCCAGATAGGTCAGTCACTCACGCTAATGTGAAAGAGACGTTACATTTAGCATATATCGCCACAGGTAACAAGCTAACCATCGCAACAAACACAGATAAACATGTATTCTTTGGTGCAGATACCAAAATGTTGAAAAAACAGTTATGAAATTGAAACAGAGTCCTAATTTGTGTTTCTTCAGATTGCATTGCAGTAGACCCCATAAAGTTATCCTACAACTGATTTTGATACTGTACTGTATGGATGGTAGCTACAGGACATGCTTTGAATTCATAAGATTTAACAATACAGTGTTAGGGACAGATCAGACTTGAGACTTGACTTGGACTTGACTTGGACTCATGGCAAAAGACTTGAGACTTGACTTGAACTTCCCCTCAAAGACTTGAGACTTGACTTGGACTCAAGCTCAAAGACTTGAAACTTGACTTGGACTTCCAAAAAATGACTTGTGAACATCTCTGGGCCGAGGTGATGACTCTTCTTCTGAGTCTGAGTCTTTGTCCCTACCTGGAGTTTGTCCCTCTGAAGTGGATGGATAGTCAAGTACATCGTGGTACATCAAGCTCAAGATCCTCTTCTCCAGAATCATGTATAGCAGTCTCACTGCACTCATCTAACTGGAAATTCTCCACTTCATGCTCACTGACCTCAGGTGCTGGATTAGCCAATACCCTCTCATGGTGGTGATGACGTGGAAACCTCCACACCAGTTCATCTCCGTCTTCAATGTCACTATCCACATCCTGATCAGGCAGCTGTCGTGGGATTTGTTCGTGCCTATGTCTGGTGTCTCTTTTCTCTCTGGCAGGCACTTTTGCGACAGGTTTTTCCACAGGCAGGCTGTCACATGGTAGCAAGAGGTTCCGATTTACTACACAACTTTTACCTCCTCTCTCTGGTTTGATTTGAAAGACTGGGATCTCAGGACTCTTTTGCTTCACAACTACGTACACACCAGTCTGCCATATACTCACTGTAACTTCCTCGCTGCTCTTATGCAGGCAGATTGAACAGCATATCTATAGGGAGTCGTGGAGTCCGTCCAAAGAGCAGATAGTATGGGGAGAACCCCGTGACCTCACTTCGGGTACAATTATAGGCATGCACCATCTTCGCCAGCGAGTTTTTCCAGTCTGCCTTCTCTGCATCAGTGAGCACTCTTAACATTGACAACAAAGTCCTATTAAAGCTCTCCACTTGGCCATTGCCTTGGGGATGATAGGGCGTAGTGTGGGAACCACACACGCCGCTGACCTTCTGGAGCTGGGAGAACATCTGATTTTCAAATTCCCTGCCCATGTCATGATGTATTTTTACTGGGAAGCCAAAATTAAGGGCAAAATGACCAAAGACCTTCCTCCACCACTGTCTTTGCGGATTTGTTTTTTGTAGCATGGGCTTGCGCAAAGCGTGTGTAGTGGTCCATCACCACTAAGATGTACTCATACCCATTCTTACAGGTTTCGAGGTGAAGAAAATCCACTGATACAAGCTCAAATGGGTAAGTAGTGGTAATGGTTGTCAAGGGGGTCTTGTGGTCTTATTTGGATTCTTCCTTTTCAAGCACTCGCATGCACGTGTGACAAATTGCTCTACATCACTCTGCATTCTAGGCCAGTAGAATCTCTCTCTTATTAAGGTAAGAGTTCTTTCTGTACCCAAATGTCCCATGCCTGTGTGTAACTCTCTGAAAACTGTGTCTTGGTGTTCTTTGGGTAGGAGGAGCTGTTCTCTCCCACCTGCCCTCCTGCGCAGGACACCATCACTGTCGACATGCAGCCTGTGCCATTGCCGCAGCAATAGCCTGACGTCAGGTGATTCTGCTTTCAGAGTTGGCCCTGTGGGAAGGTTTTTGGTCTCCTTGTACTCCAGCACACGTCCTAGAACTGGGTCTCGCTCCTGACTCTGTCTGATTTAATTTGATGAGAGAGGCCTACTGTTGGACGGTGGTGCTGTGTCTCTAACCAGGTTGATGGCATTTATACTGACTGCAGTGGCTAGATGAAGGGGGCCCTCACGCTGTAACACTGCACTCTCAATAGAGGCCCTTATTACATCTTGCCTCACCTCCTCTGTGCATTGCGACATGAACTGGTCGATATCCAAGGGCATTCGGGACAGGCCGTCAGCGTCTGCGTTTTGTTTACCGGGCCGATACTTGATGGCAAAGTTGAAATCGGCCAGCTCACTAACCCACCGGTGGCCAGTTGCATTCAGTTTTTCTGTTGTGAAGACATATGTCAGGGGGTTGTTATCTGTATATATGATAAAGTGGGGGGCCAAATACAGATAATCTCGAAAGCGTTCACACACAGCCCATTTTAAAGCCAGGAATTCTAATTTTCCAGAGTGCATGTGATAATTCTTTTCAGGGGGTGTCAGTGTCCGGGAGCCATATGCAATCACCTTCATCTTGCCTGCTTGTCTCTGATATAACACAGCCCCAAGCCCATTTTGTGAAGCATCACAATGTAAAATAAATGGCTCTGAAAAGTCAGGGTAGCCTAAAATGGGTGGCTCTGTTAAACAGTCAGTGTGTTCAAAGTATGTTGGTGGTTGTGAGTCCAGGTGATGGGTGTGTTTGGTGGTAAGCGTCCCTTCTGTTTTGCACTGACCTTTTTCCCTTTTGTCGTTGATGTAGGAGGAGGTTGTGTCTTTTGTGGAGGTGAGGCCGAGAGCTGATACAGGGGTTTAGCCACTCTCGAGAAATTGGGAATGTAAGTCCTGTCGTAGGAGAGGAACCCGAGGACTCTGCTTAGTTCTCTAACTGTAGATGGTATTCTGTTCTTTAGAGCTTGAACTGAAGCTAACTCAGCCGGATCCATAGTATATCCTTCCTCAGAGACAATCCGTCCTAAGAAACGTACACTCCGTTTGAAGACTTCACATTTCTGTGGGGTGAGTTTGACACCGTGCATTTGGTACCTCTACAGTACAGCTCTGAGGTGTTCCACATGGCTGTCAAAGGTGGAGGAATGAACAAGATTGTCATCCAAGTAGGGCTGGCAGACATCATCACGCAGGCCCACTAGGCACTCTTCCATGCTTCTTTAAAACTCTGCTGGCGCTGAGCTGAGACCAAATGGTATACGATTCCACTGATAGAGGCCCCAGGGTGTTATAAAAGCTGTCAGAGGTCGACTCTCTGGGTCCAGGAATCCCTGGTGATATGCTTTTCCTTGGTCCAGCACTGAAAACCAGGAGCTGACATGCAGAGAGTCCAGCATATCTTGGATCCTGGGGATTGGATGTCGGTCTGGGACAGATTTCCTGTTAAGCTCTCTGTAATCACAGCACAGCCTTAACGCCCCAGACTTTTTCCGAACGCAGACGATCGGAGACCTTGACTGTGATATCCACCCTCGGTTCAGCAAATCCTGCAGGTAGTCCTTTACTTCCTGATGCAAAGGTTTTGGCACTGATGTGTAGGTCTTTCGGACAGGTGTAGTGTCATGCAGAGTGATGTGCATTTTTAAAGATGGAATACATCCGACATCCTCATCATCAAAGCTAAAGGCATGACATTCTTCACACAACAGCTGTCTCACAATCTGCTGCTGGTCTTCAGTGAGGTGGTCTAACTTGACTGGAGGGTCCCACTGCGGTAGCTTGTGACTTGGCTGTGGAGCAGTGGTTACCTCGGCAAACTGAATGTTAGGCTGTGGGGGGCTCTGCTCTACTTGCCCTTGTGTGCCCTCATTAGTAAACAACTCTGCCGTAACAGGATACACTGCCTTTATTTCTTGCAGGTGGCCCAAAATGGTGCGGGGGTTTATGATGATGTCATGCTTGTTGGTGTTGGCTATCAATACTGGAATGTAAGATGACCTCCCTTCAGCGATACTGACCAGCCCCTCCTGGATGACCAGTCCCTCCGGCTGCTGTGACAACTCATCAGGGACAAAAATCAGGCTCTGTCCTGCAAACTGTGTTCCAATATGTGCATGAACATAGGCAGTAGCAGGGCTCCAGACTGCGACCAAATGGTCGCATTTTGCGACCAAAATTTGAGAGTGTGCGACTGAATTTTACATCCAGTCGCACATGTGCTACCAGTAAATTTGCCCCCTTTTTTTACACGTTAAACGTCGAAATTTCGGTACCTGAGAGCGCGTAAGATCAAGCTTATCTGTCCTCTCTGAAAATTGACAGAGAGCGGAGCTCTGACACAAACACACACACTCGCACACACGCATAGCTGCGGACGGTGAAAACTACGTCAGCTCTGCAGTTTTGTTGAAGTCACAGTGAGTCACGGAAATGCCGATAAAGTGGTTTCAAGTGTGGTTACAGTTTTTCAAAACTTCACGCAGACAGCGTTTGCTGCGATATGATATTAATGGACAGCCGAAAGCAGTCGCGGTGCTGTTGACGTTACACTTCCTAAGCAGTCACAACAGTGGTTCTGTGCCCTGGGGACTGACTGACAGGCTGAGGTTGTAAGGCAAGGCAACTTTATTTCTACAGCACCTTTCAGCAACAAGGCAATTCAAAGTGCTTTACATGAAACATTAAAGAGCAATTAAAAACTGTCATGAAAATAAAACAGGCTAAAAAAGAATATACAAATAAAAGAATAAAAGTTACAGTGAGTAAGAAATGAATAATTATTCAATTTAATAGTTTGTAGGGATGGGTTTGGGAGGAGGAGGATTTTGTTTAATTAATAAAATAACATAATGTTCTAAGTACATAGGATAAATAGGTTTGACAATAATTTTTACAACTGAAATAATTGTTTTGTAATTATAGAGGGGAAAGCACCAAAAATAAGGTACCGTTGGGTAACGGAACCAAATTTCAGGTATCTGTACCAATATTGGTTCAGTAGTAGCCTAAACAATGCATGTTTAATTTTAAGTTGAATTCATTGTAATTGTAGACTAGATGCAGGAATTGGCGATGGATATATATATATATTTGTTTTTCATGACAACGATGGTGCTGTCAGTTAACCTTCTATGTTGCATCTTCAAAAGTGACACTGAATTTGAAACAGCACATTGTAATTTCTGCATCTATTATCAAAGTATTTATTAGTAATACAGTGGAAATTAGTAGAAATGTGAATATTTGGTTAGCATGTTGATTTACGGTGCGTTCCCCTAAATTTTCTGGTTGCGCCCCTAAAATTTTCAGTTGGGGGCCACTGTGCTCCTAGTGAAAAAAGTTAGTCTGGAGCCCTGAGTAGTGATCTGCTCAGCAGCCAAGCGTACTCCTCTTTTACCTGCCTGTACTGTCCCCACATTCTCATCACCCTCTGGGGACTGCAGTATTTTGAGCATAGCTCTAGCGGTGTTCATTGTCACTGAGAAAACCTGACTGAGTCTTTGGATGGTTTGTGGTTTTGATCGGCTCTTATCCCACTTTTTCACTACTTCTTCAATCACATTGAATCCAATGATTGGTTGTACAGCAACGCTGGGATCAGTAGACACTAAAAAAGGGACTAGGAGTATTTTGTCTGGGTGTTGGTCACAGTCTAAGTAGAACTCTATCTCCAACCAGCCATCAAAAGTTATTTCAGTTTGGTTTGCTGCCAATGCGACCAATGGCTCTGACAACAGTTCAACAACTGTGCTGTGTGGAAAATGTTGCTTTCTCCACTCATCATTGATTAAGCTTGCCTGAGCTCCAGTGTCCCACAGAGCCTCAGTTGCCACATTGTTAAGATGACACTGGACCAGACATCTCTTCCCAATGAGATTTATGAGCTTGGCTTGGCGTTGGCAGGGAACATAGCCAGTAGGTGTCTCGCAGGTTGGCTGACTATTATCTGACTGTGTTGTAACAGGAAGACTGTCTCTTTTCTCACCTGATACAGAGTTAACCTGGGACGTGGAGAGTGGGTGGGCTACTGTGTGTCCCGGCTCAGCAGCCCCCTCCCGTTTCCCTGCGTCAGCCTCTTCTGCCTGCAGCCACAGGAAATATGGCCCTCCTGTCCGCAGCGGTAACAGTGCCTACATGATTCATTAGCTTGTGCCTCTCTGCAAGCCTGGCATCCTCGTACCCCTCTCACAGCTGGGGATAGTGTGCCTGTATCAGCGCTGGGGTGTGACTTTGTTGCCTCTAACGTCTGACTGAAAAAATTTTTTATCTCAAGAACATCGGCTTTGAGACCCTCAATCATCTTAGTAGTGTCTGGATCAGGGTCTTTACACTGTCCTTGTTTCTTTTTTGTGGATTCTGTTGCACCTTCCCTTTTCCAAATTTCTTCGTTTGTGTCTGTGTCTTTGTTGAGCAACAACTGACTGTTACTAGCATGTTGCTCAGTGTAGATCTAATTTACTTTTGTGGACTTTAAGGCACTATTTCTTTTCAGCTTGTTCTGTCGCTCCAGTTCGAGACTGGCAGCTTCATTTATCTTCTCTATCAAGAGTTCATCTGTGACTTTTGAGTTACTGAGGTAGGGTTTAAGCTGAAACTTAACTGCCTCACTAAGAAGACCAGTCTCTAATGAACGCAGAAACTTGCGTTGGATTAAGTCGGTGCTGAACTGTTCACCTTCATTATCACCTCCGGACAGTTTCTCCCTGAGCTCAATTGCCCTGAAGAGGAAGTTCTGTGCAGATTCCTTAGGTTCCTGGGATATGTTTATGAGCCGATGGAGGAGATCAGAGGATGAATCAACTTTATAGTGGCCTCTCAAGATGGTTTTCAGAGTGGAAAGTGTGAGGTCTCTCTTAATTTCCAATAGGTCGCGTAGGTGGAGACCAGGACTTACAGCTTTCACCACAGCCTCAATAATGTCCGTCTCTGAATAACCTCTTTAATCCAGACTCAAATTGGTTAGTAAGGCTAGTGAAGGAGAGTTTACCTCTCTGTCCGGCCTCCCCAATTTGCCCACTGATCTGGAACTCTCTTTTTATTGTCACCTCTGGTGCTATAAGGGGTGTATTCGTGGTGACTTTCTGCTCCCTGGCTATGGTTACATTGCTCAACTGATCTCCTAGTACCTGAATCTTCTCCTCCAGTGCATGGCGTGCCTCTGCCTGGGCCTGCTGAAGCTGAGCATACTCCTCTTTTAACCTCTCCATTTCATTAGGTTCCTTAGGTTGCGTTTCTGTTTGCTCGGTGTCATGTCCCTGCATGGACTTTATAAAAGACAGGAGGCCGCTAAGATACTGTTGGAACACATCAGATTCCTCACACTCCTCCAACTCATCCAGAGTATTCTCTGCCAGACAACCCAGGGCACGACGGGGTAAGCCTTGGAATCCTTCCCCTGATGGTTCACTACACTTTAGTTGATGACACACCTTTATGAGTTCCGGTTTTCTCAATGTCCACAGTACTGAGCTAACTTCATCCTGGAGCTGCTCCATGTTTCCTCTTTGGATTTAATCATGCTGGTCTGGGCTTTCTGTAATGGATTCGAAGTAGGGACTGGGACATGCTGCTGTTCCTTCAGTCCCTCCTGGCTGGCTCGCCAAAAATATGTAGCAGGTTCAGATTGACGACAGAAGGATTAATCTGTTGCCACATATTTTCATTTAAAATAAACTCTGTAATTGACAGAAGAAAGACAATATAAGTTGCACTGTAGTTTCCAAAAGCCTAATGGCTGCCGACATTAACAGACGCTTCTGCAAAACTAAGTAAAACTATAAAACCAAAATGTCCCTCAGCACGTTCTTATTTGAACACAAAATACATTGCATCATTACAGCTGCCCCAGTTACATACTACACAGTGGTTCTAAACACATCAGTTTAACAAATTATATTCAGATATCCATTTCAAACATCTGGCATTGAATAACAAAAAGAAACCTAATCACAACTACTCACACACCACGCTCGCCTAACAGAAATACACAGACTTAACCAGCTAGCTAACAGTAGTGCTAGCGTGTGTGATGCTACCGTTTTTTAAAACTATGACAACACACGTCAAGAAGGCTATTCGCTAAGTTAACAACACTAACATATTATCATGTTTTGATTCATACTGTTATTTACCTGTAATTGACAGAAGAAAGACAATATAAGTTGCACTGTAGTTTCCACAAGCCTAATGGCTGCCGACATTAACAGAGGCTTCTGCAAAGCTAAGTAAAACTTGCGTCGGTTCTGCGCCCTAGAGTTCACTCTGCCATTTACTGGTCAATGTCGCCACCTAGTGGCGAGGAGTGCAACTGACTTAAACACTGCTAGACGGTCTTTCTTGCTGTAACTACATGCATCTTAAAATAACAAAAATAATGAGTAGTCGAGTAACTAAACTGTTCTAAATTGTATGGGGGGTCCTATGTACAGCATATATTCAATATTAACATATTAACCTCAAAACCTGGCATCACATAACGTTAGCTAGCTTGTTTAATAGCTTGTTGGATAGAAATGCACCCACAACAACTAACGTTACCAAGGCGATAAGCCTAACGTTATGTGTGTGAATTGATATTAGGGTGAATATTGAAGATCTACAGAAATGTTATGTTTATTGTCCCCCCCTACTGTTAGATCAGATTTACGCCCATGGTTGTTGTTGTATTCTTTAATATTTTGACAGGTCAATATTTGCTTCAAAATCAATGCCTGCCTTGTCAAATGTAAATCTCAAATTGACCAAACTTAGTGGACATTATTAGTATTTTAATCAGTATATTAAGATTCTGTTTTATTTGTACGTACTTTTAGCATCACATCAGAGAGTAGAAACGTGGATTAAGTGTCAGTATCTCTGGAATATATATATATATATATATATATATATATATATATATATATATATATATATATATATATATATATATATATATATAGCTTTTGATATTGAGCAATGAATCAAAAAAAAAAAGTTTTTTCATTATTAGTGTCTGAACTGTTCTGATCTCTTTTGCCATCAACATGTTGCCACAATCGTTTGTTCCTCCTGCTCTGTTCAAGGTGACTGTGTCAAAGCTCGAGGCGTGACTCAGCATTATTGCATGTCAACAATCAGCCTGACTTCCTCCTATTAAAATAAACAGTCTGTCATGGCACAGCTCTGGAACAGTGTGACCCTGATCCAGTGCCAACGGATTTATATCCTGTTTACCCGACTCTACCCTTCTCTGGTTGGGGGTCACCTCTCCCACCCACTCTGTCCTCCTTTTCCCCTCTTCTTCTCATCCTTCCCTGCCTCCTCCCTTATCCTTTCTACCACTTGTGCATCACATCTTTTCCTGCTCAAGTTTCTTCTTGTCTTGTGTGTTTACTTGCTGTCAGATCCTACTCCTTTATTCCGCCTTGTCATCCTCTTTCTTCACCTACCTGCTTTTCCTCTACTCCTCTTCTTTCCTCCTCCCCTTTGTTTACCTGTAGCTCTGTAACTACGGTGATGGCCACCGTTGTCACAGTGATCGTGTTACAACTAGGACAGCCAGTTTCGAGAGAGGGGGAACAAGGGATTCCCAATAATAAGCCACTATTGTTCCCAAAAGTCTCCCATAACACAATCGGAAAAGGACATCAGATACACACTTGTACATGAAAGAACAAATATGTACACACACAAGCAAATGCACAAACAGGCACATTGTACGCACGTTGTAAGCTACATATAGTGTGTATGATGATTAATATGTATGATTAAAAGCAGCTCACTTAGGCCTTAAGTGTTAGCCAGTGTTTTAGTATTACATAAAGCTAGGGGACTCGCGACCGTGCGTGATTGGAAAAAGAGGTCATAATATCCTGACTTTTAAGTCTCTTGTATGGCTCAAGTTCCAAAATGCTGGATCCTGTGATACCGATGAAGCAACTGCACCCTTCCTGCTTATTAAATGTTGCCTGAAAATTTGACTGAATTGCCTTTGTGCCGTTAGCCAAATTCTTGTTAGGAGAAGGTTAATTTTCAGATGACACTGAAGCTGTGATAGCGGTTGCTAGAAACAGCTAACTTAAAGCTATATTGTGTAAGAATTTAGTGTCTAAGAATCTAGTGGTGAAATTGTATATGACAATCAACTGAATATTACTTTCTAGTCCTTCCCATTCCGAGCACATTTCAACTCCTACGGTGAAATTAGCTTGTTGCTTTGCCTGTCGCGTTGTCATTTTAATTCTCTTTTTCGCTTCCCTGGTGAGTAATCTCCCCCTGGCATTCGTCACGGTGCCACTGAGTGTAAAAGGGCGAAAGGCGGAGGTATGTCCCTCTTTGGCTAATGTATTTTAAAGATGGAGGCACTACATGGCTGCCGTCATTCGAGCGACTCGCTAGTATGTATTCTGAATGATTCTAAATGGCAGATTCTGCGCTCACGAGAATACTTTGATTAGTTGGTGGAAGTAATTACACATGAATGAGCACATATTTGTGAAAGAACAAAGGGGTCTTTGCTAAGAATCAACTCAAAAAATTACACAATGTTGGTTTAACATGTTCAAGGGTTGTTATTACTGTAAATCGACTTACAACCATCCCCATTTTTCAGTCGCCTTTTTTAAGAATGTAGCTGGCTAACTAGTTGGCGATAGACGAAAATGGTGTTCCCATATTGTAAGATGTGAGGTTTTTAGGTTTTCCTTTTTTGATATGCAGGTCAAGGTGCTATAGAAATACTGTGAAAGTATCAAAACGCTCAATCCAGAGTCAAATGCACACAGGACAGGGGGCTTAAAGAGACAGGCGCTAAAATGGAGCGTTTCAGACAAAGGGTGAATACAGGAATATTCAGTCAGACAGTATTAGAAAAAGAATGTGTTTTTTGAACATTAAAGCATTTAAACATGTTCTAGTAGAAACCCAAAACACAAGAATAAACATGAAAATGAGCATGATATGGGACCTTTAATGTGTTTGTCTTTATTTTCTTTAATACTATAAACAAAAGCTTCTCCAGTGCCACAGATATAACATATTTGAACAAAATACATTATATTATGTGCAATGAAGGATTTTTCCTGAGAAAGGCCTAGCTGACGTGTGTGTGTGTGTGTGTGTGTGTGTGTGTGTGTGTGTGTGTGTGTGTGTGTGTGTGTGTGTGTGTGTGTGTGTGTGTGTGTATGTGTGTGTAATTAATAAATTAATCTGGCTGATTAGACCTGTTCCCAGGACTGTGCAGGTGTGTTTACTCTGATTGATTGACATTTTCCTTAGTCTCCTGTTAGCTTTGTTGCAGAACAAATTGCACGTTTATTATTCTTATTGGTAGATGAAAATTTGTGACCTAATAAATTCCCATTCAAAGCTCTGGCCCATCTTCAACCTGAGCAGAGGTCTAACCATCAGAATAACTGAAAACACCTGTGTGGTTCAGATGCTTTAAATGTGTCACAGGGAAGACAATAAACAAAGCTGAGGCCAGTGCTGAGCGGTGGATTTTCACTCACGCTGCTGCGTAGAAGCCGCCACTGTTCTTCTGGCTCCACTGCAGCTGTGCACGAATTCCCACAGGCCTTTTTTTTTTTTCTTCTGCAACCCAGAGTACCACAGGAAGCTGAGTTGGCTAGCAAACACTTTAGTTTTATAGGAAGCGAGTGAGTGCAATGCAGTATAACCTGCAGCAGGGAACTCAGATGCTGGCCGGACAGAACTAGGTCACATCCAGCATCATAACACACAACAGCAAAGTGGAAATATGGTTGAGCTGCAAGGCCACTGATTACGGCCTACTTTCCTCCTCTTTCTGCAACCTTGCTGTTTTGGAAAGTTATATGGCACATAAAAGAGTTTTGATACAGGCAATATAGACCAAATATATTAAGCAATCCTTTTCGATGCACAAATGGGATTCAAATTTGTATTTCTTTCATAAAATGGTTATTTAGAAAGGATTCTCTTCTGAAATCCAGAAGATTTTCAGTACACAATGAAAAACAGTCAGGGGATCAATACAGACCTGGATGCTTTTCTTTTTTCATGTGATCTCTGTGTTCCGTTGGATGTCGAATGAGGGCACATAAACTCAAAATAACTTTCTACAAACCACCTTGCTCTTCTATGCCAAACAGGAGAGAAAAAAGAACAGTTACACAGGAAAACTAGAAGCCAACCAGAGAGAGAGAGATACTGATGTGGGTGTTCAGGTGGATGGCAATGATCCCAGGATACTTTGTTATTTAACAAACAATGATTTTTTTTTTTTTTTTTTAGGTAGACAAGGAAGCAAACAGGTCGTTAGCTTAGTGGCTAAAAGAGTGCTTTAAGCAAGTGGTGAGAAGCTCACATAGGAGGATTGTTTCTGCTCCACTGACTGCCATGCTAGAATTCAGAGTCCAGCATCACAACAGCATCACTGTATGGAGTTCAGTCACTGTCCTCCCTGCAAATGTGTGTATTTAAAAACCCGTAATAAAACCCAAACTACTGCAAGTGTGGTAGATATAAATTCCCCCTACAACCGTGCACTGATGTTTCTATGTCAGTTTATTCATGCACGTGTTTGCATTGTCTCTATTTGGTCCTGAGGACACTATGATGTCACCAACACAGCTCACCCACCCAGTCTGTCAATAATATAAAAGGTTACGCATATCAAGTATCCCATCCGTTTTTGTGTGGGGATCTATTTTGGGTGCTTTCCGCTGTACTAAACAAATCATTTTAGCCAGACCCACATGAAACTGTGTTGACAGAGATACATGATACAGGTCAAATTCACATAAAGTAGAAGCACGATTATATTTCTAAGACATTTAGGCTGAAAGCAGAGGAGCCAAATCTCTCTCCATTACCACAAAGATTATCTCCATTTTTTTTTTTTTTTTTTTTTTTGTGAGCATGTTCACATTAATATCTCTTTCATGAGTCTTATCACTGCAGGGAAACATAACAAATTTGAATGAAAAAGCTTAAACAAGTCAAGTAAATCTCCAATTCAAAGCACATATATCACATCATCACATGTTGATTATTCCTATCCTCTAATACGACCCATAGAAGTGTTACATAATTTAGCGCCCCTATAGGTGGCAGAAAATATGACCCACAGGAGCAGAGAATGTAACGGTCGCAGTTTTAAACATGTCGTAACGTTATGAACACAGTGTGATTACGTTTGAGCCACAAAGTGAGGTGACTAATGCTGCATTCATAGACATCGGAAAAACATTTTTCCGAGTGAAAACGTCATCATCTACGTCCCTTCCTGTGGGAATCAGAGGTGGGAAACTAGATTTTGCTAACCGAGTTTCCCAGTTGGGGCTTTATTGTCTTGATGTCATGGATCATAGGGGAAATTATTTTCCTGATCAAATATGATTACCATTGGGGGCGAGATAATAGGGCAGCTGATGAACTTGTTGAGGTGTAATTAACACATTAATATTAGGTTTTCAGTGCATGTCACACCCTACAGGTCTAATTTCAGATATTAGGACACTATTCTAATGGCGCTTTTCCATTACATGGTACCTGCTCGACTCGCCTCGACTCTACTCGCCTTTTTTGGTTTTCCATTACAAAAAAAAGTACCTGGTACCTGCAAACAGGTACTTTTTTTAGCTCCACCTCCGTCGAGGTTCCAAGCGAGCTGAGCCGATACCAAAAGGTGACGTGAAAGCGTGTGTTTTTTTGCTGCCTCTAGCTTCATTTGAAACTAAATGTGTCTTCTGGCTGTGGCTACAACAACACACCTTCGACGTTCTGTGTGTGTGTCGCGTTAGGTCACGGCAGATTACTGCGGCGCCGCTTGTTTACAGTCCTGCGGAGGCTCCAGGCAGAGCTTTTGCCGTAGCCTACGTACACACATGCATGCCGGCTCGACGCACACACCAGCGCACAAGTATAAACATCAGGCCACTTACATAGGCTGGGGGGCAAGAGCTCTGCATGGAGCCTCCACAGAACTGTAAAACAAGCTCAAGTGGCCTGATGTTTATACTTGTGCGCTGGTGTGTGCGTCGAGCCGGCATATAAAACGACCAGCCACGCTGAGGCGGTACTAAAATCTGCAATGGAAAACGGACGCACAGTGTGTCGAGGTGAGTAGAGTAGACGGGAGTAGAGTCGAGGCGAGTCGAGCAGGTACCATGTAATGGAAAAACACCATAAGTCTGACAAACAAACTTTTTAAGTCCTCTTTTTATTTGCTTTGTAGTTCAGCTCCATGTGAGTGACATCATTCCTGGTCAACCGTTGCTGACTTTGGTATGCAAAGAGCCAGCTGTCCGAGCTGGAGTCACGAAGCGTCCTGATGAGGTCACAGAGGCAAATTTGTGTGTGTGTGTGTGTGTGTGTGTGTGTGTGTGTGTGTGTGTGTGTGTGTGTGTGTTTTTAAGACGTTGTTAGTGTGCCAACATTTCCTTTTGCATTTTCCTACATTCTCTTGTCATCTTCAAGTACACAAACACACAACATGCACTCTTCATCACTCACGCTTCTGTATGTGCACTCATGTATGCACACGCACATACACTCTGTGTTTTATCCTTTTGACTCTCCTCAATGTGATATTCCACATGAACTCTTAAAAAAAAACCATCCACAGCAGGATGATAACACATGATGTGACAGCATGGATCATGCTGGTTACTGAAGCAGAGAGGACAAATGTGAGGCATGGTTAAATAGAAGGGGATAAAAATCACTGCTCAGCAACTTTATTACACTGACTTCGGATTATGAAATATATATATATATATATATATATATATATATATATATATATATATATATATATATATATATATATATATATATATTTAAAACCCATATATACTGTATATACATGGGTCTATACTGTGAAGTCAGCCAATCCCAGCCTGCCTGGCTGCTGGGAGGGATATTTACCCAGCAGGCCTTGGGAGTTCAATGGTAGGCCAGAGCACAAATGCAGGTCACAAAGAGCTTGAGGGAAAAGGATATCAAGTTAAACCATATGCAAAGTCCTACATACATAAAAGCACAATATCTTATTATCTAGTCTGGTATTTCTTTGAACATTATGCACCCAAGCATGACTTAAGCCATGTGCTATAGTGCAGTGGTTATCAGTGGAGAGGATTTAAAGTGCATATTTAGGTTGAGGTACGGAGGTATTCACTGAATATGGAAAAAAGCTTTTGTTTTCTGGCTGGTTCAATGATGTTGTGTTGTGACCATGTTGTTCACCTAGGAGTATAAATGAAGTGTGAACTATTCCACAATGTGGGGCCAACATCGTTATCTATTATGGTTCATATATTCTATGTTTTAATGTATTGCCTGTTGAGGTTTAAAAAAATTGTATCTTAGGCCTTCGAAGACAGTGACTACGTTTACATGCACATAATATTCCGTTTTTTGCCCTTTTTCCTTAAAAAGACAAAACTCAGACTAATCGGGTTACATGGCTAATGAAAGTGAATATTCCACTAATATTCCCGTTTACATGCAGCTGTGCTAAATAAGATTTTTTTGTTGGACGGTGCAAATACAGCGTCTCTCTTTCATTCCTTCAACCAGTTTCTAGAAAAGGTCGGTGTAGCGATGTGTGCGCATATCCAAAAACCTGTTGATATCCAAGTCTTTGATAATGTTTAAAAGTAGCTGTGTTTCTCCTTCTTATTGGGTCTGCAGCCTTACAAACTGTTGGCTGGTTGGTTTGTTTACAGCAACTATAGCAACGCACAGAGCTGACCATAAGCCGTAAACAGGCAAGAGGCAGTAAACTGTGGTAAAAACCCTGATTGAGATGCATATTCTGAATGTACTGTATACGTCCTATATGTCCATAGAATGCCTCTAAAATGCAAATAATACCAGAATATCCCACTTAATCGGAAAATTCTAAATTCAGAAAAAGGCCTTATTCGGAATATCCAAACGGAATATTAGAGTTTACATGACCTGTATCAAATTCAGAATAATAGTGGAATATTGGTGTGCATTGGTTTGTAAACATACTTACTGTGTCATGTCGCAGTAGGAAAAGCATAGGTGTAAATCAAATAAAGGCAGAAAAATTGGAAATTTGCTTTCTTTGATGTCAAGATCAATGTCATTCTCATGTCTGTACATATGCAGCTGGTTAGCTTAGCCAGCATGTAGCATACAGATTGGAAACCTGTCATTTTTGTATTACTTTGAACACCCCAAAAAAAAATGAAGAAATTATGAAAGAAAATTATGTATTCTTTCATTGTATTGGGATGGAGGCAGAACATTAGAAATGGATACCGGGAAAAGGTCACACCAATCTGCACTTATGCAATTTGGGTGAACCAACCCTTTACTTTTGTGCCATCGTTCTTTTGGTCAGTCTGTCGTTTATTCTTTGGTGTAGCTAATCTCGGAACAACATGATGACCTTTATGTCACTGAATGAAACTCTTTACATGTCTTTGAGAGAGTCATCACGCAAGATTAACGACATTGTTCCTGTTTTGTTTAATGTAAGTCTCTTTGTTTTGGCCAGAGGCACAGAGCTGCCATCCTGTGACTGTGTGTGTGTGTGTGTGTGTGTGTGTGTGTGTGTGTGTGTGTGTGTGTGTGTGTAAGAAAATTCAAAGAAAATTCTTAGAATCATGACATTTCCTTTTACACATAAGACTAGTTCATGGTAAAGATAAAAGTTATTCAAATACGAAACAAATACGCCAGAAGTGGGCGGAAAATGTACATGTTAGTACATCTGGCCCTCAGAATTTTCCTAAATCATTCCTAAGCTAGGCCTTCACAGAATATTTGTGAATACGGCCCCATGTTTCCATGTGCAGTGTTGGGGAGTAACGGAATACATGTACCGGCGTTAGGTATTCAGAATAGAAATTATGAGTAACTGTATTCCGTTACAGATACAATTTAAATAGTTGGTATTTAGAATGCAGTTACATTGTTAAAATCAATGGATTACATGACGATACTTCTCTGTTTCACGAGTTTATTCACTCTCGCAACTCCATGCATTTCCCAGAAGCCCCAATATGAAAACAAACATTTTAGCTATTTGCATGATCACTGATAGAGGTAGAGATGGAACCGGAACCGGCACAACAGAGCCAAGGCAGGAATGCGTTTCTATCTTGGAAATTCAAACAGCATTTCACATTAAATAAAGAGAAGGGAGAACGAAATATAACTGTGCAGTGCAACCTCTGCTTACCAGCAACCAACCTCCTTTCAGCATCCAAAGACTCCACCGCCAACCTGAAGAAGCATCTTAAAGTAAGTTTTTTTTTTTTTTAATTAGGTAAGGGTAGTCGTCTGCTGTAGTTTTACTGGTTACCTTGCTATTTTATAGTTGACGTGCGACTTTACATTCTCCTACGTGCTGATTTACTAGCCCCAGAGCCGTTGAAAGACTGACTAGCCCACTATTTGACATTTTAGCTAATGTTAGCTAAAATTAGCTCGTGGTAGCTTAGACTGCGGTTAGAGTTTTGTAGTATGCAGTTCGGGACTACAAATACAAAAATCCATCTGCTTGTTTAGGTACACATTCAGCCAGTTGGAACAGAAGAACACACCAGAATAGGCCTGTTTAGTAAGCTGTATGTGATGGCCGCATTCCTACACTTATAAAATGCAATTCAATGTGGAAGTATTCCAAGTATTCAGAATACGTTACTCAGATTGAGTAACGTAACGGAATACGTTACAAATTACATTTTTGGGCATGTATTCTGTATTCTCTAACGGAATACGTTTTGAAAGTATCCTTCCCAACACTGTCCACGTGTGTACGTATATGCTTAAATGCGAGCATCCGTACGCATGCTTGTTTGTCTAAGTGTTTGCGTGATCTCAGCTTCTTACGTTTCATTGAGTTATGACCAGCGAGTATTCCTCATGCTGACTAAAATTAGAGTTTAAGTTATCTGCCCAGTGAACTGCTCAGCACTGCTTAATTATTCAAGAACTGGAAAAAGGCTGAGAACTGCCATTTTCTCCCCCTCTCTCTCTCTCTCTCTCTCTCTCTCTCTCCCCTGCTTGCTGTGTTTTGTTTCCAGGAAGTGAAGTGTAAGACGAATGAATGCCCCTGCATCACCACTGACTGCATGTCGCTGAGTCATTCACTCGCCGCTGGATAATAATATCTTCCAGGCTTTTCCCCTTATCACGCTCTGTGCGTGCATCCGCATTCATGCTGTTTGTGAATAACATCCAACGTCAGAGGAGTAGGTGTACAGTCACATGCTCACACACACACACACACACACAGTCCTCTTATCTCCCCCTAATGTCAAAAGCTGTACATTTCACTATTAAACGCCTGACTTTTGGTCTTTACAAAGCATTCATTTAATTATATTTCTGATCTTATCTGGAAGCCCCTAGTAGTAAAACGAACACCAACGAGATATCAAGATGGTGTTGGTAAAATATCCTCACTGGCATTTTGTAAAAAAAAAATGTTTTTTTAGGCACACATTCATATCCTACTGTGTCTGATATCAAAATAAAATCTGACAATTATCTTGATTTTATTTATTGTCAACAAATCCCATGAAAAGACAAAATGTAACAAAGGATTTACCCAATTAACAAGTTGCATGTGTAGCCAAATCTTCTTCCTCTGTACCGTAAATCTTAAAGGACAATTCCGGCGCAAAACGAACCTAGGGGTTATTAACAGATGTGTACCCACTCTGTTGTTCTCTAGGACATGTTTTCATGCTAATCGAATGAGTTTTTAGCTTGAACGACGCTAGCGCGGACCACCGATTAGCTTACAACGCTAGTATTCGGGGCACAGGGAACGTAAAAACAAATCGCTATTTATACAACTAAAAAGGCTCAAAATATCACCACACCTCAACGGTAGCATAATGAGGGTTCCTAAATGTTAACCTAAGCATTGAGAACTTTGTAAGTGTACAGACAGTTTATTTAAAAGATAGATTATAAAGACACTCGCGTTCATGTTTACGTGCCTCGACTTACAGCTGGCGATGTAAACTAAAATCAAAAGCAATTTGCTCAATATATCTGAAATAATCGCACTCTGCATAACTTGTCTAGTGTACTTACTCAGTGGATAACTGTCCATCTGGTTCCTCCGGTCTGGGTCGCCGAAAAAGTTTCAAGTACAGCCCTGTTTATCAGAGAGGGGAAATCTTCAGACTGTACAAAACACTGTGTCTCTTGGGCATCGCGACGCAACAGGCCCCACTCCTTGCAACACAGACACTCCTGTTCGGTGGCCATAGCTTCACAATGTCCGCAGGTACACCAGCAGTTTCCCGAAGTACGAGGCTGTGTTGCGGCATTGACTACCAGTAGCTCTCTCTCTCTCTCGTAGCCCTTTCACGGAGCTCCCGCAGCTCTTCGTTCAATAAACTGTCTGTACACTTACAAAGGTCTCAATCCTTAGGTTAACATTTTGGGACCCTCATTATGCTACCATTGAAGTTTGGTGATATTTTGAGCCTTTTTAGTTGTATAAATAGTGATTTGTTTTTACATTCCCTGTGCCCCGAATACTAGCGTTGCAAGCTAATCGGCGGTCCACGCTAGCGTCTTTCAAGCTAAAAACTCTTTTGATTAGAATGAAAACATGTCCCAGAGAGCGACAGAGTGGGTACACATCTGTTAATAACCCCTAGGTTTGTTTTGCGCTGGAATTGTCCTTTAAATGTTGTCCAAAAACTACTATAAACACATACATTAATAATTAGCCACACAGTAGAACTTGGTGACAGGTTCCTTCATTACGATGAACATTGGGAACTGTAGTTTAATTTGAGTCAATCCCACATTATGTCCAAATTTGACATGCCGCACGAACCTGGGTATTTGTTGTCTTGCAAAATGGAGGAAGCGAGCGAGCAATCATATTGTAATGTGTGAAAGCGTTTTGGATTCAACACAATAGATGGAAGGTAAGGCTGTTTGCTGCCTTTTAAGAACACTACTGCTTTGCAGTAACGTTAGCAGGCCAACAAATCTGAAGTCACCTGTGAGCTTGTCACTCTGTGAGGAAGCAGAGGCACCACGAATGAACAAAAAAAAACATAAATTCTACAGCTAATTTTAGAATTCTTCAGTATCATCTCCAGTAGGAAATAGGCTTGGGTGGAGCGTCACAGACAAGTTAGGGAATTCAGAAATCATTGAGAGATGGACTTATTGTTAGCTTCAGTCTGTTCGTGGGAATTGCTAAACAAAGAAAAGAAATGTCGCATGCCCAGTAGTCAGACGGGGAGAATACTGAAGGGCCCTTGAACGACTGAGCTTGTCCTCATTCGCCCAGTGTGAATACATGCTTCTTTCCCATGTCGCAGGCACCAAGGCGAGAAGTCATTGTCAGGGGTGACGATTACGTGTGTGTTTGTGTCCGTATGTGTGTGCAACTGTGCGTCACATCCACCCCCTCTGTAACACCTTTTGTTCCTTGGCTGTCAGTTCTAGTAAGTCAAACACGCCCTCCATCACAGCACACTCTTGCTTTCTTGTTGGACTTATTTCTCTCTCTCTCTCTCTCTCTCTCTCTCTCTCTCTCTCTCTCTCTCTCTCTCTCTCCTCTGTATCTCATTGCTCTCTCCTTCATACAGGGTCAAACCTGCATTGACGTCAGTCTGTCGTTTTAGAATGATGATGTATGTCTCCTTTACGTCATCAGCATTATTTCCATGTTAGGAAAGAAAGGATGAATATTCTTTCAGAAAAGAATATTAGAAAAATAGGACTGTTAAACACACATCCAGCCTAAAAATAGATGCTCACGTTTTGTTTTTGTGGCCAGCTAGGGTTGTATGTATGACTGGCAGTAGGTTTGTGACTGAGGCTACATGGTTAATAATGGCTGTTGCAGTATGCTTCAACTCAAACAAACTAGTTCGTCAAACGTGTCGTCCAACCATGTCTCAAGGCAAAAGTGTTCATACCTATTCCAAATGGCCACAATCAAAGGCACCATGAACGCCTGTCATCATGGTCTTACTGCATCAGACTTGACTTCATTCCTTGATCTCTCTCCAAGAACTGTTTCTTTTGTATGTCTTTTAAGTCTTGAGACAATAATCCGTAAAAATGGAGATAACGGCGAACTACTTGGGCCAGTCCTTGTCCTCAGAGACATTGATGATGTTGCTCTTGGCTGAACACACAAAGTAGTTGTGCAAATTGTGTGTGGTTGGGTGTCACATGTCCTGTACATATGGTAGAATTGATGATAAAGTTGACTTTGACTTTAACTTTAACTTTAACCTGCGCCATATTGCTCCAACTACTCGTCGTTGAAACCTGTAGGAGAAAAGACAAAGCGGTCCGAGCTGACCAATCACAGATGCATCACAGGTCTCTCTGTGGAGCTGGTGCACATACAGCAGGTAGCGCAACAACTTTTGTGAAAAGCAGATTTCAGTCGTAGGGTTCACTCAGGCCATTCGCTGCCCTCAGTCTCACACACACACACACACACAATGCATGAACCCCCCTGAACCCCCTGCCATATAAACAGACAGGCATGTTAGGAATGCCCACGTGCATTTACAGCAATGTTTTGTGCCACCGGTGGCATTTGTTTGGTTAATCAGTCTGAGCAGGCAGCGGGGTCTTTTGTTATTGGCTGGGGCGCAGGGCGGTGCCTGCTGGCTGAAAGAACCTATGAGCATCAGCAACATCCTGCTCCTTTCAGTGGGGAATACAGGATGCATTCCTGTAACATGGCAGCATTGTCATCTCATATAATACCAGAGAGAACAGGGAGGAGAAGGAGGATAGAGCCCTCATCAGTCACTATCACAGCTCCTCTTCTCTCCATAGACCTGCATATAGGGAAAATAAGATCTGAGTACATTTTTCTTTTTCTTGTCAAAATGGAAATTCTGTTTTCCACAGACAGCAGAAAAGATAATGGAGATCATATACCAACAACAATATGAAACCCATTTTCAAGGTAGCAACATTCACAGTTATAATACTGGTGGGTTGATGAACAAATGCCAACTCACAGAAAATACACCATTCATATTTTCTGGCATTTAATCTCACTATCACAACCGAACCTCATTTGCCAGTAAAATCATGTTCCAAACATTAGTATTTTTCTTATTTTCTTTTATTACAAAGATGAATTAACCTTTTTACATCCACTTTTGCACAAAGCATATGGTAGGTATTGTTTTACAAATCCTCCTGTAACTAATCTGCCTCTCTTAATTAGCATCTTACCCATTTGGAATTAACATACATTTTACGGAAAGGGTTAACAACATGTCAAAGACAACCAGACTTGGCAGTTTAGTCTTCGGTGTGTTTTGCCACAGAGCTGAGAGAGGCTTCTTCCGCTTACCATAATGGATTCCCATGCCATCACTTTGAGTGTCCCATGAGGTCGGCTGTAAATGGTTAAGCTTCGATGGCACTCATGCGAGAATCATCAGAGAACGTCTTCAGGACCTAACGGAAGCGCCCAGTTGCCTTTGACTTTGGTGACTTGTCTTTGTAGCTTAACTGTAGGAGGGATAATTACTTTTACTGATTCACCTCATCAGGGCCCCTCGTGAACAGAGCAACTCTCTACACAATGGCTTTCAGTTGAAATGCAACATATGCAAGGTATTGTACTCCCTTTTGGAAGAGACCTGAACCAACCCTGCAGTTTCTCATCAGCAGGATGCGTTTAATTGAATCCAGAGGCCAAATGTAACCCCCCATGATCCAATCAGAATTCAGCTTCTGACTCTCAGCATCTAACTCTGAGCTGTAGGGAATTATAGGTTTTATAAAGGAGCGATTGTTCAGATTGCGGTTTGCATCACAGTTGATCGTCAAACACAAAACAAAAAAAACAGAAAGAAAGAAAGAGGGGGGAGGAGGAGTGTGTGTGTGTGTGGGGGGGGGGGGGGGGGGGGTAGCAACTATTACTCCTCCTGAGTAATAGTGCCAACACAACAAGGCTATTGTTTTGCTCTCTGTGTGATGTGGCCAGGTGGGGAAGTTTGGAGAGAAAAACAGACACAAGCACACAACACCTAACTGTTATACTTTTGACAACATGCACATTGTTTGACCGGCAGACAGGTGTGAGTGGGGGTGTGTTACACCGAAAAAGACAGTGACAGGAAAGGTAACAGGAACAGACTGAGAGGAGACAGGAATAGCATACAAGACTCCTTTTCTTTTTCAAACATACTTGCTCTCTCTGCCTGTGTGTCGGAAGGTCGTGGTGGTGCTGGATGAGTGGAGAGTCACCCTCGCCTTACCCCCCCTACCCGTCAAAGTAGGCCCTCCTGCAACCAGACAGAGTAGCCTGTGTCCGGTGGAGGAGCAAGGTGACGCCAGTGGGCAACAGTGAGCCTGTTGTTAAAACC
This sequence comes from Zingel zingel, assembly GCA_023566125.1. NCBI lineage: Eukaryota > Metazoa > Chordata > Actinopteri > Perciformes > Percidae > Zingel > Zingel zingel. Next base: position 16,386,895 of record CM042331.1, on the reverse strand, counting down.
TGCAAGTTAAGAGTGGGGGTAAGGGGTTAGAAGAGGCATTGGGGGGTTAGACATGGTGGTGTTCCTAGGGGAAATGTGAGAGAGCTGGGAAGTGAAGAAAAAAAAGGAAAAGAATGGAAGCAATATTGAAAACATGGTCTAAAGGGAAGACATGAGTGAGAACAGTATTAAGAAGTGTGTGTGTGTGTGTGTGTGTGTGTGTGTGTGTGTGTGTGTGTGCGTGGCAGAAGTTACATCTGTTCCCAGTTACCCCCCCCCCCTCCAGCCCCCCTTTTCTTTTCTCCCCCGCTTGTAAATGGTAGCATTCTGCCAGCCATGTGGGGCTAACAGGGCCAGGGGTTTCGTTGCTTGGCGGGAGATGAGGCGAGATTCACTCTATTAACAGTCCAATCTTGTTCTCTCGCAACCTCTAGTTGTGTAACGACCTCCTTGACTGGGTGAAAGTTGGAAATCATTACAAATCCTGCTCATGTCATTTTAAGTGGTCTATGTTGGCTGAGGGAACATAGGGTCTATATTTGATGGGTTAGGGTTAGGGTTGGGGTTAGATGACCCCTCTAATTGCTCGCGTTTTTGACTTTGTCAGGCTTTGTTTCAGCAATGTCCCAGATCTCTACCCTGGAAATCCAGAGTTCTCGCGATAGCATAATTTGAATTTGCTCAGTGAATCACTCTGGCATCGAGTAATGATGCTCATTAACTATGCCCTTGTAGCCGAGCTGCACCAATCACATTGGTGTATCTGATATAGGCGGGCCAGAGGCGAGCTAAACAGATGACGACTGTTTAATCTACCAGTTAGCTCCTCTGGTAGCTAAGCATATGGGGCTCTGGATATGTCACCCCTTGTATTGTTGTGATTGGTCGTAGTGTTCTCCAATTGCGTGCAGTGAGATTTTCAAATGCATGCTTGGTGCTGCCCCTCGAAATGGGCCGTTTTAATTACTCGATGCCAGACCCTTAATCTTTCAGATTTGGGTCTGGATTTCCAGGCTACCAGATCTCAGCAATTGCATTGGTTTGTGAAACATTGTCATCAATCATATGGTGGTCAAAACTACTATTACTATAACTACTACTGGCAACTGCTACTTTTCCACCATATCAAATGATGGCAAACATGCATTCATGTGGAACAATTCCACTTACCGTGTTTCTCTGTTTAAGTCAAAAGTTTGTAGTTTGAAACAGGCCTTTGTTACGTAATTCCTGCTCTGGTAGTAGTCCATCTGGGAGTACTCCTTTGGCACAAACAAGCGTGTGAGTGTGTCAGTGTGTAGGAGAGAGCAAGATGGAAAGAGTCAAGTGAGTGAGTGCGTATGTGTGTTTGAGTTGTGGGTGTGTGAGTGTGTGTATTGGCCCTATCCGTTCTCAATGCTATCGATTAAATCAAATTTCAGAATTTTTATTTAGTCATTTTTTAATGACTTTTTTTCACCTAACGATTTGAATAGAACGACAGCGCACCAAAGCCATCCTTGTCGCCAGTATGCAAGCGTTCCTGTGTACGTGAGTGTATTTGTGTGCACTTGTGTGTGCGTAGTGTGCGGGGGCAGCAGCAAGCTGGTGAGTGGGTTGCTCACTGCATTCCCATTCTCTCTGCAATCGGAGACACTTCCACACCGTTTGCTACCAGAGCCATTCACAACCATCACTAAAGAGTCCCAGAAACAGGATGTAGGCCAAGCCGGAGCTGCTATTGCTTGGCCACGGGACACCGACTTGGTTCCAGCATTATGTAAACCTGCCAGATCAAGCTGTGTAGTCATTTGGTCACACGCTTAATTTACATTTTCAGCGATGGAATGAAACACCGGAAGCCCTTCTTCTCTTCTCTTCTCTTCTCTTCTCTTCTCTTCTCTTCCCAACTTTAGCAATGACAGCAGGTTGGAGAACAGGGGAAATACCTGAAAAAGCCTGCAGATCAAAGACAGAGGGTGTGTTATGTCACCATCGTTTAACCTCTTACTGGTCAGCTTTCAGGCCGGAATAACGAACTGAAACAAAACAATATTTTATTCTTAATTCATCACATACAATTGACAGTACAAGGTAGTGAAATTCAATTACTGCATTCAACCCATCCTAAGTATTAGGAGCAGTGGATAGCTATACATACAGCATCCGGAGAGCAACTTGGGGTTCAGTGTCTCGCTCAGGGACCGGAGGAACCTGGGATCAAACCGCCAATTCTGACCTACCACAGTGTAGTATAAACCTGTGTCTGTGGTTGCATATAGCAACTGAACAACCACCGTATTGTACATGCAGAAATGTGCATGTGTACCAGGCACATACATCATGCAACATTGAAGAATGATTACGGATCAGTCTCCTACAGTGTTCTTAGAAAACAAACACAGACTAGACTTATCTGACTCAATCATACCCTGAGGGTATGTTCTACCACAAGAGAACATATTATGAGGACATGGTGTTATTTACGTAACTACAGCAAGGAGTGGTGTCTTTTAGTCGTAAACTAAAAGATTCAGGTCCTGAGGCGAAGAAGCACATGCAGGCACCAACTCAGAGCAGTAAAACAAAGACCGGCCGCCTGGAGGAAAACGCTCCGCTGGATGATTTCTGTCTACAGCTGTGTCCAGCCTTTGAATTGCTCGTGTGTCCAGATGTTTCTGGCTATTAAGTCAGTACATGTGTGGGCCACAGTGGAACTGACTAACTGATCGCCTCTTACACCAAGGTTGCCACCTAGTGGCCAGAGGTGTAAAGACAGCATTTGACAGCTATAGTTACTACTAGTTACTTGACTGTAAACACATCAATCTATCAAGAAGATAAGATAAGCCTTTATTGATGCTCAGAGGGGAAATTCAGTTGTTGCAGCTTAACAAGGACAGAAATAATTTCAGACAAATAGAGAAGAACGTTTACTTGATATATGAAGTATAGTTTGCTTAATAATAATTCTGAACTTTCACTTAGTAAAATCTGAAAGATTTTCAGTGCAGGACTTTTACTTCTAATGGAGTATTTTTTACTTTGCAGTATTGCTACATTAACTTAAGGGTCAGAATACCTCTTCCATAACTAGATAGTGTAGGCTGGGGGGTGGACAAAATGATGGAAACACCTCACAGATATAGGAAACAACTTAGTCATAGACTGTTAATATTAATGGACAATGCAGCCGGTTCGGCGAAGTGCTGCAAATGCGGAAGTGCCTTAAACCTGCATTCTATTTGATTTCCAGCAGGGGGCGACACATGTGGTTGGAAAAGGAGGTTGGTTTCTGTAGAAGTCTATGAGAAAGTGACCCACTTCTCACAACATTTTCATGAGTTTATGGTCTCAATCGCTAGTTTCAAATCTTCTGCAACACAGAATGATGGATTTTTTTTAATTATGATCTCGTTGATTTTAAAATCTGCAATAAAGCGGGGGAGGGGGGGAGGTTTAGGGCGTGGCTATGATGTGATTGCCAGTGAAAGTGTGTAACGTAACGTAGAGTGTAAGTAGCTCCTCCCTCACTCCTCCCTCACTCCTCCCTCTCGTCTAAAATCGTCACATCCGCAACCAGGATGGCTGCGCCCATAACGGCAAATTCGACGACGGATAGCAGATCTCCACAAACCAATGGGTGACGTCACACATGCTCTGTCCATTAATATACAGTCTATGGTATAAACTGTGTAACAAAAGTTTAGAGTGAATGCCAGTTAGCTTCATTTGTCAGCCACTAAAGGGGTATTTTCCTCAGGAAGGTCACTTTACTTGTCATTAGGAGTACTCACTCTGTAAAAACAGTTGTTGAATGTCTTCCGTGGCTCTGGAGGGAGCTTTTCAAAGCCCCTGATCATGTCATGGTGATGTCATGTTGGATTTAGGTTGATACTTTCTGAGAAATTGTAACAGAATGCTTGCATTACAAACTGGAGGTGTGGAGTTTGAAAGACATTGGTGAAAGATTCTATCGAGTTGCATTATGGGGAACCTAGGACTCTCACGATTTTAACCATTGAGATTTCAACCTGAGAACAAAATACATGTCTAAACAACGCTACAAAAAGAGATGTTTTATATACTGGGGAATGGCAACAATTTTAATCTAACCAGCAAAGGTATAATGTTGTGTATGGTAATGTAATATTGTAAGACGCCACCTTCGTGGATGTGTTTGGAAGGGTTTCATCAAGATTATTTTGTTTACCTGATAACTGTGACATCCAGTACACATATATCACACATATCCCAGTGGCATGAACATAACGTTATTTTTTATGATTAGGACATGCGTTACCGCTGTAATTTTGTAGCTGAAAATCACCCCTAACACAAAATACTAAAAACAAGGGATGAAAAAGCTTTCCCTCTAAACAAAGTTGACAAAATTTCAACATTTTGAAGAGAAGGTTCCGTGGTTGTTTCACAGCTGCAATTCTGAGGATCCTACATACTGTAGATGTTGATTTTTAAAGAGCTAGAGTTAGCTCAGGTGGTGTTATACCTAAAGTAATACATACATACCTTGTTTAATTGGACTAATGTTTGAGTATGCAGTATTTTGTGGCTGTGAAAAATGATAGTGTAGATGTAGGAAGTGAGAAGCTTTAGCAGAGCGGGCTTCAGCGGGGAATGAGTGGCATGACAGCAGCCCAGCGGCTCTACATGGCAGATATATGTCCAAAAGTGCTGAGCTGACAAAGAGGTGACAGGCAAGGCTTAGCTGACCCAGCAGTGCTGCACTCTCTCCCCCTCACTCAGTCTGACTGCATCAGCATAGCCTTCGACACAATATGAACTCTCTTTCCCAGAAACCTGTCTGATCCAGCAGGTTTGATTGCTGTTAATTTCCACCAGACCTTCAAACTAAAGTATGCGCTATTTCAAAATCTGCCATCCTGAAGGAAGGGTTTAGTTTTTTTCCCCTGAGGTTGTTAAAGTGAACGTGAATCACCCCTTGCCCTGGCCTAAAGTAGCCCATTCAGTTGCATAACTACCATCAGTGGGGTGATCAGCGTGGCTAAGCTGCCGAGCCCTCCTGTGATCGCGACTCTCTTTTTTGTACGATCCAGAAAAAACAAAGCCATATGAAGTGATAACAGCCAGGAAATGAGTTCCATAGAGAGTGACACAAAAGCCCAGGCCTGTTTCATATCCAGTCGATTATAATACAGGGAAAATTGAATTGATGCCTATTGTTGTTATTGTTATAGGCAGCTCTTTGCTTTCATGTGGCCGTGTGGCTTTGAAGGTTCATAAGAGACTCATGTCCTCTCTTATTACATTGCAATGAAACACATCCACTAAACTACCCAATAAAACGCGGATCAGACCGAGTCACGTCGAGGAAGCTGGATCAAGATGTGAGAGGGTTTTGTTGACCCAGCAGTCCTAGGCTGTGTTTTGACTGTGCAGCGGACACAATTGAGATTGAAAAAACACCATGTATGACATTTAAGACTAGACTATGTTGCAAATCAAAGTTATATGTAGTTATTTGCAACCCACTCATCAGCCAAGAGCCATTTGTAATGTAATATCAGCAAAACTATAATGTCCCGGCCAACCTCCGCAGTCAATTGGCTGACATGGGAGGGTCGTCAGCTGATTCAGCACACCTGGGACCTGAAAGGCTCTGAACACCCACACAGGTGTTTTCAGTTAATCTGATGTGAAGTGTGGACGTCTTTCTGAGTCTCCTGTTAGCTTTGTGCCAGATGTAAGGGCAAATTACACCTTTATCATTCTTATTGGTAGATGAAGATTTGTGATCTGATAAATTCCCATCAAAGCTCTGGCCCAGCTTCAACCTGAGCAGGTTTAGTCAGCCAGAAAAACTGACAACACCTGTGTAGGTGGTTTTAAGCTAAAAGCTGGCCCATTGTGTTCACTCTTGGTCTCTCCTTTCCTACAGCTTACACCTGCATTGCTTTCTTTTGGTTTGCACCTTCAACACTTCCATAAGCAGAAGTACAGCAGAACCAAGAGTGTGAGCTAATGGCGCTTTTCCATTACATGGTACCTGCTCGACTCGACTCTACTCGCTTTTTTTGGTTTTCCATTACGAAAAAAAAAGTACCTGGTACCTGCTAACAGGTACTTTTTTTAGTACCACCTCAGTCGAGGTTCCAAGCGAGCTGAGGCGAGCCGAAAAGGTGACGTGAAAGCGACAGACGGGGGTGTCCTGAACAAACCCGCTATTTTTAAATAGTTTAGCCAGCTGTGTTATTTTTTGCTGCCTCCAGCTTCATTAGAAACTAAATGTGTCTTCTGGCAACAACAGCAACACACCTTCTGTGTGTGTGTCGCGTTAGGTCATGGCAGTTTACTGCGGCGCCGCTTGTTTACAGTCCTGCGGAGACTCCAGGCAGAGCTTTCGCCGTAGCCTACGTACACACACACATGACCGGCTCAACGCACACACCAGCGCACAAGTATAAACATCAGGCCACTTACATAGGCTACGGAGAAAGCTCTGCGTGGAGCCTCCACACAACTGTAAAACAAGCTCAAGTGGCCTGATGTTTATACTTGTGCGCTGGTGTGTGTGCGTCGAGCCGGCATATAAGACGACCAGCCACGCTGAGGCGGTACTAAAATCTGCAATGGAAAACGGACGCACAGTGTGTCGAGTCGAGGCGAGTAGAGTCGAGGCGAGTCGAGCAGGTACTATGTAATGGAAAAACGCCATTAGTGATGGCAAGCGACCAGACTGGAGTGTTTCTTTTTGGCACAATGCATGGTGGGATAGGCTCCAACCCCCTGTGCCCTTCTAATTCCTTCATTTAAAAGGTGCTGTAGGAAGGATTGCGAAGATCCAGGACTTAGCCAAAAAATTTGAACATCGACAACTTCTCAGTCCCTCCCCCCTTTCCGCTAAAGCCCAAAACGGTCTCCTAAGCCCCTCCCCCCACAAGGGAGAATGAATGCGTGTGCAGGAGCAGTGATTGACACGCAGTTAGACCCCCCCCCCCACCCCCCCGGCCCTGATTGGTGCATCTGAACAGGGAGCGGTAGATTTTTGCAAATCACACTACAGGCTGTAGGTGGTGCCAGAGGAGCCAGATTTTTTTTTAATGACCTGCTTCATGTAGTTCTACTCGAACATAGGGTCAGTTTCAGCAAATATGACAGAAAGTTATTTTTATAAGGCTTACCTACTGCACCTTTAACTGCCAAACTGCACAATGATGTTACATCACAGCTTGGACACTGTACTGTATTCTTGGTAAATAAAGAAAACTATTCTAACATTTCTAGTATTTTTCCCTTCCAAATGTGAGCATTTTAGTGTTTTAGCTCATTGTTTTGGTATTATGGCCCACAACATAACTGTTTTGGTTCCATTCTCACATGAGAGACTCTCACTGCTCTGATAAGCCCACTGTATGCAACTCATTGATAGCAATTAGCTGGTGAACATAGTGGAACATAGCTGTTCAAGGCATATATACACACACATATTACATACATATTTTCCTCGGGATGTGGTGGAGACCGAAACGGAGATAAAAGCAGAGTAAATATTGGACGTTTGTCAGGTGGCCAGAAACATGACTCCAAATATGAATGCTAATGTTGCTCTGTGTCTGCTGGAAAGTTGTTTAACTTTATAAGGTAAAATATGGTAATAATGGGCCTCATTCACCAATTGTTCTTAAGAACAAATTTGTTCTTAAACCCCACTTACGCAGTTTTCCTGAAGATTCATTCACCAATGTTTTCTTATTTGGGATTTGTTCTTAGGTAAGAACAGCACCTACTCAAGAGCACTCTTACGCACAATTGAGAGCTGACATGTTATCGCAAAATAAGTAGTTATATCATTTTGTTTTTCGTTCATCAATAAAAGATTTAATATTTCTCTCCATTATAACTTTTTTAACTAATTATTTTCATTATTTTACACATAATTATAGGTTTGTTTGTTTTAATTCATACACATTACACTTACACTTATGCTCATTTGTAAAGCACTTTGAATTGCTATCGTCTATGAATTGTGCTAGGCCTATATAAATAAACTTGCCTTGCTTTGCCTTCAATTTACATCAATTATGTTAACAGGGAGCCTTGTCATCCAATGATAAGTGATTGATCATGCTTTTTATAGCCCACTGATCTGTATCTAAATCCTCGGCCGATGGCACACCCAAGAGGGCTGTCTGTGTCCAATTAAAGGTACACTGTGTAGGAATTTCTCCCATCTAGCCGTGAAATTGTATTTTGCATTCAAACGAATAGTGCTCTCTAGCGCCTTGCTTTTTCAAATGCGTGTTGCAACTACGGTAGCCATTATGTACCAAGAAGCTATGACAACATGTCTTCCAATTTTTGCTTTTTTTGGCTACGAGGATTCCTTCTCCTGTGGCTCGACATAAGTATGATCCTCCATTATGAACTAAAGTGCAGTGCAGGCTTTCAAATTTGTTGTTTCAGCTGTTTTCAGTCACGTGAAGCTGGCTCTGAACGAAAACGCGTTGTGGATTAGCTAGACAGGTAAGCTAGTGCTTTATGTCCCTCTCAGCGATTATAGTTTTTCAAAATGGCGGAACAACATGGAAGCCTCCTTGGACTTGCCCGTCTGATGTAAATACAGATAAGAAATTCTTCGCTTACGAGGATAAGTCAGATCGTTGGCAGAGGTAATTTTACACCAATGAGGACATATTTATGAATGAAGACAATGATTTTAGCTAATAAAATACTTAAAACACTACACAGTGTACCTTTAAGGCCCTGATGCGCTGGTCCAGCTCAGTTAGCTCCTCCCCCCTCCAGTGGCCAGCATCTGTCTTCTGTGTTTTAAAAAAAATATTGCCTCAGATTTTCGGTCAAACCATTTCTATTTTACTTCATCAGTTCTGCGCCCTTCTCCAGACACAGCGTTCACTGCTGATGCTACTAAATATGATGTCTTGTTTTTCGCTAACTTCTTGCAGCAGTACCTCCACTTCAGAATTACTTAAGTTTTTCTTTCTTTTGGAGTCGAGACCTCCAATGTCTTTTCGACATTTCTCTAAGTGTGCACACGGCCCTGCCATCTCATGCCCTTTTGCGGGAATTAACGGGGCGTTTACCTATGCTAAAAAGGAACAATGGACACAAGCTTTCAACTTACGAAGACATTGGGATTCATCATTCTAAGAACACACCTGTGAACAATTCTGCTGTTTAAGAACGCATCATGAATCAGACATAGACTTTTTAAGTAATTTTTGGGAGGCGTTTCCCTTTATTATGTAGTGACAGTGGATAGACATGAAAGGGGACGAGAGATGGGGGATGACATGCAGCAAAGGGCAGCAGGTCGGATTTGAACCCGGGCCGCTGCAGGACTCAGCCTGCATGGGGTGAATGCTCTTACTGGGTGAGCTATAGGCCGCCCCGGACGTAGACTTTTCTTAGGAACTTTCTTAAGAACAAATTTGAGAAAAAACGTAATAAGATATTGGTGAATGAGGCCCATTGTGTTCAAAACCTCAAAAAGAATCAATTAAAGGAGCTTTAAATAGCCTATTTATTAACTCTTATTTATTTGTTTCTTGGTTCAATATGACAATGGCTAAATGTTGAGATTGCTCATCTGTGATTACATATAATTACAATGTTCAAGTTGTCAAGGTTTGTCCATTTATCAGTTGAAAAAGTAAAATGCGTCAGACAAATTTAAGTCTGTTTCCTAACAGTGTTTGAGTGTGGATTTAGCTAAAGGACTGACTTACAGCCGAGGTACACACAGAATCAACGCCGCCCAGACTGCGTTTTCTCTCTGTCTGAGCCTGTGTGAGACCTCCTCCATCCCCTACACACCGCCACCTTGTTCCTTCTCCTCCACGTCTGTTTACACTCTCCAGTGTCAACACCGCCTGAGCGCCATGGCAACACACACCGCTACGAGGAATCGGGCCTCAGCTTCCACCAGTGTTTTACAACTAGTTTTGGAGGAAAAAAACATTCAGAAAGCAAATGAGGGAGAAAGATGCCTCTGATGTGGGGAGCCAGCTAGTGTTTTATATTACCGCAGGTGTTAAAAACGGTTAACGATACAAAATACTGCCTATTCATAGCAAAAGATCCAGTTTTACAACTCTAGTGTGAAGTAAGGCATACCATCACTTACACCAGTGGTTCTCAACCTGGGGGTCGGGACCCCGAAGGGGGGCAAGATGGCCATATGGTTGGGGAGAAAAAAAAATGAAATAACATATTCTACACTGAGGAATGGTTTTTACATGGCTGTGTGAATCTGGTACATTCCATGTGTTATATTCAGAGCTTTAAAAATCCACAGAGCCTCGAGGACATTGGACAAGGCTAGGTGCTAAAACAAAAACTAAACTGTCATTAAAGCAAAGCATTATTTGTGTGTATGTATTAATCAGAGCATTCACAAAAATCACTCAAAATCAGCATCAAGATAGATATAGGACCATGAAAACATGTTGACATGGTATGTATGTAACCTCCAGCAATAAGCCCATGTATTTTGGGTCTTGAAACCAGATGTTTATCTAACATCTGCCTGGACCTTTCAGGGTTACTTGAGGTAAACCTTTTTTGAGAGGCTCTAGAGATATCCAAAGACAAATCATCTTGGTCTTGACATCCAAATTTCAAATCACAGAATCTGTTGAGCATCAACATCTGGTTTGCTTTGTTGCGATGTGACAGGGGGTCAGGGACAGGGATCCTGCAACTGATGCTGCGTTTACACGTGGCTGGCTATTTTCGTAAACGGACATTTCAACCTCTCCGTTTTCAAAAATAACATTGTGCACAGCTGTCAGTTTTCAGAAAAGTGTTCGTTTGCATGTACCCGTGTATATATGCCGTCAATGCTGTCAAGAGCACGCCAAACCTGTAGGTGGCAGTGTAACGAGAAGCTCAAGCCCATGTTAGCCAATCAGAATCCCGAAAATAGCAACAACAGCAACAAATCACTTCCTCTTTCTTCTTTTCCTCACTTCCTCGGCTGCCTAAACCTCCGTTTGTCTCAGTTTACATGCAAACGTGCAAATTAAGTTTTCCAAAATCTCCACCCAGTTTTTAGAAAGACTCGTTTTCAGAGGCGAATTCTCTGTTTGCGTGTAAACAAAGGGCACAAACGAAGAGAAATTTCTCTATTTTTTTTCAAAATAACCATGTACGTGTAAATGGGGTATGAAAGACCACAGGCTGAATCCGCACAGCAAATATGTGTCCTTACAGCTGGAGGTATACTCCAAATAAATTCACATTCGGCATGTTCATGATGAATTCAGGGCGACCAAAGAGAGCTGCAGCTGCTGCAAGTGTTCATCAGTTCATGTGACTGGTTGCACGCTGTGTATTTGTTTGTTTTTTAATTCACAGAACGAGTTTTTTTTATACAACTCTGTTTATAAGTATAAGTAATTGTTTTTGAGAAATGTGCGCCTAGTGTCAGCTTATATTAATTTCACTTTGTGTCACAAGATCCTTCATCCTGTGTCTGCAAAAACAGATTGAACAGAAAAATGTAAGGTTATCCCTGTGGGAGTCAACGCCCAAGTCTTTCGAAGAGGCCTTGGGGTGATGACCCAAAAGTAAGAAGCCATAGAAAAAGGGACATTCATCCAGCCTTGTGTTGTTGTATTATTATTATGTTTGTTGTTTTTGTGGTACACTTGCTTCAAACTTTTTTCAACCACCATACAGAAGTTAGCTCTCTCTAAGAGATCAGGTTTCTCTAATCCTCTACCCAATTTACAGAAACTGTGATACTCAAGAAAACTGATTGTAACCTGGTTACTTAAGTGCATGTACAGTAAATTCCCTAAGTGAGTCAGTCTAAGAAAGACAATAAATCATCTACCTGTTTGTTGAACTGGATTTTGGTATCTGTTATTAAAAAAAGACTAACAATGAACAGCAGGGAAGATATTTCTTCAAGTGCTATTTCTCTTTCGACTTCCCCATCCCAAATATTTAAATAGGGAGGACTCTTTGGAGGTAGATCAAAGTCGCCCTTTCTGTCTCTTCTCATATTTGATGGGTGTAAGAGAGCAGAGGCCAGACTATGCAGTCACACTGTAGAGCTGCACACAGACACACACACACACACACATGCACACACACACAAGCCAAATCTCATCATACTGTCATGCAAGCATACACACGTATGCCTTTATGTGCAGACAGACACAAACCCAGACATGGGCGCTGGCTTTGAGATCAAACAAAAGCTGGGTAACATCAATCCATTCTACCTGTCTGTGAAATCTCTGTGCAGCAGAAAGCGTGCTGCCAGCTATAGCACCACGCCACTCCATGTCTGTCCGCCCCCCCCCCATCCTCTTCCTCCTGCTCCCCTGAGAAATCTGTAAAAAAAAAAAAATGTTCCAATATCTGAAGACTGAACTGAAACTAGCATCTTATTTTTATTAAAACAAAACAACAAAGAAAAGTTTCTATGAAGATATCTTTTTCTGTGGAACATTTTAATGGTGTCACATTCAGTCCCATATATATACATCCATTCTGTGTGTATACAGGGCTTATATTTCCAGTACAGGTATATACACTATGAACCTTTCATGGTGGAAAAAATAACAACTTTTCAATGAACCAACAGAGCCACATCACATGCTGAATAATTCAAAATGTTTCAAATGATTTTGCACTCTTATTGAACAGAATAGTCCCAGGTAGCAGATCATTTTTACACATGAGAGGAAAACACTGGTGTTATTGAACACTTTGCTAATACATTCTTTTTCTGCTGCTTCGGGCCCAGGCGCAGCTAGACCACAAAAAAAAAGTATCATTACTTCATGACATAAATAATTCAGATTCAAATTATGTTTCCCTGTGTGCTCCTGTCAAAAGTCAATTGAAAATCGTATAGACAGATCATCGCTTCAAAAAACATGCTCAGTAAATGCAGCGCTGCTTGACTCAGCTATAATCTACTTTTATATTGCAAAAGGATCTATAGTTACAGCACACAACGTGAACAACATGCCTGCTTTAAATTGTGATTTTTCACAGCACTGAACCTACCTCCAATCAACTTATAGGATTTATAGGATGATTTTATGCAGGAGACAGGCCTTTAACTGCCTTAAACCCAATTTGTAATTCATCCAAATCCAACTTAAGCCGCACTAATTCATATTTTCATAGCAGCAATGGATCCAATGACAATGTGTAATGTGAAAGGCTTCACTCTTATTGACAAACCCACGCAGAATTATAAACCGACACAGAGCATTTTAGTGTCTGTCAGCTCATTGTTTTGGTTTTCTGGCCCGTAATCTCAATTTTTTTGTTCAGTCTAACTGCTCTCATCAACCCCATTAATTTTCAACTCTGTATTCTGCCTGCCCGGCACCAAAATTGAAGACAAAGTTAGTTAAGAAAGCTAAAGTTAGCTGGTGAACATAAAAACATGAAAGAAGAAAATACAGTAGAATACATTTAACTTCATAGAAATACATTTTACAAAATAGACAACATCTGAAAAGTGCTAAGAACATCAGAAAAAGCAGTAAAAAAGTGTGTCGGGAGGGTTTCTATAGCGATGCAGTACTATGAAGACTTAAAGATTAAAAGATTTCTTGAAAAGGTAGGTCTTTAAAAAAGTTTTAAATGAATTGACTGTGTCTGCCTGTCGAATGTGGGAGGGGAGGGCATGCCTTCAGCTGGTGCAGAACAGCTGAAGGCCCTGGCCCCCATGGTGGAGAGGTGGAATGTGGGGGGTGACAAGGAGGCCAGCCAAGGAAGAGCGGAGGGAGCGAGCAGGGACATAGCCTGGTAGGACGTCAGAAATGTAACTGGGTGTGAGATTATGGAGCGCTTTGTAGGTGATGAGGAGGGTCTTAAATTCAATACGGTAGTGCACAGGGAGCCAGTGTAGATTGATAAGGATAGGTGTGATGTGTTCAGATGATCTGGTACCAGTAAGGATTCTAGCAGCAGAGTTCTGAACGAGTTGGACTCTGTCTGTAAGCTTAGAAGGGATACCGGTGGGAAGGGAGTTGCAGTAGTCCAGACATGACGTGACAAGGGTATTAATTAGGGTTTTAATGCTGGATATTTATCATCAAATAACTAGTTGAACCCAAACTTATCAGAAAATGAACACTTGAACTACCTAAACTGAAAATTTATTTGACGTGTACCTTGATTTTTTTTTTAGATACATTTTTTATTGTGTTTTTTTTTTTTTATATTTAGAACATACAGAACATACAAATACAATTGAACAAGAACAAAAACCCTCTCCCACCCTCTGTGGTCTCGAGGAAAACAAAAACAAACAAATAAATAAAAACAGAAATCACACCTTGCCTAGTCACTCTCCTCTACTTCTTGTGATGCTGAGGTCATTAGGACTGATATTTGTGCTGCTGCGTTTTTCCATAGGTCTATAGTCGATGACTTGGCTTTGTTAATCCTTGCTGTAGAGAGCTCAAGCATAACTATGTCTAGACAATACGCCAACCACTGTTTTATACAAAGCGAGTGATGGGTGGAGCCAGCGTTGAGCTATCATTTTCTTGGTTGTGGTTGAGCCAGCTAGCCAAACCAGTGCTCGAATTACGTGGGAGCTAGAGGGAGCCGAGTTCCCATAGAGTGAGGACTGGCTCCCATGAAAGCAACAAAGTCAAAAATCTGAGGGGGTCTCTCACATCTGAAGGTGTTTGCCATATGTGGCATTGTAATTTAATCTTAAACACCGCTCATTATCCATCCCTGTCCGGTCTCTTACCATTAAAGACGTTAAATTAAAACATAAAATATAGGCTACTACGGGACATAGACCTGAGCCTACCCTACACTCATGAACGCAGCATGTGACAGCACTCCTAAGTCCGAAGAAGTCACCTTGCTTTTAGCTTAATGTGCTTTTGAGGTAAATACCACCAATACATCTTAAATAAATAAATCTGTAGCTATCCTGTGCCATTCAGAGCTCCGGAAAAGTTCCTAGATATTTTGAAACACCTGTCAGCAATACAATGTAATCTCTGATGGTGGAATATTCAGTGAATAGGCTTCCTGACAACATCGCAGTGCAAATTCCAAAATTGTTCGTCTATTTATTTCCACGGTCCAACACACGAGACAACTGAACACCCAGGTGTTGCTTTAAAGACTACATGCATTATTGTGTTTGACACTGAAGATATCTGAGACGGTGGTCTGGTTCAAATGAGTTATGTTTTATTTCACTGTGAAATTGAGAATGACACTCAGACTAAATCGTTTAGTCTATTTCTTTGTATTGCGAAATTGAAATGAAATATGGACTATTACAATCAATAATATGTTGAAATTAATTAAAAGGAATACATTTCTGTAAAAAAAAAAATCTCTGTCTGTTGTGTGCATATACTGCGCAAAAGTACCACTCGCGCCTAGACTATTTAATTGTATAGCCTTGTTAGGCTATTTGCAGGGTGTGCTAACTTTTTTTTATGAGATAGAGAGACCCCCTTAAAGACAAAAAGATAATTCGAGCACTGAGCCAAACTTTCGTCTGTCTCCCAAGCAGGTGTAATTTAGAGTCATCATTAAGTAACAAGACAATCGGGTCGGTAGGAATTCGACATCCTATCACATCAGATATTATTGATGTTGTTTTATTCCAAAACTCATGCACCTGTTCACACTCCCAGACCATGTGTATGAAAGTTCCAGTTTGTTCAGGTTGACAGAACGTGCAATAGGGAGTGGGAATGACTTTAGAGACGTATCTCTTCTGAGGAATCTAATATGACCTATGATTTTTTTGTAGTTTGGCCCATGTCCCATCCGCTAACATGGAGGGGGTGGGATTTATGAGCTATACTGCAGCCAGCCACCAGGGGGCAATCCAGATGTTATGGCTTCACTTTTGTGGAGCTGTCAAGCTGTCCATCTTTATATACAGTCTATGCTCCCAAGTCGCAAAAGAAACAACAACAAAAATCAATGATTACTGCATTAACTTCACATGCCTATTTTAACATTTCACTTAGTTGGCACTTTATAGATTCTCTTGAAGTTTAACAATGCAGTTACAGTAAGCATCGGTCTGTTGCTCAAATACAATGGCGATTAGCCTGACAAGCCAGACCCACATCAAGATGTTGGGTATGGGAACTCACCATTGGCAGGGCTCAGTCCGAGGGGCGGGATAAACGGTTGTCTTTCAAATTCCCTCTGCACGCAATAGGATAGCGCTACAACCAAGCAGAGCTGAGCTAATTGACAGATTAAATGTATCTAAACTCCGAACACATCTCCCTTTTTTAAGAATGACTTCAGTGTTGTTCTTTGTTCTTTTCTCAAAGAAAAGCTTAACTCCCAGTCTTCCAGAGTTGCGGCCAAAGCCAATTCGAAAGACCGCTGTTCGCCAGCAGCAGCAGCCATCGTCTTTGTTTTCAAGTAGCAGGGAATTCAAGCGGGACCGTCGCATCTCTGCCGTCATTATGTTAAGCCCACCCACCGACTCTATACACAATGCGATTGGCCCGGCTAGAGTTTGG
Source organism: Zingel zingel (assembly GCA_023566125.1). Classification (NCBI taxonomy): domain Eukaryota; kingdom Metazoa; phylum Chordata; class Actinopteri; order Perciformes; family Percidae; genus Zingel; species Zingel zingel. The sequence goes on along the minus strand of CM042331.1, from coordinate 16,370,435 downwards.
CTTTACCAACTCGCAAGCCAACGGAGAGTTGCTAGACCCCCTGGCTGCAAATTACATTTGCTGCCGATAGGGTGCGTCTAGATTTCTAGGCTAAATGGCAATGATATATTCTGGCCTTTTAAAGAAGTAAACCACCGCATCACTTATCTGAACGATATAACCAGGGGAAAACTAGAAAATGGTTCATCTAGAGAAAAGGAGGCACTACTACACACTTGCGTGGACACAAACTTGCATTTCAATTACTCTGCAGATATAAAAGTGCAAAATGTGTCCTTATTTGTACCCACAGATCTAAACTAGATAAGAAGAAAAACAACGCCTCTGGTGAAATCCAGCATTAGGGTTCATCTGTGTTTCGATGGTCACACAGACCACAAGTGAGTGTGTTATATCTCTTTTGCACACAACACAAATTTCCAATTTCCCCTCCTCAACCTCAGGCAGGCGGCTTCAGCTATGCAGCCCCAGATGCTCCTCTGTTCTCAATCTAATGTTTTTACTTCCCGCCAAAGTCTGTGTTTTATAAAGCGTCTTGGAGTGGGAGTGCTGGTGCTGGTGTTCATTCACTGACATTCCCTGCATCTCCGTCGCGGTGCCCTGGAAGGGAAAATTCCCAAACAGCACCTTGAGAATCTATTTGAGTTGACTCGAGTCTACTCTGCAGAGTTTCCAATTTGTCTGGTTAAATCGTTGGCGGTTGAGCATCCAGCTGTGTGAAAGGAAGGCAGACACAACCGCATCAGAGAGGGCAGCAAGTTTAAGGAGTGCCTGACATCAGAGGCGGTGCACGCCACTGACAGCTGAACAAAAGCACATGGTGCCACATCTGGCTTCTAGTTAAGCATGCAGTTTCCCTCAGAGTAGCTCAGCACTATGATTATCTCGGTCCCACCGCCTTATAATGGAACAAAGAGGATTGTTGTCTAAGGATAGGCTTGGGAAATAGCAGTCCTGAGAGAGGATGAGGAGGAGAATCAGAGTCCCAATGTGATGCCAGGCAGTGGAAGGCAGGGTGTCTGGCCTGCGGGAATAAAAAGCATCTCTGAATGGAGGCGATTAGGGTGCTATCAGCTCAGTGTCATTTCCTTGCCCTGCATGCTCCTGGCTTTCCTCAGTAACCCTGTCAGTGTCCTCATAGTCACCCCACTACAGTTGGACCATGTGCTCCACAGCTGAGATTTACTGGCAGAAGTAAACCACCACAAAGTCAAGAGAAAAGAGCAGGGTGCCCCTCCAACCACAGAGTATTCGTGCACAGTGTGTAAACACACGCATGTGACACACAAACACCATCCATTTGGTGCAGGTTTTATGGAATCCGATCATGGATTCACTATGCCGCACGAAAGGGGAGACCAGCATGTGGAATAAACAATACTCATACTAATTTCAACAGTGGGCAAGCCCAGTGGTTAGTCTCAGAAAGACCTAACCCTAGGTCACAAGTTCAAAATACTGAAAGTTAAAGATTCCGCCTGCTCTAACCTCAAGTTTCTGGATTCACTTAGTAAGTGATGAAAACATTTGGGTTGCTCAGAGTCTAATGTAAAATCGTCTTAAATACTACTTTGTTTTTGCAAGAATTTGAACTTCAATATCTATCTATCATGTGACATATGGGCTAATCAATAAATTGCACCCAGCCATTCATAATTACCTACAACGGTCAGTCGTTGACATTGTATCAAACTGATGAGGGACACAAAAGATGTATCAATGGTAGAAGCTGCTAATTTCTGCTTAGTTTTTACTCTTAAAGGAAAATTCTGTTTTTTTTTGTCAACTCAAACTATGGGCCATGCTGACTTTATACATGTTACCTTCGTTGTATAGATTCAGGAAATGCTAACTACAGCAAAACAAGTATATTGGTGCAAGAAGCGCTAACGTAAAGTAATTTAAAACATTGTGTCTGAGTCCCAGCGCAATGTAAACACAGAAAGTAGCCACCTGAATTAGCTATTTTAGCTAATAGGTTATGCTAAGTTGACACATGCCACCTGCACTGTAGAGATTCAGGAAGCTACAGTTATCCAAATAAGTCATTTTAAACATAGTCCCTGAGTCAGACTGAACGTAAACACAGAAAGTAGCCATCTTGATTAGCTATCGTAGCTAACTGAATAGGGATCTGCTTCCAGGGAAACTCTTTGTTTGCGTTGAGTTTGCGGTTCTCAAATGTCTACAGCAGACGAGACGAGTCCAAAGTTAAAGTGGCCAAGTCAGACTGGCCACATTTATGAAAAAAACAAATACTAGTTGAATACTTGAAAGGTTTTACCCTTACTTAGCACTTTAAAATGCCAAAAGTCTCAAATACCTGAAAGTTAGCAGGGCATGCAGAGAGACTTTACATCTCTAGATGAAACAGAACAGAACACTCACTTAGACTGATAAATTGGGTGGAGTATATTATTTTAACACCAGCTTGAATCACTAAATCTCTGCTGGTGCACTGCGTGGGTGTGTAGCAAAATAGGAAAAGCCCTTTTAAGTTAAGAAAACGCCAGGTGAATGTGTAATGGTTACTCATGGTACCCAGTCGCTCAGCATGATCACAAACTTTCCTGGTTGAGCCGTTTCTATCACTGAGGTGCTAAAAGTGGAGAGTTTACATCGTTTCCAAGCGATGGAGAATCATATCAAATATTTCTCCTGTCAGTGTTCTAATAAAGGCTAAATTCACCTAGATGGTTGTTGTAGCATCCATAGTAGGTACACTGACTTGTGTATATTAGTCAGTATGCTGACTCATGCTTTAGTATTTCACTCACTTTCTCCGTTGAGCTACAGATGATACATGAATTTTACAGGTGACCAAGGAACTTTTTGAGTTCATTTTTCTGCTTTTGGCACTGTTGCCCTGTCTCTTGCCCTTGTTATTGTTATTAATTGTGGTGATAAGGACAATAAAATAGTTCTATACTTTGGGAGATATGGTTATTTGCTATCTTTCTGCTTCTTATCGTCAATCCTGGGTTTTACATCTGTACCAGCATATAATAACACTGTACATCTAGGGTGTAACCTTGTTCCCACCCTCCCTGATGAAACCTTTCCATACAGTGGAGTTAACATCCAGGGGTGAAAAGTGGAGGGGTGGCTGGGGGCAGTCTACCAGCTCAGACAGGTCTCAACTGGCTGCTCCTCCACCATGGCAAGCCTGTCGAGTCCAAACAGCTGACATCATCCCGCAGGAAGCCTTATTGCAAGGTGGGACCTGGGTTAGAAAAATATGCTTTGATCCAAACGGGGCCGTGAGAAGGTCTTTACAAAAAGCTTTCTAACACCTGAGTGCTGCAGACTTTCAAGTCGGTGATAGAATGTCTTTTGTGAAGTCCAAGCCACAGAGGGATATGGATGACTGAGAGATCCACACAAGAATCCCAACACCCTTGTATACTTGCACCTGAGCAAATGGGCAATAAAATGTATGAATCTTGGATTCATGTATGGAAATACTCTAAGATTGAGGTTATAGAACATGTAGGTATTAAGATAACCACCTAAAATATAACCATGCATCAAAATAGCTATGGGATATGAGGATAAGATATGAGTAAACACAGCGAGACACACCATCTAGTCCTTTCTAGCTCGATTGAAGTTATGCACATCTTTTAACAGTCGTGAGCATTTATATTTCATATGGCTAGACTGCCACCTTGTGGTCATGTTTGATTACTGCAACACAATCTGACTTCCTGCTCCTTTAAATCAACTAGACTACATTTGCTCCTTAAAGGTCCAGTGTGTAACGTGTTTAGTTGTTCATTATCAAAATATGTGTTGCCTGTTCACAAACTTGTCCTTTTTCATTAATATTTACCACCACCGTCAATTCCAAGTATTTCTTTTGGCTTGAAATTTTACGTTTGCATTCGCATGAACTGGGGTAGACGCTCCATATTCATGAGCCATCTTGAAATACGTTAAACAAGTAAGGGACATACAGGACATACTGCTCCGCCTTTCGTGTTTTCGCTGTCACATGATAAACTCACAGGTGCTGCTAATGCTGCTAATGGGTATCGTAGCTTCCCGGCCCCGGCAAGTTTGAAGAAGGAAACATGGAGGACCACACGTATTCAAAATCCAAATTTCAGGAACAGGAGTCTTCTTCTTCGCCCAGAAAAAGAAAAAGGATATTGAAAAGAGCAAGAGACCGTTTTTTTTGTAGCGTGAAGGCTACCGTAGCTGTAATACGTACTTTGAACTGCGTGGTGTGAGCGAGTTGATGGCGATATATAATCTCAACGCTAGATGGGAAAAATTCCTACACATTGGACCTTTAAGAATAACAAAAGACAAAGAAATGTACAAAAAATACATTTTGTTGACATGCGTTTCTTAATTCAACATAATTAACCTTTATTGATACACCTTCCATTTTAAAACCATACAACAAATAAAGACAACAAGTGGTAGTTTGAGCACACCAGAGAAAAGCAACATTGACCGGAATACTGCGAGCGTAAAATGTCTCTTTTTTTGTCCTTTAATCCACAATCCACTGCTGGAAAACACTGTCTTACCAGCTTTTATTGGTTCTAAGTGCAGCTGGTACATTAAGTGCACGTAGTCTAAAATTAAAAAAAAAAAAAAAAAAAAAAAAAAAAAAAAAATGGGCGGCTTCAGATGTGCAGAAATTCCAGCCGTTCTTCCTGATTCGCTCCCATTGGTCCCAGATTTTACATCAAAGCTCCCCGTGTGGACCTGTGGTCGTCTCTGATGCTTCGGACTCCTTGTCTTTTTCTGATGAGAATAAAAGCATGAACAAATAATATATAATCTCAAATAATAAGTCAAATATATTCCCACATGTACGGAGAGGTTTGTGCCTCAACACAGAGGTCAGGGGTTCGAATCCGACCTATGGCAATTTCCTGCGTGTCTTCCCCTGCTCTCTCATCTTTCTCACCTAGCGGTCCTGTCACAATTTAAAGGCGTAAAAGCCCCCAAAATAAAATGATTATCAGAGTCGAAACCAACTATTCCAATATTATATATCCATATTTGTGACACACACACACACACACACACACACACACACACACACACACACACACACACACACACACACACACACACACACACACACACACACACACACACACACACACACACACACACACACACACACACACACACACACACACACACACACACACACACACACACACACACACACACACACACACACACACACACACACACACACACACACACACACACACACACACACACACACACACACACACACACCTGGCTGTAGCGTTAGGACACACTCTCCATCTTGCTTCTCATAGCCACTGGAGCAGATGCACACATGGCTGCCTTTAGTGTTGACACACTGCTCGTGCTCCTTGGTGCACGCCGACTCAGGCTGGGAACACTCGTCGATATCTGGAAAACACAACAACTGGTTACAGTAAAAAAGGAGGAGGAGTCACAAATTTTGGAAAGGATAAGTCTGGTGACATTTTAACTCCTTTATCAGAAGCCTAACACGTCTCATTCCTCTGAGCCACAGGGCCACATTTTTGTCCGAGGACCACCGTTGCACTGGGTGACATGTTCCTTTATTGTGATGAACACAGGCAGTGTGGTATATCTTGGTTTCGATCACATATACCATCCTGGTGGTGCCATAAATACTCCGAAGCACATATAAATCAGTCAGTCGGCAGCTGAAATAGTCCCCCCATAAAGTGCTATTTACTGTTTGAGTAACATAGGCTAAAAACTACAATGCCCTGTTGTTGTGGACTTTTATCTTCAATAGGAACATATCATATGAGCGTTGTTGATTTTGATCTCTTTTCAGTATTTTAGCTACTGTTTTGGACTGTGCATTCTCTAAGACATACGTTTAATTTAGGGCTGCAACTGACGATTATTTTCATTGTCGATTAATATGTCGAATATTTACTCGATTATTGGATTGTTGTCAAATGTCCACAACTCAAAGATATTCAGTTTACCGTCATAGAGGAGTGAAGAAACTAGAAAATATATACTACATCTGTTTTTGAAATACTCCTCACACATAAAAGGAGTGAAACACATTCTAATAGTGAATTATTTACGCCATACCTGTGCAGGTGCCCTCTGTGTCTTGGTACCCACTGGCACAAGCCTGGCACTTATCAGGACCGGCTCCAGTGCAGCCGGAGCACACTTTGTCACAGGCTAAGAGTAACACGAATTTGTGAGTTTTAAATATGATAGCAGAAATACACATTACACAAGCATTATTTCATCATGCAGTATTGTTGTGTCCAAATTCTTACAGACCAAAATGTTGTGCAAAACTGAGTGAGTAATTATTACCCTCGCAGGAGTAGGAGCCTTCCGTATTAAGGCAGTACTGTTCTTTTTTACATGGAGAAGGATCTGTGGAGCACTCGTTTACATCTGTAACACATGAAATGGACCGCAGTGAGATAGACGGTGGTGTGCACAGACCATATGTTTTTGCTGTTTTTTTCCCCCCTGTTTCCTACATGGAGACTTTCTACTGGCCCTCTTACCAACACAGGTTTCCTGGTCATCCTCCTCCCAGCCTTCTTTGCACTCATCACAGTCCTGATTGGTCGCTCCATTGCAGGTTTTGCAGGAGGAGTGGCACTCTGCAGGGAGAGGCGAAGCCCGAATTCAGAATCACGACAGATTTATTTTACGTGATGATGTATATTCAGTATATTAAGGTACGTGATGCGTCACAGAAAACGCTGGTGGTTGATCTGTGTCGAAGTGTACCTGTGCACAGAGAGAATGTGTCGTTCCTCACTTCATTGAAGTAGCCGTCGATGCAGTCTAGGCAGAACTCTCCTTCATAGCCGTGGTCACAGCTGCACTTTCCGTTCCCTCCGCGAGTCCCGTCGCCGTCACACTTTCCATTTCCATGGCAAGGTCTGTCAGAGCCCCCCACACAGGCTTCAGAAAATGAAATCAGAACGATTAAGCCACTTTAAAACATCAGGTTCTTTGGGTTATTTGTATTAATGCATTAGTCTGTCAGACACAGAACCAATGTACATGCTATAAGTGCCATTTTATGTCTTATGAAAGGCTTTTTCCTCACTGTTGCAGTCCGGTCCAAACATTCCCTTTGGACAGCACACCTTGATGGTTTCAATGCAGAACCATTTATGCAGATCAGGATGTTTTGTTTTCCTGTATTGCAACAGGAAACACAGGAAGACATTAGGCGTTAACTGAACCTTTTTACTACACAAATAGCTCTGTGGGTGATACCTCTGTCAGTGTGCCTAATCATGCTGAAAGGGCATCAACCGGTGTGCTTTTATTGTTTTACACAAGCTGTGTTACATCCTAGTGTTGTGAAATTGACAGTTGAAATCCAACCAACTTGACACTGTGGCTGACCATGCTGGCATTTGACAATATTTGCAAAAGCCAAGACCCACCGCTTGAACCACCAAGTTTCAAAATGGTCTTCGTGCTCCTCTAACATGTGGTTGCACTCGAAGCTGCTGCTGTCACACAGCCCCTCCACGATCTCCATCAGACGGATCTCGCTGTAAAGAAAGGTTGGACGTTTAAAAAAAAAAAGGGGAGGAGGGAGGTAGAGATAAGCATGTGCCACAACATAAACTGTGTGATAAAACAGATGTTTGTGGCACAGGTCTGTGTAAGTGCAGGAAAACGTCTGCTAGCTCCTTGCTACCAAATGCTGCAGTTTGAAAGTTTGCCTATGCCACCAATCTACTTGAGCACACAGTCAGTTATATTCTAATGCATGCTGCTTATCTAGAACTTTGATAAGCTTAACTGTGCCAAGTACAACAGCCAGCAGCTCTGGTGCCAAGCAAACAGCTGGGATGACCGGTTCCTGTGGCAGGGTGACCTGGACATGACAGGATGATGCACTGTCTCACCTTGTCTCATATTTAGACAGTTTTCTCTCCTCCCAGGCTGTGTTGCCTCCGCCAAAGTTATGCTTTGCTGTTCTGTCAAAGCCCTAAAATACAAAAATAGTGTCACCGTTTGTACAGAAAGAAACAGAAGATATGAATAAGTTAAAGATACGGTGGCCGACAGGGGCAAACACACTGCAACTTAATGAAACACACACACACACACACACACACACACATATATAGACATAGGCATGTTTCAACATTAAGGGTAGTAGGAAACATTCACAATATTAGAGCAAGATAGCAATATAATGACAGACAATACAAAGGGGAGGTTTATTAATGTTCTCTTACCTTGTTGAAGTCATCAGTAATTCTCTGACAGGTAGAACAGGCGCTTTTAAAATCTCTCTTGGCGTAGGTGACTTGAAAAAGTAAAATAATAGTGACACACGACAATAGCCGCAGTAGCCGCAGCTCTGGACCGGTGGACAGCATCTCAGCCGATCAATTCAGACACCGTTTCATAACAGGACACACGCTTAATGCACACACAAGCAAGCTTACAACTAGCGCTACACGGTTTCGGACACATCTAAATGAGCTGTTCCTAACATTAAATCTACGTTGGCGTTATCTATGCAAAGCGCAACAAATTGGTATTTACATGCCGGTTGTAGAAAAAAACAAAAAAAAAACCCGATGCGTTTTTAGATTTCCGCGTCAGCCTCTTGTTCGAATTGTGGCTTGCGCTCATTTGCTGGGATTAGCTGTCAAATACATCTACAACCAATTACAAGCCGCCACGCGCGGGACAAAGAGCTCCTTTCCCCACGTGGAAAATTCTGGATTTCTAATAGCAGTATTTAAAATAATTTAGTTTTTCCTGTTGAAGGGTGTTTTAGACAGAATTTCTTAACAAAATCTGTATCCCACTAGTACAAAATGTGTCAATAATTTCAGCGATATAAAAACATGTTTGCTTCCTGTCTTGACCGGAAGTGATACACCTCACACACATCTTTCAGCTGTCATGGCTGAAACGATGAATGCTTCAGGGCTGCTACTGCTGCTTTTATTACTAGCTGTGGCTCTTTTGCATTTATTAATTTGTCCGCTCACTAAAGTTGAGGAGAGTTTTAATTTACAAGCAGCGCACGACATTCTGTATCACAGGCTTAACTTTGACAAGGTAAGCAGGTGTTACTAGGTGTGCTAACAAGCTAACAAGCTAACTGTGCACAGCACCGCTGAATGGAATAATTACTATTTTCAAATCAAACTTTTGTGAATACGGTACACAAACCATACAGACAGCACCGTTAGCACAGTTAGTATGTCGTTTAGAGCTTCACAGTTAGTATGTCGTTTAGAGCTTCACAGTTTTAGCATTTGTTTGCATGTAAAAAGAGGGTACATTGAATAGATTTTGATAAATTAATACTTTATGCAAAACAAAGCCAAAAAAAAAAACACGAGGAAGCTTCTAGTGTTTAGAGAAGCATTGTGTACGGTTAGTCCGTAAAATGAATGCTGAATTATTCCTGCTATTAGCTATAACTAATATCACTATCAAATTGAATTGTGCTGTTTTAAAAAAGTTATGTGGTGCCATTATCATATTAGCCTAGCTAAAAAAAAAGAGGGTACGTTTCATATTTAAAAAAAAAAAACTCCAGTTTTACTTGGAGAGTCCCAAATGAGGGGTTTTACAGAAACATTAAAATTGAGTCATTGTCAATTGAACAATTGTCAAATGAATTTAAAAACAAATGAGAAAATCTCAGCTCAAGATTAATTTAGTAGCTGTTTTTTGGGATGAAGATGCGAAAAATAGAGATTTTAACATCCGTGACAGCTGTCAAACTCCGGCATCTGCTGCTGAAGACCATGCGGTATGATTGAGAGCTCCAGGTCAGCTGTATTGAGATCTGTCTGTGTTAGTGTTGTTGAGACCAGAGCCTGTGCTGTCTTTCAGTATGACCATCACGAGTTCCCTGGTGTGGTGCCACGGACTTTCCTTGGCCCTCTGTTTCTCTCCATCCTCTGCTCCCCTGTTGTGTTTCTGTCCTCTCTGCTGGATGCACCCAAATTCTACACACAGCTGACAGGTACATCACTAATATCTCACTAATCGGTACTTTCCAATCCAGTGTTACGATACAATACAACTTTATTATCAGTTTACACTGAAATTCATTCTGCGTTACCGAGCAGGTCCGCTTAAAAAAATAAAATAAAAATACACAAGTTAGTTAGACAACAATTGCACACACAGTACAAAAGATGAAAACACATCAACAGCCATGACAAAGAAACACGTTTAATGATATCCTCGGATCCAGATCTTAATTGGCATCGCACCGATTTTGGTTTAGCAACAGGATAGACTGATGTATAAAAGAGTTCTTGAGCATGTTGTGTCTAAATGAAGGGACTCTAAATCACCACAGTTTAAACAAATGCGTTCTCTTGATGTGTTCTGTGCAGTCCGAGCTTCCCTGGGAGTGTGTGTTGTCGGTGCACTGTGGCACATGCAGAAGGAGGTGAGGAGGCAGTTTGGCTCCACAGTTGCAGGGCTCTTCTGTCTGACGTGTGCTTCTCAGTTTCACCTAATGTTCTACAGCACCAGGACGCTCCCTAATGTATTTGCACTGCCAATAGGTAAGATACACGGGTAATAATCACCATTAGGGCTCCTGCACGCTGCCTGCGTGGCGTGAGCGTGGTGTTTCTGTTGCGTGTCAGTTGCGTAGCGGCTGCGTGGCGTTTTCTATGTCTTTGCACGCCAGAAACGTGTCTGATGCGGCGCTGCTGCTGCTAGCCTTGTCTGTACACATGTATGTTTCCCATTGATAAAATTAAATAATAGCGTGTTCTTCAACTTTATGCATTTGTACATTTGTTTGAACATATTTCGAGCCCCCCCACCCACCGGACAATTTGCACTACCCTACCCATACTGTATTTATTTATTTACAGATGTACATACTGTAATTACACCTATACATAGCCATATTCTACTGCTCTTCATACTAATCACCCCGCACATGCTTATTCTACTATTCAGCAGATTTCTTACTATATATTGTTAATGCAATTCATATATCTATATATTATTCCTACTACTAGTATAATGTCACTGCTACCACATTGCACATTTCTGTACATGTTGTTCATACATTGTTCATATTACATAGCCATATTTATTCTGCTCTTATTACACTGCAATATATTTATTGTCCTGCCTATGCACCACCTGTCTTTGCTCTGTATATCACATTGCACTTTTCTGCTTTTTTTTGCACTTCTGGTTGGACGCAAACTTTGTATTTGTACACTGCACAATGACAATAAAGTTGAATCTAATATATATTTTTATATTTCAATTCCCTTTCCTGAGATAATAAAGTCCATGTTATTGTTTTATCAGAATCCAATTTGAAATACAATTTTAAAAAGGCGTTAAACTGATTTTTTTTTTTTTTTGTCATTTATTAAATGTATTTGTGTCAAAATGACATATAAACATCTTTTCGTATTCTATTTTGCCTGGAAACGCTTCCAACATGCTTGCGTGTCGTGTGAAAAAAAGGCGTCGGTTCCATTTCTAGCATGCATGCGTTTTCGTTGAGACGTGCCTGTCACGCAGGCATTGTGCACGCTCTAACCTGTTAACATGGGAGCCGAAATAAAAACGGACACGCCACGCAGCTGACGCGCTCCCACAGGCAGTGTGCAGGAGCCCTAAGCCAGACACTCTGGATTCTTTTTCTGTTTTCCTAAATAAGCGAGTAACTCTACTTGATGAAAGTACATTTTTCCTCTTCAGTTCTGGTAGCGTTCACATCGTGGATGGCTCAGAAATACGGCCGGTTCATCAGCCTCTCTGCTTTAGTCATCATTGTGTTCCGGTCAGAGCTCTGCATCTTCCTGGGTCTCATGTTACTGACATCACTGTTGAACAGGAAGTTAGGACTGCTGCAGCTGCTTTATTATGCTGTTCCTGCTGGGATCTTGTCACTGGGTGAGTAGTCAATGTACAGTATATGAATAGTACATTCTCAATAAACTATACAATGTCCCTGCTGTCCAAACAGTTTTGGATTTCCTTTTGTCTTTACCAGCTGTGACGGTGGCCATTGACACCTTCTTTTGGAGAAAGTTGTTGTGGCCTGAAGGTCAGGTTTTGTGGTACAACACTTTTCTCAACAAAAGTTCCAACTGGGGAATATCCTTTTCATTTACTCGAGTACACTCCCACTCGTGTGTGTGTGTGTGTGTGTGTGTGTGTGTGTGTGTGTGTGTGTGTGTGTGTGTGTGTGTGTGTGTGTGTGTGTGTGTGTGTGTGTGTGTGTGTGTGTGTGTGTGTGTGTGTGTGTGTGTGTGTGTGTGTGTGTGTGTGTGTGTGTGTGTGTGTGTGTGTGTGTGTGTGTGTGTGTGCGCATTTACTTTAACTTTTTGTTAATTTACTGCCACTGAAAATCACCGAGGAGGATCTCCACCGCGCCGTTTTCCTTGACTCTCTTCTCCCCAGTAAACCTCTCCCTTTCTGTGGTACTTTTACTCTGCCGTGCCCCGCGCCCTGGGCTGCACGCTGCTCTTCGTCCCCTTCGGCCTCCTGGACCGGCGGATGAGGCTGCTGCTGCTCCCCACCGTGGGCTTCATCCTCATCTATTCGCTGCTGCCCCACAAGGAGCTGCGCTTCATCATATACACGTTCCCTGTGCTCAGCTTGGTGGCTGCCCGAGGCTGTTCTTTCATGTTAAGTCCAAACACGTTACAGCCAATGCTTGCATTTGAGAATACAGGGCAGGAAATGTACATTTTATAAACCAACAGCAGTGTCTGATGGATTGCAACACAAACCAGATACTGTCATTGCTTTACAAACCAACCGAAATAGATGAGGAAGATGAGAAAATTGACTTGCTTAAGTAGCAGCACAACCAGCAGCAACATGCTTGGCTGGCAGATGTTGATTATTTCTCATTATTCCCAGATGTTATGCAGTGCCATCATAAGAAAGACATCTTGTGTCAACGGTGTAACAGTGTGTGAGGTGTGACATTGCAAAAGCTATTGCTCACTTCCTTTTTCCTTTTTGTGCTTCAGTTTGTGCAACTACCGGAAATCCTGGATGTATAAACTGGGCTCTGCAGTTGTGGTTGGTCAGCTGTTGACCAATGCAGCGTACTCTAGCATTAGTCTCTACGTTTCCCACCACAACTACCCAGGGGGCCGAGGAATGCAGGAACTACACAAGCTGTTGCCAGTCACAGCAGGTTGGAATCACTTTCAGCACAATTTTATTTGTAGGGAGTTTCTATAACACTATTAATTCTTGCCACCTTTTGAGATTAGCTAATTACTCGATAAATATTTAAGATTTAACCATTTAAAATGTGGAAAAAAACGTGATCATATCTGCATGTGGTATGCAAGTTTAGGGGTACTTTTTAAGATTGCCTTTGTTTTATTTATTTTTCTATGTTGTGCAAGTATCTCAACTAAACTTTATTTATGTGCACATGTATGGAAACCATATTAGTATGATTAACTATTTTAATTGTGGCTAAGAAAAATTAATCTTGGTTTTTTTTTTACTTTCTCAGTAATCATACAAAATACTGTGTACTGACAGTCAGTGAAAGCACGCATGCAAGCTTTGTTCAGTGTTGTCACATTGTTAAACAATGCCTCTGTCCCCTCAGATGTCTTTGTTCATATTGACACATATGCTGCTGAAACTGGAGTATCTCGCTTCTTAGAGCAGAACAGAACCTGGAGGTGAGTGTATTTTTAAGTGTTTTTAACTCAAATTAGTCACAAATAATACCCAATATTATCACTTTTGTAATGCAATCACTTCTATTTTTTTTTTTTTTTTTTTTTTCAACAGATATGACAAACGTGAGGACCTGAACCACACGAACCCTGACATCAAAATGTACTCCCACTTACTGATGGAGGCTAATGTCACCAAGATACAGCTACTCCAGGACACCCATCAGCCTCTGGCCTTCATTGAAGGGTACAGCAACATTGCCTTTGACGCGCTTCACTTTCCGTCTGTCAGTGTGCGATTAGAGAGAAAAGCCGTGCTCATGGAGAGAAAGATTGCAACCGGACAACAAAGAGTGACCAGAGTGAATTTTTAGTGACCAAAAAAAAAAAAATAAGACTAAAGGCGACCCAAAGCAGTGTTCTCAAGGGATATAATGGGATAGATTGGAATATTATTTGTATGAAAAGAATACCACGGGTCCATCACGCGTCTCATTCACCTACAGGTCAACTGCTGACATGTGCTACCCAAGTAGATAAATCTGTTGCATTGAACTGTCAAACATCTTTTCTGATGTTTGAAATGGTTCTTTCTTCTCATACTGATGTGTAATGCATTGCTTTTCTTATTAATAGCAAGCAAAGAATTCCATGTTTTCTTGCAGACAGGAAACCATTATCTCAGACAGCTTTGTTTTTTGTTTTTTTTACCTCAGGCTGGTATTTGTATATTTTGTAAAATAGATTTTATAGATGAATAAAGCTGAAACTGAGTGGAGGAAACCAAATTCCTAAATTGTACCTTTTGTTTCAAGCGTGCAAATGACCGATCTATATCCGATCTAATTGATAACCAAAGAAAAACCTCTTAGATATTGCATAAGGAAAACCTTTATTTAAAAATGACCACAACATTTGCATGGTTCCAGTCTCAATGCTAAAACATTTATCAAATTAGGTTCAGAAGTCATTTAATATAAAAATGTACAGTACATCGTTTTACTCGATAATAAACCCATAATTTAATCCCCTGGACATAAACTTAAATTGTGCTTAAGAGACAAATTGTATATTCCAAACAAACTGCTTATTCTGAAAATACAGCAATATTATACATGATCTTATTAAAAACATTTCAGCAAGTAAAAAAAAAAAAAAGTATATCTAAATGACAGTACCATGAGCCACAAATTCACAATGAAAATTAAATAACATTAACTTAAAACATCTTTCAGTCACAGCATTTATTTCTGGGCCATCATTCGGAAAACAACTCTGCGTCTATCTTTCAATACACAATAATCAAAAAACATCCTGACGTGATCTGCGCAATTTAACAAAAATATTTACAGCATTTTGACCTGAAGTAGTTTTGAATAAGGCACAAGGAGAGAGTAGACACAAAAAACAAAAAAACATTGATTTACAAGCAAACACATTATCACCAACCCCTACAGCTAGAAAACCCTCCCTCCCTGATACACTTTTTACTGAGACTTTTCATCACAACAGCTCCAAAGTGTTTAACAGTAGTACACAGAATAAAATAAAACCTCCAAATCCGGCCTTTGCAGTGAGACTCAATCAGTGTATAAATCAATATTTTACATTTTGACCAACAGAAACCACCCCATTTCACAGCTATGCAACTTGGTCCTTGATAAAAGGGTTTAAGTTACTGCTCAGCAATAATCAGTACTGAAAATAAATCAAAGGGAGGTTGACTTTGAGGAACAGCAGACCCTCCATGTTTTCCAGTAAAGGCCTGGGCTGATTTAGGGCACAGTTGACACTAGCTGTGCTGAACAGTGTCTCTGCTGGGACGATGCTGGGAGGGCAGCCCACGTAACGGGCGGCTACTTTGGCAAGATCGGGCCACAGGAACTTTTTCAGGTTCCAATAGTCGAGGGGGTCACAGCTTTGATCAAGGATGTCTTCCTCAAGGTACTCTAGCACTGCCAGCTCTGAGGACTTTGGCTTCTCCTCGTGTTTTATCTTTTGTCGGATGTCGGCCATGAGGGACCAGAGGTTGTCCTTGTTTGGGTGGGAGGTGTTGGATGACAAGGGGGCCTCATTGCAGCCGTTGGGCAGCGGAGGCTGAACTACAGCTGAGGTAGTCGAGGACAAGTCCAGCTCCCGGATCAGATCTTGTTTGCATTGCTCAGCTTCTTCCTCTGTGAACAGCGACGTCTTGTATCGTGGGTCCAGCATGGTCGCCCAGGTGTTTCGGGGGTCGTGCAGAGTTGCCGACATTTTGCTCACCATGGCTTCCTTTAGAGACTTGAGCATGTTGTCTATGCCCACAGTTTCATCAAACAGCAGGTCTATCTTTCTGTTGAGGATGTGAATGAGTGGTATCACTTGTCCCAGAGTGGCAGTGCGGTTGCTCATCTCCCTGCAGGCGACTTCGAAAGGTTTCAGTGCATTGCAGACCGACAGCATCACCTCCCACTGATCGCAGCTGATCATTTCCCTGAAATTGCACTCGATCGACATCTCGTCGATGGCTTTCTTCTGTTCCACCAGCCGCTCCAGCATGAAAAAGGAGGTCCTCCATTTGGAAGGAACATCCTGAATGAGTTGGTTCTCGGGCAGCTGGTGCACCCTCTGGAGCTCAGCCAGCTTCTCCTTGGCCTTTGCCGAGCGGCGCACACGTTCGCAGATCTTTCGTGCGATACTCAGAAGGTTCTGAACCATTCTCTGGCTCTTTATGGCTTCGCTAACAATGAGGTCTATAGTGTGTCCAAAACACTGCATGGTGACATGGCCATGGTCCTCCAAGGTGTTTCGGATGGTGGTGTTATCAGTTACAGTGAACCCCTTTTTCAGTCCTGATGAGGTGATCCAGGAATCCCACAGATACTCCAGCTGCTTTGGGAGGTCGTGCATATCGTGATCACAGTCTATTTGCGAGACACTTAGGAGAGCAGAGCAGTGGAAGTCTTGACCCTGGGGCCTGACACTTGACTCGTACGTTGCCCAGTGGGCAGTGAGGGTCAGGTATTCCCTTGTCTGGCTACTGACCCAAATACTTGTCGTGAAGTGGACGACACCACCTTCAGCCTCTTTCAGGTGGGTCAGCACAACGTCCTTCACCCGTTCGTACATGTCTGGTATGGCAGTGCTGGTAAAGTAGGAAGAAGGTGGTAGAGAATACTGAGGCTGGAGGTACTCTAGCAGTCTGTTTAGTCCAGCATTCTCCACCACAGCTGATGGCTGAAGATCCAGTGCGAGCATTTCTGCGATTAGTTTGGTGATTTTTTTGGCAACCGGGTGGCGTTCATCAAACCTCTCACGGCTCTGTTCCATTTCATAAACGGAAGTGTCCATGAGCTCTTGTTTAACATGAATTTCAGCAGATGGCACATCACCTGAGATAGTATTGTTACTTTCAAGAACATGTCCATGAAACTTCTGCATGTGCCTGAAGAGGCAGCTTGTGCCAAGGTTTGTAGTCTTTTTGCCTCTGCTAATTGTGCGGCCACAGTGCAAACAAACCACCTTTGTGGGGTCAGTGGGTGAAATGGAGAAATGGTTCCACAGTTTTGACGTCTTTTTACTGAAAACGGGTAGTGTTTGGGGCTTTTTCTCACTGGCAGGGCTCTCAGTTCCTTTGGTTGAAACTGCGTCCGTTGCAGTGAGATTGGTGTAAGGATGAGGGGAGGATTCCTTATCATCTGTGCTTTTTTGGTTTTTGAGGACATCTGGGTGGCGTCTCATCAGATGCCTCATCAGACAGCTTGTACCAAAGTCGCCGCGTTTCCCCCGGCTGATGACACATGGACAGTAACGGCACAGTGCTTTTAACTGGTCCACTGGGGACACTATGAAATGGTGCCACACTTCAGATTTCACCCGTTTCATGATCTTCTTGTTTTGCTGGAAAACCGAATGATCCTGATTGAGGCTGGGGCCTTCAGAGAGGTCGCATGGTGAGGAAGTTAGGGGTGTATCCTCCCCCTGAGTTTTGAAGGAGAGATTGAGAGAGGACTCCTGCCCTGAGAGATGCATCGCCTCATCAGATTCCTCTTTTATATCCATGCTTTCCCCCATGCTTTGGGGTAATTCATCTGATATGGTTTCTGGTGAGGATGGAAGAAGGGGCGATTCTTTCTTTACTTCCAGTGGATCGTGTAGATGAGTGCGGGACAGTAGTGAAGGCGGGTTTGAATAGGGTGGGGGAATGTGATTGCCCTGTCCATTTTCCTCAATGACAACCTCTTTGTGGGCCCTCCACATATGGCGAATAAGACAGCTTGTCCCTAGATCCTTCCCATTTTTACCCCTACTGAATTCATTCATGCAATGGATACATACTGCTTTGGAATTGTCAGCAGGTGACAGGTAGAAGTGTTTCCATACAGCGGATCTCCGGCGGGAACTTGAGCTTTTTGGGGTCCCAGGGAGGCGCTCAGGCCCACCGTCTGACATATCTTCAAGGTTGTTGTCATTGGAATGTGAGGATGAGAGCGTGCTGCAAACGGCGTCAGTGTTGGCATACAGTTCTAGTTTTGGTTCAACTTTGGGTAACACTTCTTTGGATGAAAGATCTGAATTTTCAGCTGAGGAGGTGGACGGTGAAGTGTTCTTTGAGGCAGAAGAAACGACGCTATTGGTCAAGTCTCCGTTTTTTGGTGAGTTTGGGGATGGGGGTATCAAAGATGAGGCAAGGGAGCTAGTCAGATTATTTGAGGACGCGTCGGCTCCGTCTTGTAAAAGCACAGTGGGGTGAGCCCTTCGTACGTGCCTCATTAAACAACTTGTACTGAGGTCTTTCTCATTCTTACCCCGGCTGAACTCTTTCATGCAGTATAAACAGATTGCTTTGGTACTGTCTCGTGGTGATATGCAGAAATGATTCCACGCAGGAGATTTTTTCCTCGGGTTGGTATTACTCCTCATAGATGACAGAAGGCTCTGAGTGACAGCATCCATGGCAACATCATAAAGGGTGCTTGTGTATCCACTTAGTAAATTACTATACTCCTCACCGTCTCTAGTTACAAAAGGGCCAACCGAGCTACCGAATCCTAGCCTTTCATCGTCCTGGGCTTCCTCATCCATTCCGTTTGCATCCCCAGTCTCCTCTTTGATATGTTGACCTGCTTCATTTCCATTTTCATAATTTTCATTCTCCATATTTCCCTCAGTATCAGTGTTTAGGCATTTGTTTGAAAGGGTGGGGGAAGCTGGGTCAGTCTCACTTGCTTTGTCCGACTCCAACTGTTTGTCATCCTGAGGAGAGGAAGGGGGAGAGTCTTTATCCAGTGTTATTGAGGAACAAGCAGGGGACTTTGCATCCACAGTGTCATGAGGGTTAATGCTGTAGGATTTGAACACATAGCCATCCTGACCCTCAATTTTTAGGCATGTCCCTTTGGCCTCTCTTTTTTTACTTTCCATGGAGCCATTAGGTTCACTGACCGTATCCTCACGCTTGTGAGACACCTCCTCCTCCCCATCCATGGCAGCAGCCCAAGGGTTTCTGTAGAATAGTCAGGTCTGCGTTGTCAAATGTAATTTATTTTTTCAGGTATAGTCATCGACACTGCAGCGCTCAAGCAGGTGTTGTGATGAGCGTGTGGCTGCCCGGGACACAGGGTGCCTGCTTGTCCCTCTCCATTTATGACTGAAGTAGTCCCACCTCTCCCCACACAACCTAGAGAAAGGGAGAGAGTAAAACATATCAAAGTGTATTCTTAAGAAATAACAAGACTCCAAAACAACTGGTAATACAGGTATGCTGCAATGATACTGAAGTCCTGTACACGACGCTTTACTTTCATTCTTATTTTTCTAAAACTGACTTAACAGGCTCTTTGGACAAGGTTTGGCAGCAACAAAATTATGTGTGTTAAAAGTCACAACTCTAAAACCAAGTTTCATAAAATGTCTGTATTGACCACTTTAAGTTACCTTTGCAAGCAACTTTAAAAAGGCAATGGACAGGTTTTAATTTGCAAGTTGACAAGCACTGCCCGAACACAGTAGTAGTCGCTGTGAGGCTACACTATCTTATTTAGATAAGCAGGTTCAGCCGGGCCCTAAGGTTCTCCACTTTCATGGACCTTTTCAGGATTTGGCTCTGAGCTTAAATATGCAAATCAAGAGCCGGAACATCCAACACCTCTCCATGCTTCTTCCACAGAACTGTTGCTCAACTCTAAGATTTCTGGATTACAATAGCCTGCATTTACTCATCCCCACAAATGTAATACTCTCTTGCCACCCCTTCAAACTGTATGCAAACATTTTCATATTCAGTGGGATAATCATGCTTACAAGGGAACATGTTTTACTGTTAAATTAGAATTTTTAGTTTTGGGACTTTATCTGTATGCCAACGCCGGTAACTTTTTTCTTATCACATTCGATTATCTGTAACAGCCTCATAGTACAATAGATCTATGCACAACTGAAAATGTGCTTCAACACTGAAACACTTCAGCAGATGATTAGCACATATTGAGGAACTGATGACTAAAATCAGTTAGGCGGTAGTATCTGGCAGGAGAAAAAACCTAGTGTCTTATGTTAGAGTAGAAACAGTACTATTTTGCCATAACATTAGACTATGAATACACGATCAGCACCACAATGTCAAAAATAAGGATCCTGTCATTAGGTTAGAACACGGTTTTTGTTTGAACTGTTTTAGAGAGGCATTTGTAATATTTTGTCTACCCTAATTGATATAAATGGGGTGGTTATAAAAAAAAAAAGTGTATATATATATATATATAAAAAAAACACCTCAATATAATGCAATACAGTTAAACAGCACCACAATCTACAATGACCTCTAAAATGACCACTGAGTTGAATAAACAGCTCTCAACACAAAAAAATGACCATGAACTAGTCTTCATGAAAGTGCTCTGCAGGACTGTTATTAGTATAAGACTGCCTTAGTTTTAGCTAGGAGTTCATATTAAACTGGTAACTAGGTGAACATGGTGTGTATTTTTTTTTAACAAGTCTCTCTGTACCTTTATCGCAGGTAGGCTGCGGGGTCAGGTCAAATGTGATGTGTTAAGAATAGCCAGTGCATTACTTTGCACTTAATGATAGGTCTATGTACCAGTACCTTATTTATATCGGTAAGAATTCTGTTACTACAGACCAATGTCATCAAGACCAAGTGTGTTGTACTTGCAGCATAACATAAGAAAGATAATATATTGATACAACACAACTTAACACCAACATTTAGTTTAACTTTTTACGTGAGCAAACAACGTTACAGGCGATACCTACGTGAACCGTAGCCTAAGTACACACAGGTTTTCACCAAGTCTAATTTATACACACACAAAAAAAAAAAAATCATAAAAATAATCGCTCATTCGTCTAAATCTAGCTAACCTCGCGAATTTGACCAACATTAACACAATTGTATCCTTGATTATTAATACGTTCTTTCAGTTAAGTAGACATGCAAGCGACTTCTTAAGTGAGCAGCGACAACAGTTTTTCCGTTTTATTTTATTTTTTATATAATTATTTTAATATTTCCATCAAGAAGCAATACATATATCAACATACTGTGTAATTTCACACTCCAAACAAGATACATTTCCTACCGGTATAAGTATTCTACTCCACATTTTTAAACACACAAACCCATATTTACACAAGTTTTTCCGGGTTTGGCTTAAGTGCTAGTCAGGAAGATGCGAGGGGACAGCATAAAATAGCCAACGCTAATTAGCTTTCATCTTCACATAACACACAAACTTGTAAATGGCCATATCTATATGCCGGTTTACGACTTACCCCCCATTGAATAACAGCTAACACAAATCACGAAACGTGTGCGACCCTCTCATACCAGTAAATAACATAATGAAACATTGTTGGCAATAACGCTAGCTACATCTTCAGTAAACACCACGGCGGCTATCCTGGTGCTAACGTTAACTGGGTTAGCCGCAGATCTAGCTAATAAACACACAAAACCAACACAGGTTCAACACTTCGGTCACATGGATTTGTAGCACAAAAAAATTCAAGACAATGCCACTTCTATCAACTATCATTAACGTTGCAATTGCCCGTGTAGTACATTTCGGACCATACCACGACTGCTAGCTGGTTAGCTGCCAGCTAGGCCACACACAGGACACACTAGCTAACCTGGCGAGGCAGAACCCAGCCGTGGCAACACAAGAACCACACGGGATCCGAATCAGGCCAGCTCTCACCACGACGTCCAGGCCACATTAAACCCTCCTCAGACATGTACATATGCTCAGTATACTTACTGTGAAGTATGACGGCGTGATCACTTGGTTTCGGTTCCTAAACAGTTAAATATGACACATTTGATTGATCCGGAGGGGGGTTCACTTTGTTGCTTTTGTCTGCTAGCAGTTCACGTTCGGCCGAAGCAGCTCCACACAGCGTCGGACGGAAGGAACATGTTTTAATGATGTCACCGGGCGCAGGGTCTTCAGTAAAGCGAAGGGGCGGGGGGTCATCCATTTAAGCAACATGTCACATAACCGTGCATTACTTTGTCTTTTCACTGATAAAGATCAATTATTAATTATTAAAATAACAGATTGAGTGGTCTTTTGAGATCTGTTAAACATAACAAGCGAGAACATGTTATTTATGATAGCTTAACTTAACTTGTCAACATTTCATTAAAGTAATAATTGTTACTGTAACGTCAATAATAATAATAATAATAATCATAATAATACTACGTAATAACATGTAGTTGAACAGTTGATACATTATCATGGCTGTATTAAGCAAATTATAGTTAGCCAACAAATTGCTTTTCGGCTTCGAACGTAACTTTATCTAAACGAACGCAATTCGATCACACACGGTTAATAACAGACGGATTCGAGGATTTATAGAGGATCTTTGATACTAACTGTTCAATGAATAAAGTGCTGCGTGTGTTGCATTCACGGTCATTCTGGGGCAACAGCTTATTTGATCTCGGAACATATTATGTTATTGTATCACCACAATTACTGCTTTAAACCCGGGCCGTCTTGACCTCAAGAAAAGTGTTTGGGGCGAAATGGTCACCAGGGTGGGGCAGAGCAATGGTTTGTTAATGTTCTTGCCTGTGTCCTCAACCCTTAAATACTGTCCTCTGTGGTGGTCGCTGAAAACTGCTGAATCAATAACCCAGTGCATGACCGATAGATAGTCACCAGTTAAACTCATATGCTTTAGTAATACAAATGTAACAGCCCGTGGCCCCGGCCCGGAGAAACAGATAGCTATAACGTTGCTAGGTCTCAGCTTTTATTCTGACAGTGCAACTGCTCCGGTTCGCGCTTTGTTTGGAGCTGTGCCTTTGGACCGACAAAAGGCAATGCAATGATTGTGTGACAGATGGGCTTTTGTGTGAAATCTACGACTCACCACCAACATGACCTCCAGCGTCACACGTAGAGTAGTGCGTACGGGTGGGAGTTGTCTGGTGAAACGCATTGTTGTGTTGGGGGATGAGCCGTCCGTACTGCTGTTGCTACTATTTGCTCCTGGTCGACTGTGGCTAGCGAGTGACTCTAGCCTATGAATGGTCCACAAAGCAAATCATTGTGTGTTCTCTGTAGAATTTAATATCGAAACTTCACAGGCACCAAGCATGCCTCTTTCTTATTTTATTAGTAGCTGAAAAGACCCCAGTATCGCCCGTTGGATGAGAACACTGTGTGCGGAATTAGAGCCACTTAGCAGGCCGTATCGCCATTGCTTTGTAAGGCTGCTGGCTAGCTACCGTCTTCCTCAACTAGCAAAACTGTTCGTGAATCCGAGGTATGTTCTTTTTGCTTTATGTGCTTTTCTGTGCGTTTTGCAGTGACGACGAGGAGGCATTCAGTGTATTTGCAAAGTATGTGTTTAATGTTAAACAGTGGGTATGAATTAACATACGTTGTTTTAAAGAGCTCTTGTTTTGTTTGACGCCATTTGCTCCGTTTAGGGGGTGGCTAGCTCCTCTTGCTAGTTAGCTGGCTAGCTACTGTTATTGTTAGCAACTTGGCCACTTTGACAGCGAGTCGTAAGTGAAAAGAAAATTTCATCTCTGCACCAAATGGGCAAGTGCTAACTCCTGCGCAGTCATGTTGTACGTGTGCTGTGTGGCCGCCTCCCACCGCATTTAAATGCCTCAGCTCATTGACAAAACTGTAACGTACAGCTGGCTACTAACGTTACATATCAGTTCACAACATCGATATAGTCTCTGTAGTTTTAAGCTGTAACAAGTTCCACCTTTCTTTTGCTCTCTTAGTCAGCCGGTTTACTTTAACGTTATTAAAGTATGCATTAAAATCTCACACTCTAAAACTTTTTCTGTGTTTTGGTCCAGGGGACATTGGGTTAAATTAGAATACCATATCTCTCAGTTCAAAACAGGTATATTATATTATCATAGCAATCTGTTTTAATGGATGTTATTTCTGGAGCATATATTCATATTATTTGTTATCTTACTTGCAGCTTACACACTATTTTGATAGCTATCAAAGTATGAGATATCTCATACTGTTGTGGAAAACGTACCTTTTGAAAACAATTAATGCTTTGTCGATTATATTGCTGTTTTAATGTTTTGTACTGTGAAAAGTGGGAGTCTATGTCAGTCATAAAATGTGCATTATACCACCGAATACTGTATCAATAAATCATAATGGTCTTTGTTTTTTCTGACCTCTGAAAGGCAGCTCCTCAAAAAAATGCATCCACCTTTTCTGCCCTTGGTTTAACTTACTCCCCCAATGAAGTAAATGCAGATCTCTAATAGTTTCTCCCCACTCTGTGTCTCCACAGCAACACGGAGCGTCAAGATGAAGAAGAAAGCTCGGCAGCACCGGGTTGCGGTGCCGCAGAGGCCGCCATCTCCCATCCAGCCTTCCCCCAACAAGCAGATCCTGACTTACGCCCAGGCGCAGCGCATGGTGGAGTTCGATGTCGACGGCCGCCTCCATCGAATCAGCGTATACGACCAGCTGGACGTGATCTCGGATGATGACCCCATGGTGCAGGAGATGATGGAGTGCACCAGCAATAAGGAGAATGCTGAGAAACCGCAGCAGGTCCTCCTGAGGTCAGTCAGACTAAAAAACAACCTGGAGAAGAGAAACGCTGCATTGGGCATCACTGGCCATGGAGAGGGAGGTGGACATCCAGCCGCGGGTAATGCCGGTCCAAAGCTTCAGGAGCCTAAATTTCGTACAGTGGAATATAATCTTCCAGCAGTTCCTAAGCGCTCAGCTGCCTTTTACAAATACACTGAGAAGACAGAGGAAGAGCTGGATGAGGAAACAGAGTATGACATGGATGAGGAAGACTATGCCTGGCTGGATTTGGTGAATGAAAAGCGGAGAAGCGAAGGGGTCAGTCAGGTCTCTTACAACGTCTTTGAGTTCCTCATCGACCGCTTTGAGAAAGAGTTGCACTTGGAGAGTCTGGATCAAGGCAGTGAAAAGCACGCTCCCATCGATGAGGACGCCGCCTGCTGCATCTGCATGGATGGAGAGTGTCACAACAGCAACGCTATCCTGTTTTGTGATATGTGCAACGTGGCTGTGCACCAGGAATGTTACGGTGTACCTTACATTCCTGAGGGCCAGTGGCTATGCAGACACTGCCTCCAGTTACCCACCCAGCCCGCAGGCTGCATCCTTTGCCCCAACAAGGGTGGAGCTGTGAAAAAGACAGACGATGACCGCTGGGGCCACGTGGTGTGCGCCCTCTGGGTCCCTGAGGTCGGCTTCTCCAACACCACCTTCATTGAACCCATTGATGGCGTCAGCCACATTCCTTCAGCCCGCTGGAAGCTCACCTGCTACCTCTGCAAGGAGAAAGGTGTTGGGGCTTGCATCCAGTGCCACAAAGCCAACTGTTACACCGCCTTCCACGTCAGTTGTGCCCAAAAGGCTGGCCTCTTTATGAAGATGGAGCCAATCAAAGAGGTAACGGACAGCGGAGAGCCCGCATTCTCTGTGAAAAAGACAGCCTACTGTGGAGCTCATACACCTAACGGGTGTGTAAGGAGGCCTCTTACAGTATATGACGATGCCAAACCCAAAAACGGACTATGTAAGAAAGTGGACAAAAGGAGAGGTGTTGGTAAAGGACAGTCAAAAGGAAAGAAGAAGAGTAAGAGTAAGAAACCTGAACTTGAACCTGAAAGTGAAGCTGCAACCCCTGCTACTGTGCCTACGTTTCCTGCTCACAGGTATGCTTATGAGTTGTATTAATTGTGGGAGATGTGGTATTTGGTGTGTTGGGATGGCATATTCACTTTCATTTACTTTGAAGGTATTGGTGCTTAGTGTGTGAGTGGTGGTTCAGGCAGGGCTTTTCTGTCTTTCTCATAGACACTGATAGGGATTTTGGTTGTTGATGTGCAAACACTGGCTGTTACAGGGTTTGTGCATTTGTGCCACTGGTTAATGTTTGCCTGCACAGATAGAAGCTTCAGTGATCTGCTAGCATGTACTTGGTCTGCACCGAGTGCCAGTCAAATGCTGTTTAAAGTTTGTCTGCGGCTGTTACTTTTAATATAACTGAAAAACCACAACCACATGTAAACAGCCACAGTTCACACAGTCTAAAAATATACTTGTCTTGCATGATCCTGCAAGCAACCAGTGTCTTTTGAGGTGTGCTTAGCTAGTTGTTCAGTATCCCTCCCTGGCTGTGTCCTTCTGATACCCGTCTTCCTGCCTCGTCTAGGTTACAAACCATTCTGAACCAGGTGTCAGTTCAGAAGAAGAAAGCCTTTGTGGAGCTGGTCCTGAATTACTGGACGCTAAAAAGGCAATCGAGGAATGGGCTTCCCCTTATCAGACGCCTTCAGACAAGCATGCAGTCTCAGAAGAATGCGCAACCGGTTTGTTCATCTGTCAGTCAACCACAGGAGACTTTCAGTCTTCATTTTGCCTTTTACCAAAGTACCAGTAGCATTTAGAACTTGACATGTTTAATGATTTTCATTTTCACACATTTTCTATAAGCCTTTTTAGATTTAGTGTTTTGCCTAGTATGCTTTTCAACTTGTAGTGCTGTTAACAAGGAGTTTGACAGTGCTATGTTTACATGCTAACTACAAGCAGCATGTTAACTGCTAAATGTGGCTCTGTGTGCCATAAAGAAATATAAGACCTCATTGTATGGAAAAACGAGTCTTGATAAACATTAGGGGTGTGCAAAAAAAATCAATTTGAATTGCAATTCAAGCTCTACCAATTCAAAATCGATTCATAGAATTCCAAAAATCAGTTCTTTTCTTTTTTTATTGTAGGTCTACTGCAATCACATCATAGATAGATAGATAGATAGATAGATAGATAGATAGATACTTTATTGATCCCTAAGGGGAAATTCAAGGTCCCAGTAGCTTTATACATCACACAACATACATCATAACATGATGTTAAAATAACAAATAAACAAATCCACATGAATAATATGGACAATAAAAGATACTATATATATATATATATATATATATATATATATATATATATATATATATATATATATATATATATATATATATATATATATATATATATATATACATATATACACACACACACGGGAAAATTAACTACATTTACATACTGTGAATCATTTTTTTTAATCAAGAATCGTTTTTGAATCGTGAGCCTAAAAAATATTTATTTATTTATTTCAATTTCTTCTCCAGAGGCAGAGTGAGGAGGAGAGCAGGGTACTGAAGGACCAGTTGAAGGAGTGGCATCGTCTCCGACATGACTTGGAGAGAGCCCGGCTGCTGCTTGAGCTAATCCGCAAGAGGGAGAAGCTCAAGAGGGAAGAGGTAGGAGTGGAGGAATCGATGGGTAGACTTCTGCCTTAAACCTGTGGTCAGATAAATTCTGCTAAATAAATACAACAATCTGATCGTGGAATGGTTCCTCTGTGTGCTGTGTTCTAGATTAAACTGCAGGAGACCCTTCTAGAGATACAGTTGAGTCCATTCAGTATTTTGCTCAGAGCCCTCTTGGACCAGCTCCAGACAAAAGACCAGGCTAAGATCTTCACCCAGCCAGTTGATGTCAACGAGGTGAACTTCAGTAGATACTTTTGTTGTACTGTTGTTGAGCTTGTCCACACATCATCTATTATATATATGTTTTCCTTTGGATGCCCCACACACACACACACCATTTACCTATGGAAGAATATGAATACTATGAGTACAATATGCTGCAAAACCATTTTATTTCTTGCATTTCTTGTTGTTATGTGAATGTGCTTTATCTAAATCTGTGGTACAGTTTGTTTAATTACTTATTTATTGTGTGCAATATTGGAAAATCGTAGAGGTCTCGTTGTTGTATGCTCCACCAAGGAAACACAGATAGTGCCGAAAAAAGCTGATTCTGGCTCTACTGTTTTGGCAATAGCAGTGCATTGTGTTGGCTAATCAGACATGTTATGTAACATAGGGCTGGGCGATAGGGAGAAAATCGGATATCACGATATTCTTGACTAAATACCTCGATATCGATATTGCAGCGATATTCTAGGGTTGACAATTGGTGCTGTAACAAAATATCTTCACACTTAGATTTTAGATAAATAATCATCAGTAATGTGGACATAATGTCTAAGTGGGGGAAAGGCAAATAATAGAACAGCTAGAACAGTCTGGTAAGATCAGAAAAGTACATCACTTTACTGTAATGCAGCCTTTAAATCCAGGAAAAGACAACACTGTCATATCACGATATTACGATATCCAAAATCTAAGACGATATCTAGTCTCATATCACAATATCGATATATTGCCCAGCCCTAATGTAACATATCTCATAGTGCTGTATGTATCTTGTGGCATTGTGCCGATTTGTTGTTTGGCTCTCAGGCAATGAGTCAGAGAAGAAAGTAACTGCAGCCATGATGAACTTTTTAAGACATGTCCAACCAGCTTTTAGCGAGTACAAGGACTACCATTTGTCACCCAGAGACTTCCTGTTTGATAAGGCTCCAAACTGGACTTGCTGGTTCATATTTCAACACAGTACTTTGCACTTTGCCATCATGCTGTTGTCAGGAGGAAAGCCTGCTAACGGCAGAGCAGTGAAATAATGGCAAGTCACACAAACATTTACATAATTTAAACTCTTTGTGTTTAATCTAAGTACATTAAAGAGTCCAGGGGAGGACAACACAGAGTGTGACCTTGTGAAATATCAAATCATTGATTATGAGTTTCTGAGTAATTACAGCCTTTGCTTGCCCGTGCATTGCTACACGTGTTAAAAGTTGCACTTGAACACACCACAAAGACTACAGACAGCAGACAACTGCTCGCTCCGTGGTACAGGTTCTGATCATAGTGACTCTCTGGTTGTAAATCAACACCCCCTCTCCTTGTTTAGACAGTGTTGAGCAATGTGACTCCCTGTTAAGTGGAATGTGTTACTTGAGAGGAAGGTCCACCGGGAGATGGTGACGTATGAAGCGGGTGAAGGGTTGTCTTTCCTGCCAGCCCGGCTAGCTCAGTCGGTAGAGCATGAGACTCTTAATCTCAGGGTCGTGGGTTCGAGCCCCACGTTGGGCGCAGCTTTTTGACTCTGGACTCTGTTGAATTACCAGTAGATTTGGTTGGTTAACTGAGCACGTGTGGAAAGTGTGTTGTTGGCAATAAGATATCTAAGTTTTAAGACATTACAAGCTAGAAAAATATGAAATATTATTGATTTTTTTTAATTGATTTTTTTTAGATAGTGTTGTAAAAGATAATATGCCCCAACAGACTAACGTGATCTACTTTACAGACATGCTGACATGAATGATTTATTAGATGCTGTATCTAAAATAATTACATTTGGTCAAGCATTTTGGGTTGACATGCAACATACAATGATATTCACGTTGTGTTTAAAAATAAATGGTGGAAGTAATTCTAAAATAATTGATTATATCCGCTGTTTCCTGATAGGTGCCCGACTACCTCGACCATATTAAGCACCCAATGGACTTCTCCACCATGCGGCAGCGCATCGATGCACAAGCCTACAACAACTTTGAGCAGTTTGAGAACGACTTCAACCTCATTATTGATAATTGCATGAAATATAACTCAAAGGACACCTATTTCTACCGGACTGCTGTTCGCCTCCGAGACCAGGGCGGGTCTCTGCTCAGAAAGGCTCGGCGAGATGTGGAGAAAATCGGCTTTGACACTGAAAGCGGCATGCATCTGGCTGAAGCGCCCGAAATCAAAGCACCAACATCCTTTTCTTGGGAGGACGGTAAGGGCAGCAGCAGCAGCAGCAGCATCAGCGAAGGCACATGCCTCTGTGACGGGTTTGGATCATTAGAGTCGGGGCGAGTGAATGAGAAATAGTCACAGAATTTGACCATGTTTCAATCTCCTACTGTTTTCATTTTTCTCCTTAGTGGACCGCCTACTAGTGCCAGCCAATCGGGAGCATTTGTCTCCGGACAAGCAGCTGCAGCAGCTACTGGAGAAGTTTGACCTGACCTGTGCCATGAAGTCCAGCCCCTCCCGCAGCAAGCGCCTAAAGCTGCTCAAAAAGACCATCAACGACGTGCGCAATGAAATGAGCTTAAAGAAAGTCCTTCCCTCCCACCACCACCACCACCACCACCACCACCACTCGTCTTCCTCCACAACTCCCTCCACATCAGCACCATCTTCATCAGCTGCCTCCAACC
This sequence comes from Zingel zingel, assembly GCA_023566125.1. Classification (NCBI taxonomy): domain Eukaryota; kingdom Metazoa; phylum Chordata; class Actinopteri; order Perciformes; family Percidae; genus Zingel; species Zingel zingel. The sequence goes on along the minus strand of CM042331.1, from coordinate 16,340,070 downwards.
CAGAGTTGAGTAAACCTAAAGAAGAGAGCTTGAAGCCCAATGGACATTTTCCAGATGAGGGTACGTATGGGTTTGAAAATGTGTGTGTGACATGTGATTTTTTTTTTTTTTTTTAAAGACAATCACATGTCCTTAATATCCTGACATGCAGATCAGAGATTAGCCTCTAACCCAAAACATAGCCTGACAGAGCAATGTCACATGCTGTTCCCCTATACTGAGTGTGTCTGAAACATGGTAGTATAGTCGTCTTTGCTTCCAAATCTCTGAGTTGCCCTCCAAATCTCGGATTTTTTTTGTTAGCAATTCGGAGAGAGCGAAATTGCAATTAAGTCTTATTGTCAGGCTACTATTACACATCATACAATCATTATAAACTCTGCTCTGTTTGTGTTGAGGTGAGCATCGGTCTGCTGTTTCAGGGGAATTTGCTGAAAACACTACAGATGCTCCTGGTATTTGGGAAAGCGGGAGCCTATGGTTGTGAACACAAACCTTTTTTAATTTTCTAAAACTAAAATCAAGAAAGCCAAAACCATCTTAATTACATAATACACTGATAAAACCTTTGAATGGTATAGGATAATTGGTGGTCACTTGTTTTGTTAATGTGTAATAAGATTCTTCAGTAACATTGGCAATATCAGTTGAACTGATAAATGGTCTCTTTTAGACGGAGAATGTGTGCAAAACTGCAGTATTTATTCTCCAAACAGAAGAACAAGAAAACTCCTTTCAGATCATTAACTCAGTTTTAGTGTAACAGATTGTTCAACTGAAAAATGTTCAAAAGTCTTACAGACACACAAAACCTCATGTGAACTCCTGATTCCAAATGACAGAAGCAGACAGTAATACCTTTTTAGGATTACATGGATATCACGGTTGTGCTCTGGCAGCAGAGAGTGATTGGCGACTCCAAACAATATTCTTATGTCCCTGTGTTTAACTGATCCCTGAATGGGAGTGCACCTAGGGCTCAGAACCAATACTGTCCGCATCGGTACACTATAATCACTACGAAAAATGTGTAAACAAGCTCTTAACAATGTCACTGCGTTGGCTTCTTAAAGCGTAAACTCACAGCACACTTGCTGAGTCACATTAAGTCTGGTGAAGATGGCGTTATAATGAGCTGGTGGGTAAAAAAGAAAGGGGGGAAAAAGTCATTTTGCTCTCATTTTTGTATTCGTAGTGCCTCAGTGTTTATTGTTTACTTTTATGATAAACCTAAAAGTGTGTGTGTGTGTTGGTAATCGCATTATACTAGATCATATTTTTTGTCTTTGTTGCGACTGGACTTTTGTTGTGTTGTTTATGTTTTTACTTTTATACTTTTGGTTGTTCTTCCAAAATGGTATGCCACAGATTTCATTATGCTCTTCTGCATAGCTAATCCTTTACCACAATAAAATGTAATATATTCTATTTCTATAGCACCATGAGGAAATAGTTCTAAGAATGGAAGAGAAAGTAAAAATAAATTAATATAAATAATAAAACTGAAGAAAAAAAAAAAAAACTGATGCTCTGCACCCAAAAAACTAAGTAAACAAATTATGGTGCGTAATTGCAAGCCCGTGTGCCATAGTATGAATAATGTGTTGTGCTTAGTGGTTGCAATTTGAATAATTAACGTACGCTGTATAGTCAAACATTCAATTATAAACAGTTATTTCTTCTTCTTCTTCCTTACAGGAGACAAGTCTCTTCCACCTAAACTGGAGCATTCCGACTCTATCCCCCCCCTCATCCACTCAGACAGAGACCCCGAGCCCCCCACCCTCAGACCAATCGACGGCGCCCCAGACTGTGAAGACAAGCATCCCAGCAAGCGCGTCAAGTTCGATGGGGAGATACCAGACCTGCTCCCCTCCGCCCCACGCCTCAACGGGCACTCCCACGACAGCCTCCCAAACTCGTTGCTGGACAGAGATGTGAGCGTGGTGGCCACGTCCACCCTCGCAGAGCCCACGGGCACGGTTAACCGCCGGACGGCCGTGCTCTTCCGCAAGTCCAAGGCCGCCAGTCCCCACAAGCCCCCGAGGAGCGGAGACGAGGAGGCTGACAGACTCGACAGAAAAGAGGGCATGGAGGAGGAAGATGAAGACGGCGCACAGCTGGGCTCCAAGTCCTTCCTGTCGGTGGTCATACCCCGGCTCGAGACGCTACTTCACAGCAAGAAGAGGAAGCACAGCGGCAGCAGAGACGGCGAGGAGGACGGAGGAGAGGGAGAGCACAAAGATGAGGGAGAGTCCCCTGTGAAACGACTTGATACTGGTAGGAAGTGTACACAGAAAAATACTCAGTGAAAATGGGCTGTATGTCACTGACTATGATTTCTGTGGGGATTCAGTGCCATCAATATTTCCACCATCTAACACTAGCCTACCTTGTGCTTATTCACGATTTTCTTAGTTACCAAATGTCAGAATTTGAATGCCTTTCCTTCAAGGCTCTGATTAAATTAGTGTATGTATTAAGTTCTGCTGCCAGTGACGGACTGGGAATAAAAAAAACAGCCCTGGCATTTGCAACACACCGGCCCTATTTTTGTCTGTATCCTAGCTTGGAAATTATTAACTTTACCGTCCAAGTGAGTCTTTCCACCCACCTCTTGAATATTTGTGGCTGCATGCGTACAAAGACCAATTATCAGTAGTGGCCTATAGGGGTCCATGGGGGGGAGGGGTCCTTCTGGCATTTGCCCAAATTCCAGATGGCCAGTCCGTCTCTGTCTGCTGCCAACCCCTGAAACTGTCAGTTCAAACATTGCAATTAGCTGTTAGACTACTTATAAGTCATTGCAGTCAAAATAGCACAGTAGTAATTAGCAACAGACACTTGTTTACTCTGTTACATCAGTCTGCCTAATAAAATTAGAGGCTGATTGAACAAACTGTAGCCAATGCAGACACATGACCATTTGAGCGTTCGTTATATACGTTTTTGTGTTGGGTTGTAAATCTTTTTGTATTCTATTGTGCTGTGCCTCCTCTCAGGCTTGTCAAGCGGTTTTCTGGAGGTGGAAGAGGAGAAGGAGCTAGAAGACTCTAGTAGAGCCAGTAGACCTGTGGAGCCACGAAGACGCTGTGCCTCGGAGTCCTCCATCTCTTCATGTTGTAGTCTGCCAGGAAGCACCAGGTAATCCACCAGATAATAACATACAGCTAGTCTTGTGTTTTTGGTTTTGATTTAACTTAAAAGCAGGGCCTAACGATGTCAGCTGCTCTTTCTGTTCTTCCATTCTTCTATTGTTCTATTAGCTGGTCGTCAGAGCAAGCCATCATCAGCACCAGAAGTTGACTGGTGTGTATATGTCTTTTTTGTTTTGTTTTTGTTTCTAGCACTATTCTCAGTCTTCCAAAATGTGGGAAAGGGAAACCCGCCTTGGTCCGGAGAAACACTGTGGACGATAAGAGCGAATTAATCGCCTGCATCGAAACCGGGAATTTTGCAAAAGCTGCACGAATCGCTGCTGGTAAATTGGCTGCATTATGAGAATCTGCATGCATGTGTGAGGGTTAGTCTTAACATTATGTACACAGACTATTTTATTCACAGTTTCTAATAAATAGAAGTGCTCTACACAATTCTTATGCCTTTCTGTAAACAAAAACTGAATCGGAGCCTGGATGATACTGAATTTTGAGGTTGATACTGATGACTCAACAAACATGTTTTACATGGGCCCTCAAATCTGGTTATTGAGAAAAATATGTTCGTACCTAGGCAGGAGACTTCACATCTTACAACCATTCACTTCATCAAAGCAAATCGTAAATATGAGAAAACATTTAGAACCGTAAAACCTCACTGGACTTCCAGTTAAAGGTCCCGTGTGCTTTGTAAAAAGTACTCAGAAACGGTGCCTTCAAACGAGCCGTCCAGACTTCTGTACAGATATGTCACAACTATACTATATATAGACAGAAAGTGCCGTTACAGTGCCGTTACGTCCATTCCCCGGCTGCAATGATGGTGCAGAGACGCCGAGAGCGCAGATGCGGAAGACCCGGAAACGCTGACCAATCGGATCAGACTGGGCTTTTTCTGGAGGGGGGCTTAAAGAGACAGGCGCTAAAACGGATCGTTTCAAACAGAGGGTGAATACAGGTATATTCAGACACAGTATGAGAAGAATTATATGTTTTGTGAACATTAAAGCATGTAAACATGTTCTAGTAGGAACCCAAAATACAAGTATGAACCTGAAAAGGAGGATAATATGGGACTTTTAATAGAAAATAGGGCCAAATATACACTAGAATGCAGCAACATTATGTGCTGCAATTCCTACTTCTATGAGCCAACATATACGCACAGTAAGTATTTGTGTATGTTGCCAGATGTCTGCAGGTGCTGTACAATCTTAAAATGTTTTAAATTGTGTCATGAAAACTATCAAACTTTGAACTGGGGAATTGGTTCTTTGATATTTGGTCCTAAAAGTTCAACTGGCAGACACCTGGCATTTACATGCATAAAAGCAGGGTTGGAAATTACCAGCAGCTTCCAGCCAGCTTCTTGTGACTTTGGGCAGTGACCGGTGAATTTATATCCTTTGAATGCCATTATGGCATGTAACCAGTCAGCAGCTGGAGACTCTTCCCTCATCTAAAATTCATATTTGGCTAATAAAATGCTAAAAGTGGCTGGTGAATTTTAATATATGTCGTTCACTGTGGCTCTTAAAGGGAAAAGTGAATTTCCCACCCTGGTTTTGCTGTGTGGTCCTGCACTTCCAGCACAGCTTTAAAAATGTGTTTTCTGTGTTTAAACCCACACTTGACTTGTTTGGTGTTGTTCCCGCTTCCATAGAGGTTGGCAACAGCAATATTTGGATGCCCGCTAGTGCTGCAACTGTTGCATTGGAACCCCTAAAGCTAGTTTGGGCCAAATGTAGTGGATACCCTTCCTACCCTGCCTTGGTGAGTGTTTGTGGGCAAGAAAAGCATGACAATCTAGTCTTTTTAATCTAAAGTTTTCTTGTCATCTCTTCACTTTGGAACCTAATTATGGCACTCTCGTCCCACAGGACGAAGCAATTGTTTTACTGCGGCTGTTCTTTTAGGTGTCCAGTGGACAGTGTGGGGGGGGGGGGGATGTCTGGTGTTTTCCTCTAGGTGTCAGCATGAAAAGACAAATGAGGAAAAGGTGTGTGTGTGTGTGTGTGTGTGTGTGTGTGTGTGTGTGTGTGTGTGTGTGTGTGTGTGTGTGTGTGTGTGTCTATATTCGTGGGGTCCAAAAACCGGGGGGAATACAGTATACTTGTGGGGTCTGCACAGCCTTGTGGGGGCCAAAATGCTGGACCCCACAAGGTTAAAGGGCTGTTTGAGGGTTAGGACTTGGTTTTAGAATTAGGTTATGGTAAGGGTTAAGGTTAGGCATTAAGTTGTGATGGTTAGGGGCTAGGGAATGCATTATGTCAATAACGGGTCCCCACAAAGATAGTGAAATGTATGTATGTATATGTACATATATGTATGTACATACACACATACTCTTCATATATATATATATATATACACACACACACACACACACACACACACACACACACACACACACACACACACACACACAGTGTAGACATCTTTACATACGGGTGGACGTATGTTTGCATTCATGAGCAGCTGTGTGTAACGGCCTCCCCTCTCCCGCTGTGTGTAGATCATCGACCCCCACATGCCGCGTGTGGGCTGCCAGCACAACGGGGTGTCCATCCCCATGCCCCCCATGGACGTGCTCCGCATCGGCGAACAGATGCAGTACAAAGCCGAAGAGAAACTCTACCTCGTCCTCTTCTTCGACAACAAGCGCAGCTGGTGAGTGCCGCTATCTGTTGGAGTGATTTAAGCTGACGCAGGTCTCTGCAAGGGTAAACCTGTCAACATGTCCCTCAGCTGATCATTATTCTCTCGTGGCTGCGTCACATCAACTTTCAAGAGACAACAAAATGGCTCTCTTAAAAATGTCCCCCGTTTTTCAGTCTTTAACAGTGATGATGGTACGGTAGCATTTGTGTTACACTTGAACTGGCTTTTTATTTGCCACTGGGAAACATTACTCCGCATCCAGGAAAATAAATCATATTGTTATTAAAATAGAGCATAACAAAAAGCTTTTTGTTTTGTTCTTTACCATCAGTTGATTACATACTCCTGAGTTCCATTTTTTTTGTCTTGGCACACACATTATTTAACTTCTTTATTTTCCCTAAAAAAACATTTTTCCATCCCAAAGACCACTGCGCCCTCAAATGGAGCCGAGACAGTAGCAATAGTAATATTTCTGGACTATAAGCACTGACGGGAACTGATGTTGGGGCTGGTACTGTGAGTTGGCCAGTTTTCTCCCATCTCCCTGCCAAAATACCTGCAGAAAACCTGCTCTGTGTGTGTGTGTGTGTGTGTGTGTGTGTGTGTGTGTGTGTGTGTGTGTGTGTGTGTGTGTGTGTGTGTGTGTGTGTGTGTGTGTGTGTGTGTGTGTGTGTGTGTGTGTGTGTGTGTGTGTGTGTGTGTGTGTGTGTGTGTGTGTGTGTGTGTGTGTGTGTGTGTGTGTGTGTGTGTGTGTGTGTGTGTGTGTGTGTGTGTGTGTGTGTGTGTGTGTGTGTTCGTTCCAAACATTTTCCCATTCCAGCTTTTCAAATGTGAGACTTTACTGCTTTTCACTGTTTTTATATTTTTTAGATCAACTTTTTAGAGCAAAATCTGTCAGCGGGATAGTAACACGTAGGGCGGTTGCCATTGGTTTTCCTCAAATGAAAGAATAATCACACATATGAGAATAAACACCAATTATCTGTAGTGCTTTGTTTAAAATCAGATTTAATTCATTGCAACAAATCCAAGTTTTCTTGTAAGAAGGAGTGATACATTCCTGGGGAGTGATACTTCTAGAAGGATAAAAAACCGTAGCTACTGTTCAGGTGTTGTAATATGGATGCTGCTTTTTTTTCCCCCTTCAGGCAGTGGCTTCCTAGATCCAAGATGGTTCCTCTGGGAATGGACAAGACCATAGACAAAATCAAAATGATGGAGGGACGCACATCCAGCATTCGCAAGGCTGTCCAGATCGCCTTCAGCCGTGCCATGAACCACCTGAGCATAGTGCAGGACGAGCCAGTCAGCGACCTCAGCGACGTGGACTGATGACACTCGCTGACTCTCTCTCTCTCACACACACACACACACACACACACACACACACACACACACACACACACACACACACACACACACACACGTGTACGTTTCCTGTACCAAATACCCTCCTCTACTCCCCCCTGACTCTCTGTCTCTGCAGGAGACTCAAATGTTTACTGGGCACCTGCTGTAACAGGTGGTGTCTCTTCCTCATCCATTCCTACTCGCACACACTCCTACCACGTGCCGCTGGGATATGGCTGCTGCTGCTGAAATGAATGTGTCTATCTATCTATCTATCTATTCCTCTCCACCTCCAGGCTGGTAACTGTGCTTAGAGACTGCTCTTTATGTCCACCTCCCATCCCTCCCTCACTCCCTCACTCCACCAATCATTGCCAATCAAGGCAAAAAAAAAAAAAAATAGTGATTGATTTCCTACATTTTGGTAGCCTTACCAAACGTTTCTGTACTGTCAGGACTTTGTAGAGAGACAAGAACTTAACACCGACCGTTAAATTTTGGCTGTGGCTGATGGGGCCGTTATTTTGGGAGGTAGCCAATCATCATTTCTGTTACAAGTCATTAAGAGAAGAAGCATTTAGTAGCTGGTAAATTAGCTAAAGTGGACAGAAAACATACATTTCATGCCTACTTGAAGGCTTTTCAGTTATAGCCAAAGCTTGTGTTATGTCACATTTACTTACTGGTCCTCTCCATTTACAAATATCTTCCTTTGTTTTTAAACTGTAAATAGTCTGTACAGTTGCCTGACACTAACTTATTTTGTAATTTTGACATCAATGGGTACTGTACAGGGGTTTTCTTAGTATTTATACTTGGTGCATTCTTAGCACTAACATGTGAGTGCTATTTTGACAGTGCTGTATGATCAAGAAGAATGGAAAAAAAGAAGTGCAAAAGCCTTAGTATAAGGAGATTAGGGCTAATGTCATGTTTCAGAAAAGTATGAAAGTATTCCCTTTTTCTTTTCTTTTTTTAAGTTATTGAGGTTTATAATCGTAAGCTTCCATTTGGCATTTATTATTTTTTGTATTAAAAATAGTTTTAGTATATATTTTTTTCCAGATATATTTATACGATTTGAATACACGGTAATACGGTATGTAAGTCTCTGAAGCTCATACAGGCAGTCTGATGTTGTGGACCCAGAACGTATATTGTTCTCAAGAAACCAAAAATGTTGCTACCCAGAAGTTTTTTGCCGATTTTATTTTCTGTGTGACGCGGGAACTTGTTTGCCAAAAAAATGGAGGAAAAAAAGTAAAAGTGTATTTTTATGTGATACATTTGACTGTTACTTGGTTTTGCTGTAGTCATAGGGAGACATGCCTGCGGTAACTTATTGTAAAGTTTTTGCATTACTTTATATCCAAGGAAAGACGTGCAAACTGATTGTGGTAAAGTGGCACATTTTGTGGTGGATACTTGCCTTCTTTTTAAGTAACCTTTTCTAACTTTTATTTTTTCCTAGTTGTAGACTTCAAGACATTTCATTTTATACTCTTGCCTTTTTTTTCTGGGAAGCATTGGGTAGTTTTGGTATATTTCATTTTGTACTTAACTGTAGTAGTTTTTTTAATCAGGTCATATGATATATTGCTGGGACAGTTTTTTTTCTAGCGAAAAAATAAAAGATACAAATATGAACACGTTTGTTTTTTTTTTTATGTAGGGTCTCCTGGTGGCATTGTGCAGTATTCAGTGTTACACAAACTCACTGCTAAAGTAACTGACCAACAAATGTAATTTAATAAAGCCAAAATTCTAATTCAATTTGTGATTACATTTATATATTTTTAGCCTTATCTGGGGCACAAGAGGGACTCAAATTCTCCTCAAAGTTACTTTTAAAGGACTGAACGTCCTTCATGGTTGGCGGAGGGCAGACACTAATTCAACCTACTCCCTGCCATATGGCACTGTACCCTTCTCATTTACTCACCTGATGAGTGTCCACCTAAATAGCAAATTGTGTCCTATAGGTTGCCAGCTACTTAATATAGGCTGCTGTATTGCAGCAATTTTATATGAATTTTTGAAGATCAGAATTCCATAATGGAAGTCAATGAGAGAGAGATGATTAGATTCAACGTGGGAAGTAAACTGCTCTGACATACGTGCAGCCACTAAGACACAGTTTTAGAGCAATTTAAGTCAGAAGTGACTGTTAGCTGTGGGCCGTTATGAGACTTCATCAGTAACATGACTGACTGGAGGGTGGAGCAGTGTTTTTTTTCTAGATTAGAAAATATTTTCTAAACTGGTCAAAGTCCCACATTTTTTTACTCTACAAGCACATATGCGTACCTTATTGGACAAGATTCCCACAAGAGTTTTTGAAATAAAAACATTAATAGGTTGAGCACTGCGACACACTAATTCACTGCTGTATACGTGTGCAGGCTGAACCCCCTCTTCGTCTTCCTTTTCTTAAACTTAGATTCTCAATTCATTCAAACACTGTGTACACTTATTGTACATCATCATGCTCCTGCTGCCTTTAATATTTTAAACCTCCTGGAACTACAAGCCAATTAGTTTTTAGCGCAATTAAAAGTTGCACAGGTTTAAATCAACTTTAAACTTAGAAAGATGATCCTGACAACGGTGATCTGGTAAAGGAAGTTCGTTGATTTTGATCAATCTAATTTGATTATTTTGGTAGGAACTGCTCATATGTGCAGAACTTATTATACCTCTTCTGGATTCCGTTTTTATTCTTTCTATTTCCATCTTAAGTGTTGGCTCACTTGGCACAGCATGCACCTTGTTAATCTGTCATTTTAAGTTTGAATCCCCGCAGTCAGTGCCAGAGGACGTGTTAGTTTGAGATATTCTCTCGTTTTTATTCACACCTGCTTTTTTTTTTCCTGTAAATGCAGCTTTTCTAATGTTAATACATGCTCTTTAAGCAACAGTGGCAGCTACAGCTTGCCAGCTCTCACCCATATTTTCTTCAGGAAATGCCTTCTCTAGTTATTTTTAATGCTTTTTCTACCTACTATTCTAAATTTCCAGATTATCCTCCTGCTGAGAAATGTAGGGTTCTTAGTAAATGTGTCAAAAGCTGTGTTAATGAAATCATTACAGTTCCCCTCTCGATGGTTAGTGCTTTACAAGAGATATTTCAGTACTGACTGTAAAAACCTGTAGCTGAAGAGCTACAGGTCCTGTGGTCATTTACTGAAGTAAAACTACCAATGCAACAATTACAAGTATAAGTCCTTTCTTCAAAGAAAATTTATTAAAAGTGGTATCAGTAAAATGCACTGCACATAAAGAAAGCTTTGAACTATAGTGGTTGATTATTAGTCCAGTTTTGACCACATACAAATGGTCACACGGTAAATCTGAGGGGTCGTGAGATGATTAATGGGGTAGAAAAGAAGTTCTGCTACACACATTTGTATTATTACTTTGTACATTTCTCTAATCCTTGTTTTTTTTTTCTGAAATAATGAATAGTTTTACCTATTTTGGTGCAAAGTTAAGTGGATATGTCAAGGGGAACCCTATAAACATGTAAAATCTTAAAGGTAACTGAAAAGTAGCACGTAAAATAACTGCAGTGAAGTAAAAAGTATAATATTTCCCTCTGAAAAGTGGTGGAGTAGAAGTATACATTTACGAAATACAGCTAGTATCCCTCCTGCTCAAGCTAACTGAGAGACACGTAGGTATCAGCGTGGTATCAGCTCAGCACTGCAGAATGAGGCGGCCATTTTCAGTGTGTCCACAGAGAGGCGCTGTGGCTCCATACAAAACCTCCCTCCGTTTTGCCCATAGACTACCGTCTATGGTTTTTCCTGGACGTCATTTTTCGGTGTACCTGAGCGTCCACCTGCTCTGCTCAGCTCTGCTCACTCCCCCACCCAGGTAGGCATCAGTATTCAGCATATAAACCATTTCCATCACTGTGTTCAAATGGTGAATGCACCGAATAGAGAGAATGTCAATTAATGCTAAACCAGTTTAAAGACATGGCTGCTGCGTTGGCGCCTCTCTTTCTTCTCGAGCTCAGCTAAAAGTCACTGGCCATACCCCCCCCCCCCCCCCCCCCTCTCTTTTTCCATTTTCATTTTTTTTTTCACAGAGAGTGGGCAGACAATTCTCATCTTAAGTGTTTTATTTGTTTTATTGCTACTATAGTCAAATACAAGTTGGCTAACAGAGATGTGGGTTTGAAGTGTAAACAGCGCTGTGTGGGCGTGAGTTGAACCCATACCTACCAATTCGAACTCGTGGAGTTTGCTCTCCGGGTTCATTTAGAAGTGCGTCTTAAAAGGCCAAAAAGCGAGGCACGTCCTCGATGCAAATTTGAATGGAGACTGTTGAAATATGCATTAAATACTTAAGCCAATCCATCTTTTGTTATTTCAAGCTACTGACATTCGGAGAGGTAAAGTAGCGTTATGGGGGATTAAATGAGCTAGTAATGGCCCTGTGATATAGAAAGCCACCTTCGAGCCACATTGAAAGACATCTCCCATCTTTCTAAACGATTGGAGCTAATGTAGTCGCTCGCAAACACAGCAGCAGAGTCTGACTCCATCCCTCTCCCCCCCCCCCACCCCTTTGTCTGTCTGTCTTCACCAGATACTAATTGTGTGGGGAGGTAAACATAGCAGTCAAGTGGAGAGGACGGCGAGTCAAGCGTGAATATCAATCTCCCCACATCAGTGTCATCAGATGACTTTGACTGAGTTGAGGCGGGCTCATTAGAGCGCTGGAGCAGCGTGCCGCAGGCCGCAATAACATCCAGGAGGCCTCCGAAGTTATGGAAGCCTGCAGAGCTTTCTAACAGGTGAGCATGTGTGTGAATGTGTATGTATACAGATGTATAATCCATCCGCCCACCTTGCACTAAAGTGTCACCCTGGTTCAGGGAGGCAATGACACACACACACACACACACACACACACACACACACACACACACACACACACACACACACACACACACACACACACACTTGATACACTCCTCTGCATGCATTAATGAGTTTGCAGGCACATGGAACCGCACATGTACATAGCTGTAAATGTGTGTGAGCATGTTCCATATTAATGCATCTTATTATTGTGAACTTGCACCACCAGCAGTTCTTTGGTTCTCACGTCAGGAAGTGACAGCAAGTATTGCCAGGGTTTCACAATGGTGTCAGACCTGGCAACTAATTCCTGATACATTTTCCTCCCAAGGTTTTGGCGATTGGTGCTTTTTATTTTTAGATTTTCTTGACATTTTTTTTTTTTTACTTTTCTCAGCAGATTAATTCAAGGCGGAATGAAAGTCTCTAGGACTGCTTTTATTCTGCACCTGAACCATTGTTCATTTTCTGACAAAAAAACCTAAAGCAGAGATGGAAAAATAGTTAAAAGAATGCTGCTCATTCTCTGGTTTCGGATTCTGATAAAAAGTAGAAGTTGCTGCTTTTCTTTGTTATATTTCGTTGCAGATAGAATATCTTTGGACTTGTGGTCAGACAAAACCAGATAATTTAAGTAGAGATGGTACGATACCATTTTTGGCTTCCCCATACCGATTCTGATACCTGAACTTGCGTATCGGCCGATACCGAGTACTGATCCGATACCAGTGTGTCATATATTGTATTATGTTTTAACAACTACTATCCCTGTATGGATGTGATATGATTTCTATCTTTGTTGTCAGTCTGGCTCAGGTTAAACTCTTAGTGAAACATGAACAAACACAAATAATGAATGCCACAGAACTTTCTTTTTTCATCCAGTTTGACAGTCCGTTATAACGGAAAAAAGAACATAAATAAACTACTTTTATTACATGGTATTGGATCGGTGCATAAACTCCAGTACTTCCCGATACCAGTGTTTTAGGCAGTATCGGAGGCAATACAACCAGAACATCTCTAAATTTAAGACGTCACCTTGGAATTTGGAAAGTTTTTGCAATCTGCAGTTGTTGACATTTTATAGACTGATTATACCTTATATTTTCCCTAAAGTAGCTTTAAGGTTGGAAACATTTTTGGATTCTGTCCCTCTGACATAGGCTGTATATCAAATTTCCGTTCGTCTAGCTCTTTATTAAAGCTATATATTGTTTAAATCTAATATGTTCCAATCCATGAAGTCCATGTTTTTTTTTTTGTGTGTCTCGTAATGTTCTACCTGTCTTATACACATTGCCTTCAAAGTCATCCTGACAGATTTTGTATCTTTGGAGACCTCCATTACAGTTGTTAAAAATAAGCTCTGTGGGTTTAAACAAAGATTTTGTATTGACGGACCTACCCGTGAGTCAGTGGGGTTTGGAAGAGTAGTACATGTTTTCATCTTGAACATGTTAACCCTCCATTGTGTAATTTTTTGAGTTGATTCTTAGCAAAAACCCCTTTTTTTCTTTCACAAATATGTGCTCATTCATGTGTAATTACTTCCACCAACTAATCAAAGTATTCTCGTAAGCGTAGAATCTGTTAAAACGCGATGGGAATGGGAGAGGTCAGAAAGTAATATTCAGTTGGTTGTCATATACAAACAAAAAACAAAACAAAAACAAAAAAACGCTAGATGGGAGAAATTCTTACACAATGTAGCTTCCCTAGAAGCTCAAAAAACTCTTTAAAAAGCTGCATAGAGACTCCTCTTATTTGTGACTGAAAGTTGGGAGGTGTGTGAGGTGACTCGTAAAGGAAACACTGTGAACCCTGCCCCAATCCTCCTGCATTAAACATCATGCAAACCATTTCATTTTGGAACACGTACAAAAATATTATCCTCCACTGCTCCCTTCCACAGCCCTCCTTCTCTCTCTCTCTCTCGCTCTCTCTCTCTCTCTCTCTCTCTCTCTCTCTCTCTCTCTCGGGTCCCTGATAGGCTCAATCTCCGGTGGCTATGTTCAAAACACTGGGCCAGAATAGCACGGGCCCTTGGTAGATAAATATTTATGGGGTGCGTTTACTTTTTAGCACAGAGGAGAAGTAGAAATAGTGTGTTTCCAAGGTGAGCAAAACAAACAACTTCAAAGGAATTTAAATGCAGTTCATGTAAATGTTCTCCCACAGTCACATGTTTCTGCAGAGATTATCACTGGAAGGATTCATGCCTGATGCCAGATGACCTGATTATTGTCTGTTTGCAGAAAACGGGAGCGCCAGGGGCATTGGCGAATGAAGTAGATGAGAAAATTAAAAATAAAATGCACACAAAGATGGACTGTATAGTCACAGTCATGAGGTCCTGCCATTAAGTCGTGGCTTTTGGGCAGCAAAGCAATCAAACCAGCGGTTCCATCATCCATTGATCAGAGAGCATTGTGATCAGAAAGAGCACCGCTAATGGACGACATGAAAGAGCTGCTCAGCACAGATAAAGTTGCACAAAAAAGAAATTCATCAATGGTCCCTTGGGGTGTCATTTGTTTACAGCTAATCTGTAACAAACTACATAGGCTTTCACTCAGTCTGCGGCTTAACACCTGCGATCAAATAGCCGCTGTTAAATGTGTGTATCATATCTCTCTGGATTCTCATTCAGCAGCTCCACTGGTAGACGGCTGCTCGTCACATGTGCCCCCATCAAACGCAGCCAGGCGACCGTCTAATTATCTGCCAACGTCATGATTCAGCTGGCTTGGGTGGGGGACCAGCAGGGCTCAGAGCGCTGCCCTTTGATGTGAAAGATAATTACTTGTGTAGTTAAGATAATTGGCAGTAAGTCCAGAATAAAAGTCAAGAGGATAACTGTCGCTTCCACTGTAGCCTGAATGAGCTCAAGCTGCGAGCCAAACAGCGTGTGATTTTCCTTTTTTTGCTAAGAGTTAATTTAGATTTTGTATTTTGGCAAAGGTTTGGTATAAATTTGAAATGATGTACATGAATGTGCTTTTTGGATGCATGTTTTGGTACAGTTAAGAGGGGATTGCCACCCGTTTTACACATCATAGTTTGTTTACAGGTCTTGAGGCGTACTTCTGCATCGTGAAAAAAGTTGTATAAAGCCTTTTATGGCCCAAGAGGGAGCTCTGTGAAGTCTGATGCATTGCTTCAAGTGATGTCACTTGACTCTCCGACTGATCTGTCTCAACTTTCGGTTGAGTTGGATTGTGGGTAATGTAGGCGTCAGGGAGGAAGAATATATGGATTAAAAAAGACGATATCTCTGGTTCTGTTGCATTGGTTATGATCCTTTTAATTTTTTAACTGTCCATGTGAATTTGACAATGTTACAGGAGTGCAATGCTAAAATGGTACTCTTCAAGAGCAATAATAATAATTATAATAATAATAATAATAATAATAAAACTTTTTTTATATAGCACATTTCATGTTAACAAAGAAACCAGTGAAAGGATCCGTATCAAGATCGTTTGTTATATTACGTTACTATCGGCCGTCAGTAGATCGTTCTTTCGACTTTTTAAACTCCCAAATATCAATAGTATTAATGGTCTCAAAAATCTAGTACGGCCAGGCTATATACAGTTTTTTCCGATCGCTATGACAATTTTTTCAATACTTTTAACAACTTTCCTAAACTCTTAACAGTTAGCACGACATCTGTCTGTGTAGGCTATACATTTAACTCATTTCTTGTTGCTTTGACACAAAATGCATACAGTTAACACAAATTTAAAATGCTTGAACTTCTTTTACACACAAGCTCAACCAAGACCAAAACAATGCATCTTTACTGACCAATTTGCAAATGCTTTCACACTATGTCAGAACAGATAACAACATGTTCTAAACCTAACGTGTAGGCTAAAGTCAAAGTGAACAGCGGATCATATTGTAAACTGAAACACAAATATATCCCCTCCATTTTATTCCATTGCTACTGAGAAACAGCCGATTGAAGTTATGCAAATAGATTGATCACAGCTGATTGATATCTAGGAAACACAATCAGGTGTTGAGGTTCTTTCAATCACATGACCATATGTTACTGTAGTACATGCAGTAAAAGAGGACCTATTTGGGCTGATTTTGTGTGGAAAAGGAACAATAAAGATGAACACAAAGAAAGTAAGAAATTGCTGCACGAGTGAGAGGAAGACGAGTACTAGGACAATTCTGTCTGTCTTCTTTTTTTCATACAGTAAACTGTACATTTTATAAAGCTACTCTGCATTTTCAGTATTGAATTTCTGCAGCAAAAGAAACAAAATGCATGCATTTACTAAACCCAACAAAACAAAAATGTAGAGAGGCTTCAAGAGAAGCTGCAGTGTAAAACACAATCTATGATCAATACAATAACTATTGTCTATTATATAAGGGCAGACCTGACACATATAAAATAATGCAGTTCCTGTAATTCCATCTGATGTTAGTGTTTGTATGACATTGTGCTATGATTGACTAAATGTTCCTGTTGGAAGAGAACATGTGTTAGTGTTTTGGAAGAACTATTTGATTTTGGGACATGTTTGCATTGTTTTGGTAGACATAGTACATTGTGTTAGTGAATTATTGTATTTTGGAAATCAGTGTTGGAGTTTAGTTTACAATGTGTGATATTGAGCATGAAATGAACTGTTTTGCCAATTGTGTGTTTTAGGTGTGTTGGTGCGTTAAGAGTTTAGGAAAGTTGTTAAAAGTATTCAAACAATTGTCATAGCCATCATAAAAAACTGTAATAATACTAGTCAGTCATTAACAGCACTGTAGGATTTTAGAACTACTGAAGGTCAAGTCCCAACGCAACCCCACCACCCCCTTTAAAAACGACTGACCACACACCAAAAGGAAAGTTTGTAAAATGGTCTAATTATTTTGATTGAGACTTAATATTTTGTTATTTTAACTGTTCAATATCTACTTTCTGTAAATGTTATTCCCATACTTGAAAGTCTAAATGTCACACATTCTCCTCCATGTAAAGCACTTTGAATTGCCCTGTTTCTGAAATGTGCTATCCAAATAAAGCTGCCTTGCCTTGCTTGGCCTCCACACCTAAATCCTTAGCGTGCTTCTTTTCCTGTTGGACTGGAGGTAGTACAACAAATCCATTGAGTGTAAGAATAATACTTGAGTTGAGATGTAGACATGTAGATCATGTCCTACAGTTGCATATGTTCCTGAGTGGGTTTAGATATGGGGACCCCTCAGGGTGATGTGCGTTTTTGTATGTGCCTCCCCAGGTGTGTGTGTCTGTGTGTGTGTGTGTGTGTGTGTGTCTGTGTCTGTGTGTGTGTGTGTGTGTGTGTGTGTTTTAAGTGGCTTCATCCCAGCTCTCGTGGAAAAAGAGACTCTCCCGCCATTCTCATCACCATTCTGCTGCATTCCAAGGACACTGGTGTGATTGACGGGACTTAATGTGTATCTTGCCAGAATTGGATTTGATCCTGTGGGCTCTGCCACGGGGCCCCTATGTTAGATTTACGCTTCCCCCCCCCTCCTCCTTCTACTCCTATTCTCCCCTCCCTTTTCTCTGTCGAACAAACAGAAACAGAATTGCCTCTTCTGGAGCAGCTCCTGCCTGCCCGCTTGCTGCATTGTGGCGAGATCATGCACGGATCTGTGTCACTGGGTGATTGTGCTGCTTGTGTTTTACGAGGGATGGCAGGGACGTAGGAGAGGATTTGTGCATGTGAAAGACAGACGGAAAAAGAGCAGGTGTGACAGTGGGAGCTTGTATGTGTGCGTATGTATTTTATGTACAGGTGTGTGTTGGGGCATATGTGTTCACGTTTGCCTGCCTGTTTATGCCTGAGGATAAGAGGTGGGGGGGGGGGGGTAGGGAGGAGATAGGGGTTTGTATTGTAGATGCACCTGCTGCCACAGAGCTGTAATTTCCCTTGCAGAATTTAGCTGAATAATCGCACTTCCCCTGCTGGCACCTCACGCTTCAAAGCACTGATGAGATGAAACAAAACAATGATTTGTGGCGGGCTTGTCAGAAACGCCGCACTCGGCTCTTTTAGGGGCTGAGGTGGCGTGGCACTCCTGGTTGCATTGGCGAAACTTTTCCCACCCCGCATACATCAAGGCCTAATTACATCTGTAAATGACAGCATGGTGCCTAATATAAAACTGGGCTTGAGTCTGAGGCATCTGAACAGTCTCCACAGTGACATTAGCTGTCAGTGTCCACATAAAGAGACTGCATTTTATACCATGCTTCCATCAATCCCAAGGACGGCCAGAAGGAACATACCGAGAGCTTGTTGTTAATGCCATATCATTCAGATCGTTGAAAACTGTAGCATCAGTTCAACAAGCTCCATGTTGTGAAGCTGTGGGCATACGAGCAGGGCCCCATTCTCCCCGGCTTTTAGATAGCTGAATCTTGTCTCCCACAGATCTGTGGCAGTAACATCCTTATCGCCGGCAAAAAGCCTACCATCCGGGTTTATATATTTGGCTGAAGACTGACATTATTGCAATAGCGTCCCTCCTTATCTCTGTCTGATTCGGAGGCTGAGGAAGGGAATGCAGACCAAGACAGATTCCCATTTCAGCTGAGAAGTAAACCATGAGTTTCTATCCTGGTTCCATGTGGAGGCACCACTGTGGCACCCTTTATCCATTCATACATGTGTGAATATGCACAAACAAACACAGTGTCATGTGCTGGGTTTAATCTGTGTGTGTGTGTGCCCCATAGGCTCCTAGTTATCATCTTGAATATAACAAATGCTTCATGAATAATTGACATTGCTTGACCGTGTATTAGCCCCTCCAGGAGTCCTCTGCGATCTTGCATAATTTAACACAAATTCAACCAATCTGGAAAATCTGCAAGACAGGAAAAGATATTTGCAGTTCTTTTCAAATACCTGCAATTGTTTCCACAAAAAACTGTAAGAATGCGCGCCGATGTTACCAGTCACCATGCCTAAAACCGAGACTTAAACCCAACCTTCATGTAATGACTCTAGTTTGGCTTCAATTAGCCGTGCTCTATCTCTTTCCCTCTCCCCACTCGGTGGGTATTAAGCTGCAGACACACTGACCAGACGGCCGACCCTCGGTAGAAAAGGCAGCTGGACTGATCATTTTCCCAGAGTTGGTCTGAAAAGTGCCTCGGAACAAACTCACCAAAGCGCCGCAACGTAATACGTCTCCATAACAGCAGGTGGCGCTAATCTGTATTGTTGTCCAAAAATGAAAACCGGCAGCTGATTGGACAAACGTGTCACGTGGGTCTGGTTTCTCCGGAAATTCAAAGACAGACTGTCATGGCGGCTCGTTCAGAATACGATCTCGTATTGTACTAAAATAGTTCACCGAAACGTGTTTCTGAAAACATTTTAAGCAAGAAATAGGCCGTGCAGTTGCTGAACGCAGTTCTTCATTTCAGATTGACAAAGGTCAGTTTAAAAGATTTTCGTCAGATTTGAGAGATTCTAGTCACGCTCATTCCGCTCCCCGTGTCCGGGTTAGCACTCTACCAATCAGATTGGTCATTTGAGGCCGACTGCCGGCAGTGCCCGCCCCGCCGATTATACATGTCAAAATGAAGAACGACGGCCCCTCGGACGGACGACGGCACGGAACACACCGAACAGACTCGAGTCACTGACCCCGCCAGACTGTCCGACGGCCGATTATCGGCCTTGTGTGTCTCGGGCTTTACGTGTTGACTTGCAAGACATGACATGCATGGATGCAGTCAGTTGGTACAGTCGGAGAGAAACAATTAACAATTCCAAATTTTGCTGTACAATTAATTGTCTAAAAAATAATTGCGATCAACAATATAATTGTCTCCTTCAGTCAAATCAAAAAAATATAACTTTTTCAAACGAATAAAGTTTTGAATGAATCCCAGGATACATCTTTTGGTTCTATCACTCTAGACCCAGTGACCCAGATAATGTAGTAACAGGAATACACAGTCTAGGAAGTAAACCACGCCTCTTTATTGTCAGAAAATATTGTATCTTTTGCTTAAATTAACATGAAATTGACAATAGTCAACAGTCACACCCCTTAGGACCTTCGCAAATGCTGGCAAATAACTACGGTTAAACAAAGAAACGGCGATTATGTCAACAAATTGCGCTTAGACAATTATGTAATCATTGTTACAGGCCTAAGAAAGACAGACATTTCTTTAAAAATGACATGTGAAAATGACCGAACTCGACCCTAGCCTAAAGCTTTACACTAAGAAAAAGGCCTGATCCCGACCCGAGACCTAATTCTACGTTGTGACCCGTAGGATTCGAGTCAGGTAGCTGAACTGTACACCAAAGTTTTCACATAAAAATATTGTAATTCAGACTCACTTTTATGAGCCAAGCTCCAATGAAAATGAAGCCTCATTCTCTACAAACCTTTCTTCAACTACAGTGAAAAGGACTTTGTTTCCCCAGAGCTCGTCTCCTCAGGCAGTGTTTGCCCCCAGGCTGTGTACAGCTCAACAAAGCGTCTGCCGTTTTTTAATGTAATAAAACGACCCTGCGCTGAAACAGTCAGTAATTGTAATTTATTTATTTGAACAGGGACAGTGCACAAAAAACATTAATAGGTGTCTTGTGCCAGGTTGTAGCAAATTGCTAGTTTCTGCCCGTAGTCCCTGGGCAGGTAGATTGCGCAATAAAATACAAAGTATCTACAATACAGATACATAAAGTCATAAAAATCTACAGACATTATTGTCCCCCTATCCCAACCCATCTAGAGCTAAAACCAGACCCCCCCGCCATGAACACACAGTAATTTAGCACATTAATTCACTGGTGGGAGCAAGTCTGCTTTGCTAATCATTTTATTTGATTGACAGAAACGTAATTGGCAACAATTGTGATAACCGATTCCACATTTTAAGTTAAAGTCTCACAAATTCACTGGTATGAGCTTCACAAATGTAAGTATTGGCTGGTTTGCTTTGTCTTCTGTGACAGTAAATTGAATAGTTTTACATTTTTGGACTGCCACCTTGGACTCAAGGAAATTGTGATGCCCATTTTTTTCAGTATGTTCTACTATTTTATAGACCAAGCGATTAATCAATCGATCGGGGAAAAAAATTGGCAGAAGAATTAGAATGAAAATTAGTTGCAGCCCTAAAACTGCTATACACTGTATGTATGTAATTGTATTTACAGAAAGGTATACAGCAAGGCTCTTATTTTGGAAAGGGGATGAGTCCATATAACTTTGCTCTGTGGTAGCTGCTCCAGGTGCAGATGCAGGGGAATGCAGGTTGGAGATTGTAAAACAATAAAGGATGGTCTGTCTAACAGGTTGGAAGAGAAATGGGGATGCTTTTTAATTTTTTTTAATGTTTCTTCTTTTACTACTGGGTCTGGCGGCGTTCTCTTGTCAAATAAACTCACTAAGTTATCTTGCTAGATGGCGACAGTAAAGTCACCGCTGCTTCTTTCCCCCAAAGATCGCCGGATTAAGTAAAAGTGATATTTCTCTCTCCCTCCAGCCCTCTTCAGCTCTTTTATTCGGCCTCCTTCCTCCAACCAATCCCTTTGCAGGGTGTAGTCCCTGTTTTTCCTGTAGGGGCCTGTTAATGCCACCAGATATTTCCCTGTTGCACCTGACTACTTAAGTGTTTGTGTTGGACTGCTCTCCCACCTGCCCGCACTCGTGCTGTTAAATGATTAATGCTGAATATAAAGACCTACCGACTTTCTGGCTTAGTCTCTTCCCTCTGCTTCCTCCCTGTCTCTCTCCCTCCCTCCCTCGGTCTCACCACCTCCTCCGAGGCTATTGATTGTAGAACAAAGGGGAGGGACTCGGGCTGACCCCCACATTACAAGTGTATGGAGTATAATTACCTGCAGTGCTCTCTCCCTGCTCGCTCCTCTCATGCTTTCACCGACTCCCTCTCTGTTAAACAAAAACACTGCCGAGCCGATAAGGCAAAACGCTCAGCTAAATTAAACATGTCATTTTTTTAATGTAGTTTATTTACTTTGGTGTGTTTACCTATAACTGTCAGCTATGATTTCATCTGCATACTGTGTGTGTGTGTGTGTGTGTGTGTGTGTGTGTGTGTGTGTGTGTGTGTGTGTGTGTGTGTGTGTGTGTGTGTGTGTGTGTGTGTGTGTGTGTGTGTGTGTGTGTGTGTGTGTGTGTGCGTGCGCGCACGCTGGTGGCTTAAACCTGCTTTGTATAATAATGTATTAGAAGCTAAATGTGAGGCTCTTGTCACTTAAGCCCACAGGAAACACAAAGTATTTTCCAGCTGGGGAATCTGCACTTGGGCATAAGATAACAACATCCATCATTACATCCTTTTAAAAAGCAGTGCAAGGCCATCTTGAAAGTTGGCTAATGAAAAGTCTTTAGTGGAAATATTGATTCCTTAAGAGGGAAAACAGGTAGTGGTTTTGCTTGCTATAGCTCATTAAGTAGAAATACTTGCATACAATTAAGTCATGTTGATTAAACTAAAGCAAGTACTTTGCACAAAAAGGAATGAAAGCACTCTTTGCTTCTAGGTCTCTTTGCTTTTGGATTTCTGGTGTTTTGTTTGCTTGTATGACTTTGATTGCTGGGTTTAAGGTGGCACGGGTGTGGGGGACGGGACTGAAATCTGTGTTAATAGAGCAACTCAGCAATGAGTTAATATGTAAGTCATGATCACAGCCTGCAATTTCCATTTGATTGTCAAATGCCCACCAACCTGAGAAGCTGTAAAACATAGCACCGCATGTTGCCATTGAGAGCGCATGAAAACTAGTCGGCAAGCGAGCAGAGAAGTCAAAACAGTCAACTAAATATGGATAAATGGTTGAAATGTCCAGCTTTTGCCACTCTAAGTGGTGGTAGTGTGAATTGTGATTTCTCTGGTGGTGATGTAAAATGCAGCCCTTTTTTAAATGTAATGTATGTCCCACAAGCCTGTAAACATAGAGGCTTCAATGAATAAACAAAATAAAGTACATACTGACCATTTAAGTACAGTAGGCTACCAAAAATAGTGACAGATAATACATTGAACTAAATATGGCCCTGATACAGGCTCTATCTGAACTCCTTGAACATGTCTTTACATAATTAAACATGTTAATGTCAATGTCAAATGCTTTCAATAAATGAACTGAAAAAAAAATATATATATATATATATATATATATATATATATATATATATATATATAATCACGAACAGGAGTGAGTCGAGATCAATTTATCGTGCAGGCCTAATTCTGAATTAAAGGTCCCATATTGTAAAAGTTAAAGTGAGTCTTTTTTTTAATTATAAAGCTGGTGGATGGGCTTTATAAATACTGTGAAAGTATCAAAACGCTCAAGAGAGAAATGCACACAGGCCGTATTCAGAAACGGTGCCTTTTAAACGAGCTGTCAGGACTTCTGTATGGATGTGATGTCACAACTTTACTATATGTAGGTTGAACGTGCCGCTACAGTGCTGTTAGTCTTTTTTTAAGGCTATAGTGACGCTGCAGAGACTCCGAGAATGCAGATGTAAAAGACCCGGAAATGCTGACCAATCAGAGCAGATTTGGCTTTTTTGGGAGTGGAGATTAAAGAGACAGGCGCTGAAACAGAGCGTTTCAGACAGAGGGTGAATACAAGTATATTCAGAGAGACAGTATGAGAAAAAGAATGTGTTTTTTGAACATTAAAGCATGTAATCATGTTCTGGTAGAAACCCAAAATACAAGTATGAACCTGCAAATGAGCATAATATGGGACCTTTAAGACAAGTGAAAGATGTCAGGCCCAAATTCAGTCTAATTTACCAAACAAATACATTCAGTCAAGATAAAAAAAGAAGATGGAGTCAAACCTTAGTTCTATGGGGGTGAGTAGATGTCTGTTGTTCACACCCCACCCATAAAGCATTTCAGTGGGGCATTGTATTGGTTGTAAAATATGCTCTCTTTGACAGAAAGTGTCCTCTGGTGGCTAAAGTGTCTTCAGTTCTGATGTGGTTATATGCTGCTCTTGAAGGGAGCAGAGGAGTTGTTGAAAGCCAACTCAGAAGGTGAGACTTCAGTCCTTTCAGACTAAAATCAATAACACAGAGTCTGCTATTTCCAACATATGGTATTCACTTTGCAGTTTCTTGATTTCTAACATAATTGTTGCAAACAGTTGGCAGTCTGCATTGATATCCAATACAGCAAACACGTCTGTGTGTTGTACACTCTTGAAAATCCACCGGACGTCACATTGTGAAACAGGGAAAAACCTGTGAAACGGATCAAAGCCAGACAGTTTTATTATCCAGTTTGTAATTTTGTAACTGCCTCTTGTAAAAAAAAAAAAAAACCCAATAACAATCCATTTGGCTGGCTCTCTCAAGCAATCGTATAACCAGAAATGTTTTCTCCCTCCCTTATCAGTGCTTCCCACAAACAACAGCATGGGATTTAGCACTGTAGTTAGCACAATAACACCACCACACGGCTGCTGAACTATATATAGAAATACTGTGAGGGCTATGTGATATTAAGACCACATTCCTGTTATGGAGCGCCATCATCCAATTTCAACAAATTATGTCCCAGTTGTCTCTGAGCCCAAAAAACTTTGTTTTTCACTCCTCTGATTCATACTTTTGCATAAATAGGCGAGAGCCAAAGCCGTCACGAGGATCTTTTTAGTCTGTTTATTTCATGGAGAGATCAAGCAGCCTTAATATTTTCTACTTGCTGTTAATACCATATTGGTTTTTGTTTTGCGTTCCTCAGGAAGCCAGAGGTTTTAGGCTCTTTTTAAATGCTTATCCATGCTTTCGCTAATGCCTTTTCCTGGCTTATTATTCAATGCAACACAAACATAGGTGCACGTGTTTGTGTTGTAGAATCAAGTAATTTTACTTGTGGTAAGTGTAAGTAAGTGATTTTAATCTTGTGGTACTGGCATTTAGATTTAGTCCTGGCCCAGTTGCCCCACATACTGTGGACTTGCTGTGGCTCACAAGTGGGCCAGTCCTGTCTGGGCTGGGCCGGGCCAGGGCAAACAGCCTGTGTGTGTGTGTGCAGCCCATGGGTCCATCCATCTGTAGTCTGACAGGCTCTGGCTCGCTCCCAGCCCTTTAGCGCAGCCATTACAGCACCAGCCACCAAAGCGGTGCCACATGTATGCCTCCTCAAGATACCAGGGGGAACATACTGCGGCGTGTGTGTGTGTGTGTGTGTGTGTGTGTGTGTGTGTGTGTGTGTGTGTGTGTGTGTGTGTGTGTGTGTGTGTGTGTGTGTGTGTGTGTGTGTGTGTGTGTGTGTGTGTGTGTGTGTGTGTGTGTGTGTGTGTGTGTGTGTGTGTCTGTCGAGGGCACAAGCCCAAGTGTAATAGGTTGATAAATCACCCACTAGCTGCAAATTAATGAACAGCATATGGAAGCGAGTGCAAATACGCCACCAAACTGAAACAATTGCATCGAATTACTTTATCTTGCAAAACAAAAAAATCAATTAAAGGCTGATATATATCTCATGTTGCTACATCACTCATGTTGCTATGGAAAGCAGGGAGAGTGCAAAGCTGTGGTTTCCAAGTTTGCATTTGCATGAGAAGGAGAGGAAAGTAAAAGGTCTGCTGAAGGTCAGTTCAAATGGAGAAAGGAGACATTTCTTCCTGACTTGTTTGCCTGAAAAAGTTAAATCAACAAGCTGGAGTTGATAGAAATTGGCTGAAACCATCCGGGCTGCCTCTTAAGAGTATGAATGCCATATTAATTTACGTTTGAACGTCCTGGACCACTTTGGACCGGGCCACTTTGGACAGACCTATGTTTTAAGAACATATAAAGAAAAGAAAAGAAAAGCATGCATCAGTTTAATGGCATTTCACAATTTTCAGCAGAGGAGACCTTCAGCGTGACAGCAGTGCACCGTGGTGAGATAGGAAGAGACAGGCGAAGGGAGGAGAGATGGGAAAGAATAAAGTGAATAGAGTTAGTTAGGTGGTCGAGGCGCCACCTGTGATCCGCAGTAAAACTAAACCCTCTCACTCCCAATCCTCTCCTCTTCCCCTCATCCCTTTGTTTTTTTTAAGGTCCTCTTCTTTCAGTGGTAAAATGTCCCCAGGCACAAAGCTATTTCAGATGCTTTACCGGTGGGCCCAAAGTGATAGAAAAGGCGTAATTTGTTTTGACTTTGCCTCTCACACAAACCAATCTCCCAGTGTTATTTAACTCCCTCATTCTTCTCTCGCTCTCAGCAGCATGTGATGGCAAACAACAATTCTCAGGTTGCCATGGATCTCCACTATTTATAGGTTGTTTGTGTGTGTTTGTGGCCCGTGCACCTGCGTGTGTGTGTGTTTAATTGTCAGAGCTTGTGTATGTGTTAGCATATGAGCTCCCCCCTCCAGCCCCCTCCTCCTCTTGTTTGTTACCATCATGCATTTGAAATACGGTCATAGCCTAACTATCGCATTGCCGATTTAGTGGCTAGACCAAAAACAAACCAAAAAAAAATAAGCTTTGTAACTTTAAATTAGACTTAAAAAATGTATTCATGCTGTAATCCCAGTGCGCTCATTATCTGGGCTGGTATGATCCGAGGATACAGAGAAGAAGCAGGAGAGCCTAGGAATAGCGATAAGACGCCTAAAACAACACCTGACGGTCCCGAAATAGAGAGCTTCATTATGCCAGAGCAGGGAAGGATCCAGCCCTCGCCTGTTGATAATCAATTCCCTCTGGTGACTTCTGAACTGCACTCTTCAGCCATGATGCTGGAAAAGAGAGGCTATAGCTAAAAAAAAAAGCTATTTATTGTCAGGAAGTAATCTGGTATCCTCACGCAAACAAATAGCGAGAGAGAAAGGAAAGACGTCTGATTTGATGCTGCCTCCCACACAGAACTGTCTCCTTGTCACACTCAACCTCATTTCTAGCCACCACAAAGAGCTTTCATCACTTTCCCCTGCGTCATGTACAACAATGGTTTTCCATCCTGTTTTAGTCTGACGTACCACACAGCCCTAGCCTAGAAATCTAGACGCACCCTAGCGGGAGCAAACGTAATTTGCTGCCAGGGGGGTCTAGGCACTCTCCGTTGGCTTGCGAGCTGGAAAAACCAAACTCTGGTCAGGCCAATCACATTGTGTATAGACTCGGTAGGTGGGCTTATGGCTGCTTCTGCTGGGAACAGCGGTCTTCTGGAAGACTTGGAGTTAAGCTTTTCTTTGAGAAAAGAACAAAGAACGGCACTGAAATCATTCTTAACAAAGGAAGATGTGTTCGGAGTTTTGCCGACCGGATACGGAAAATGTTTAATCTATCAACATGCTTCGCTACCTCCTTCGTTGCTCTGCTTGGTTGTAGCGCTATCCTATTGCGTGAAATGTTTATGAAATGTCATGCAGTCGTAATTATACACGGCTCGAACAGTCAGCCGCTCTCTCTCTCTCTCTCTATCTCTCTCTCTCTCTCTCTCTCTCTCTCTCTCTCTCTCTCTCTCTCTCTCTCTCTCCCTCTCCCTCCCCTCTGAGGCTGAACAATTGGATGAAAAAAACGCTAGCATGAAAACTGCACTGGGTCCCGTGAAATATGACAGCTACATTTTATTGGAAAATAGCGTTGGGCACACTGCCTTAGATGAATTTTCTGTTTATCAGACCCCAGATGAGACAAGAAGCTAACGTTAGCGAACTGTAAAAGACAAAAAAAGAAGAGACGCTGCATTCCTCCGACACGCTGTTTTAACGTTACTGTTTTAACGTTACTGTTTAAAACGCTCCAGGTTAGTGGGGGTGCATACCACTCAAAACCAACATTAAAAACGTAGTAATCTCCCCTCAGTGTTTAGTTGTGTTGCTAAACCGTGTATAAAATGAGCGGTGACGTTAAATCATCTGTTTCAGGTAACGGCACACTAAGGTACTGTCTATTTGCTGGATTGTTCCGAGGTAACAGTCGGTAGCTAACGTTAGCAGATAAGTCTGTTGACAGCAACGGCATTGTTCATATTTATGCACAATGACACATAAAGCAAACTTGCTAAAAAAAAAAAGAACTACACGCAGTTTTCAGGTAACGTTACTGTTGACGTTCAAACAGGCCTGTGTGTGTGTGTTTTGAGAATCTTTATACTGCATTAAGGCTATATTTATTTTATTTTTATTTGTTATTTATATATTATTTTATTGCCATTACCTGTTTTCCCTGTTTCCATACAGAAGTTTAGTTTGCTAAATATATCACATGTTTTTAGTTGGATATTGGATGGGAAAAGGAGGAAAAGGTTCTTCCTTAACATTGCACTTTAGATGTGTGTTAATTTCCCACACCAGGAGTCATTTATATAGTTCTATTTTATAGCGATCGATTTATCTATTCAAAAAATGTTCAATGTTCTATGCAAAATGTAAAATGCTCTATTAAAGAAGAGATAGAAAATAAATATTTGTGTGTTCTGTAAAGTGGTTAGAAAAAATGTAATCGGAATCGGCTAAAATCGATATCGACTGGTCAAATATCGACTCAATCGGAAATCGGAATCGGCGCATCTCTAGTAATCACTGATGTGAAAACGCACACTAATGTAACACAAACACACACACACACACACACACACACACACACGCACACACAATTTCAGATTGTGACAGTTGGTGCTGCTGCTATCCCATCTCAACATGCATTCTGGGAAATGAGGTGCTGCAGAGAAAAAGGGGAGGTTGTGCTGTACATGGAACCCATCATATATCCAGGGCTCTAATTACCTCCACGCTCCTCCCTCGTGTCTTGGCTGGATTCTCAGGAGTCAGAAGTGGAGGATCAGCACTTTCCATCCCTCCTACCTACAGTACTCTATGTTCTTTTTCTCCTTTGTCACAGCAGGGCTTGTGTTATTAACCTTCTGTCTGCTCATGCAAATAGGACACTATAGCCCTTTCTTCTCTCGCTGGAAGCTCGTTTTAGACAGTTGAGCTTCCCTATTTTTGAAAATCTCCATGTCGTGCTTCCTCTTATAGAAATCCTGCAGCATTCAGCTGGGATCCGGGGCTTGAGAAAAGACAAAAAAGGAGAGGAGCGGGAGAAAAGAGACAGATTGACTGGACAGTGCGGGTCAGTTATTGTCATATTTCACTTGAGAATAAGGGGGGGAGGTAGAAAAGAAGGGAGAAATGTGTAGAGCGAGGCAGTGAGAGAGAGCAGACGTAGAAACAGAGCAATAAAATGGACCGCACGATGAAGTACAAGTTTAAGTGTTGTGTTGACTGGGACACAAAGGGGTCAGGGGTGTGCTTAGTTTTTGATGGCTACAGACCTTCGGCGTGACAGCTAGTTCCCCATCCACTTTCTCAGCTTCACCGTGACAGTCGCTAAGCACCTCTTAAGGTGGTTGTTTTACCTCTCATCGGCAAAGTGCGTCGACTGGGCAGTGGCGGGCCGATGCGAAAGCCAGGCAGGGACGGTAATAATCATCAGATGCGAATCAAGCGTGAACTGACATCTTTACACAGAGCGCTCCCGTCTGCCTCCTGGCGAACATCCTCATTAGCCTGTCTCTCCCCTCTCGCCACCCCCCCCCCCCCCCCCCCCCTCCGCCCAAGCATTGCCACCAGCTCAAACCCCGCCCCTGCAATGGCCAATGATGAGGGCTCGTGGTGTTGCACATAAAAGTCGTATTCATGCTCTGCTCTATAAGGACACATAAAAATGACAGCTGCCCTTTAAAGTGTTACTGTGTAGCTTGTAACGGCGGACACAACGAGAGACACAGTTGTTAAAGGGCTCTAATTTGGCAGTTATGGGAATGGAAATGCTGCATAAGTAGTGTGTAAATGTGGCTGCTGATCCTCTGACCAAATGCCATTGCCTTTTTAGCTACCTCTCTGTCTTGAATCTATTTAGGCTATCATTCTAGGCAGCCATTGTTTTGTATTAATTTCCATCCAATACAAAAAAACTAAATGATTAGCGGACTCTTAAATCTTGCTTGAGTTGTGTCACCCTGCCTTCAAATCAAATATTTTTTTGTATAAGTCAGTGTTGTTATGAGGTAATAGAGTGCAGACTTTTCAAATGAACATGCACTTATTCCACGGTACCACATAACGGTAATGTAACAGTGACAGAAAGAATGCACATCCCGAAGTTATAGAAATAATGCATCCAATACTTGTAATTTACAGCATGTAGGATTGGAACAATTTGTCAATGAATTAGGGCTGGGACTCACCAGAGGCCCCAATATACGATATTATCACGATACTTACGTCACAATACAATATTATTGTGATTTTAAACATAATGTGATTCTCTGCAATATGTTGCAATTTATTATTGTCATCTTTATTTTGCCAACTTCCTCGTGCACGCTGGCGATCCCTTCTGACCTCACCAGAAAAAAAAACTCAACTGCACTATCTAGTGGACTGAAAAAGCAATTTATTTTATATTCTGGTACCAAAAAGTTAAATTCTCATGTGCAATTTATATGACAAAAGATCAGACCTACAATTAATATAGCAGTCAGTTGACAGAAAATGCATCTCCAAGTATTTTGGTAATCGATTAATCTTTTACCTAGTTTTCCAAGCAAATATAACAATCATTCCCTTGGTCCAGCTTCTTAGTTGTGAGGAGTTTCTGCTTTCCTTAGTTTTATGGCGTAGTAAACTGACTAGCTGTTGGTCAGACAAAACAAATAATTCGAAGACGTCACCTTGGGCCATACCACACCGGGAGAGTCTCAGAAGCGGAGCGACTTGCCTGCCCGGCTCGCAGATTTTATTGTCTCTACTTAGTACTTTACAGAACAATCATGTTTATTAAGCTAGTATCTACCTTCCACTCCAAGCACTCCTACAGTTAAACCCCATGCCTTCTCTTTTCTGGCATTGTCTGTGATGTCTATTATGTTTTTCCACCTCCAAGATGAATCTCTCGTCGTCTGTGGTGTTGTAAAGGAGACACATACGATATTGGGGGGGGTAGAGCTGAGCGATATGGAGAAAATCAAATATTCCGATAATTTTGACCAAATACCTCGATATCGATATTGCGGCGATCTTGTAGGGTTGACAATTTGGTGCTTTCACAAAATATGCACACAATGAGATTTTTGATAAATAATCATCAGTAATGTGGATGTAATAACTATGTGGGTAAAGGGTTACACACAGTCTGGTGTGTTCAGAAAATGACATCACTCTACTGTAATGCAGCCTTTAAAACCAGGAAAAGACAACACTTGTGTCATATCAGGATATTACGATATCCAAAATTGGAGACGATATCTAGCCCTTATATATCGATATATTGCCCAGCCCTATTGGGGGTGGTGTTTTGGTAAATTGACTGGATACTCTCGCTATTTCACTTCCTGCCCGTTCTGAACGTCCCGCGGCTCACGTGATAATCTTTAGCGGAGCGGAGAGCCGCTCCACGCACGCTTCTGGGACGCCCCGCGGCGCGGCTGGCAGATTACAAAGCGTTGACTTGAATGGCTGCGATTGCTCACGTCGGCCGCAGCACATCCGGAAATGGAAAATAGGGGTAAGGAGCCACAAACAGAAACGGAAAGAAAGCTGCTGGATCAACTGCATTAAAAGCAGCCAATAGTGTGTAGTGAAAGCTTCAGAGCCATAGTGCCCTTGATCCACAACTGATCAGAGCTGCTTGGGGGGGGGGGGGGGGAGAAAAGAAAAGAAAAATAACACACCTGATTAAGGAAGCATGCATATTTATATTTGCTTGTTGCACGAGCTCAGTACCCAAATCGACAAAACAAAAACAACCCCAGTGCAGTGGTTGTCTCAGTCACCAGACCTTCGCCCATTTGAACACAAGTTGCTCTATTTGAGTGCCTTCTTTTGTACGATCAACAAAGCACAAAATAATGAAATTTCTACCTAATCGTTCTTTCTCTCTCTCTCACACACACACACACACACACACGCAGCAGAGTTTAGCAGTTTTCACAGGCGACAGCCAAATGTGTCACATGGCCCATCAAATTGCCCTCGACTACACGGAAACCTCACCACCTCCCGCGCTCTCGTCAGTCTGGATATTGGATACGAGTGTCGCTGAAAACAAAACACAAAATAATAGATTTTTGTAAGAGTGGTACAGTATTTCAGCCTCTCAAACACAAGTAGACATTTTTGTATCCGTACTGAGCTACACTGAAGTTGCTTTAGTGAGCCAACACTATAAAGGATTTTCACAAGTCTGTTCTATTGATTTACATTTGAGGCACTTAGCCGTCTTCTTTGTCAAGAGGGACTCACAAAAAGTGAGACGACTCTGTCCAAATCCCCATTTAAGACAGTAAACTCTTATCATATAGTGTTTTTCTTCATAACAACTCTGATATAAATTGGTCCGGTATTATTTGTGAATTATGGGTCTTTTCAACCAATTGTGCATTTAGTTTCTCACTGCTGCTGAAAACACAGAGGACTAAATGACAAATCAACAGCATAAACTTCTCGTATTAAGACACTTGATATTGGTGGTGCATTTAATTTAGTGGCTACTTACATCAGAAATTGAGCTGCTTGCTCTGTTAAACATGGTGCCCCTGATGTGTTAAGAAAGGAGAATTCTGACTTCTTTCTCCCCTGATTAATCTAAAGTTTACCTCGCTCTCCCTCTGAAACAGAAAGCTGGCTAAACGGAGGTAAGAAATGACTCTACTACTGGATTGTGGATGGCAGTAGCTCAGTCCGTAGGGGGTTGGGAACCGGAGGGGTTGTTGGTTCAAGTCCCTGTACGGACCGAAGTACGGAGTGTGGACTGGTAGCTGGAGAGGTGCCAGTTCACCTCCTTGGCACTGCCAAGGTGCTCTGGAGCAAGGCAACGAACCCTCCCCTGCCTGTTCAGCAGTAGGGCTGGGACGGTTACCGCAATACTGCGGTCATGTGACGCCTACCGCGGGTCTAAGCTCGTCACCGTCATCACCGCAAAAAAACATTGGCCTGCACATATGTGTGCACGTTGTGTCTAATGACATGGATTCATTGATTCTAATGACATGGATTGTGCCTGATTGACTGTATGATTCAAGGTTTTCTAAAACAACATCATCAAAAGATGGAGCAAATCCGACCTTTCACAAGTTGGGGAGCCCAATGTTCCATGACACATAATAACTAGGGCTGTCAGCGTTAACGCGTTAATCTCTACTCTTGCTACTCTCGCAAGGGGGTTGCGGTCTACCGCGGGAATTTCTTGCTTTTCAACCGCAGTAATAAAAAATGCATACCGTCCCAGCCCCATTCAGCAGTCGTAGCCCACTCACTCTGACATCTCTCCATTTGTGCATGTGTAGGACCTGAGCATGTGTGTGTGTATTTCAGGCCTGTGTGTAGTGTAACAACACATTGTGGGGGGGGGATCAATAAAGAGTATAAATTATAAATTAGTCTAACAACGTGCTCATATTACATTATTATTATTATTATAAATTATAATTATTCAATTATTATAAATTAGGCACTTAAACCATAGTTTCTTATTAGGATTTCTAGTTTGAGATTCATCACTCAACTTGCTATAGAAAATATAAGTAATAATGATTACTTATATGTGTGTGTGTGTGTGTGTATATACAGTGAGGAAAATAAGTATTTGAACACCCTGCTATTTTGCAAGTTCTCCCACTTGGAAATCATGGAGGGGTCTGAAATTGTCATCGTAGGTGCATGTCCACTGTGAGAGACATAATCTAAAAACAAATATCCAGAAATCACAATGTATGATTTGTTAACTATTTATTTGTATGATACAGCTGCAAATAAGTATTTGAACACCTGTCTATCAGCTAGAATTCTGACCCTCAAAGACCTGTTAGTCTGCCTTTAAAATGTC